>JARQOD010000003.1:68333473-68590631 GCA_033576555.1 Oophaga sylvatica | reverse complement strand
CCCGCTGTGTACCTTGGATACCAGCGCCCTGATGCAGGGAGCTGGTATCCAAGGTACACAGCGGGTTTCCAAGCGCTGAGCGGTGCCTGGAAACCCGCTGTGTACCTTGGTTACCAGCGGATCGCTGGTCTCCCGCCTGTCACACGCAGCGATGCGTGCCTGTCAGCGGGAGACCAGCGATCAAAAAAAGGTCTGACATTTCTGCGACGATCAGCGATACCCGGCAGGGGGGCTGATCGTCGCTGAATGTCACACACAGCGATATCGCTGGTGAGCTCGCTGCTGCGTCACAAAAACTAGTGACTCAGCAGCGATCTCGGTAGCGATATCGCTATGTGAGACGGGCCCTTAAGCGATGTTACCCGCAGTGTCGCTGTCCCAGATCGCTGCCTGAGCTGCCTGTTTGGCAGCTCAGCAGCGATCATGTAGCGATACACCAGCGATCCTGACAAGTGCATATCGTTGTCGGGATCGCTGGTGTATCGTTATGTGACACCCAGCCTTTACTCTCCTGTCAGGCAGGAGAGGAACTCATTCATTTGGGGTTTACTGTGAGGCTGCAGCATTAGCTGCGGTCCCTGCAGTAAACATTAACCCTTTCTGAAGGATTACACCGTGGGACCTGACTGTGCATGGGATAGGTAAGAATAATTTTGCTTTTTTATTTTATTTTTATTACAGGAAATGGTTTTTGCAGTAACATAAAAGATGGTCAAAAACATGTGTCTTTATTTCATTAAAATGATTTTTAATTAAAGTGTGTGTGTTTTATTTTTATTTCATGCAATAGGATTAATAATTGATAGTTGTCTAATTGACAGCTCTCAATTATTAACCTGGCTTAAGGTCACCTTTCAATAGCAAGGTGGCTATAACCCCATATTAACCCATTCGCCACCGCTACAGGGCAATGGGAATAGACGGGCAAAGTGCCAGAAAGGGCGAATCTAATTATAGATTTGTCTTTCCTGGGGTGTCTGGGGGCAGATGTTAGTAGCCGGGGGGGGGGCAAAAATAATGGTCCCTCTCTGGGCTATTATTATCTGCCCCCACTCACTGGCTTTGTCTGTCTGGTTGCGAAAATAGGGCGGGAGCCCACGCATTTTTTTTCAGCAATTTTACACCTCATATATATATATACATGTCATTGAATTTGTGACACATATATATATATATTTATATTTGTAGTTCATACACTTCTACATAGTATAATAGCCGCTAATTCAATTGCCGGCTTTTGTGAAAATGCAGAACCCGACATGAAATGACACTTGGTGTACATAGGGTTAACCATGTCTTTTCATGTCCTTTGCTATCTAATTTGCACAAACAATTAAATCAGTCTATGTGTGCAAAATTTCACACCTGTAGGGGTTAATTAAAGGTGTAAATTCGTAGCAAAAAAGTCCGTTTTTTTTACAACGAATTTACACCTTTAATTA
This sequence comes from Oophaga sylvatica, assembly GCA_033576555.1. Taxonomy (NCBI): domain Eukaryota; kingdom Metazoa; phylum Chordata; class Amphibia; order Anura; family Dendrobatidae; genus Oophaga; species Oophaga sylvatica. Next base: position 68,589,189 of record JARQOD010000003.1, on the reverse strand, counting down.
ACCCCTACAGGTGTGAAATTTTGCACACATAGACTGATTTAATTGTTTGTGCAAATTAGATAGCAAAGGACATGAAAAGACATGGTTAACCCTATGTACACCAAGTGTCATTTCATGTCGGGTGACCCGACATGAAATGACACTTGGTGTACATAGGGTTAACCATGTCTTTTCATGTCCTTTGCTATCTAATTTGCACAAACAATTAAATCAGACCATGTGTGCAAAATTTCACACCTGTAGGGGTTAATTAAAGGTGTAAATTCGTAGCAAAAAAGTCCGTTTTTTTTTACAACGAGTTTACACCTTTAATTAACCCCTACAGGTGTGAAATTTTGCACACATAGACTGATTTAATTGGTTGTGCAAATCAGATAGCAAACGACATGAAAAGACATGGTTAACCCTATGTACACCAAGTGTCATTTCATGTCGGGTGCTTCTGTCTTTTCACTGAAGCCGGCTTTACCCGGCAATTGAATCAGAGGATATTTTACTATGTAGAAGTGTATAAAACTATACATATATGTATATATATATGTCACAATGACATGTATATATATATATATGTATTCTATGTGTGTATATTTAGTGTTTACAAGGAAAGAATGGGGTTTTTTTAGTTGCGATATTTTGTTCCCATAGACTTACATGGGACTTCCGGTATCGGTATCGGGTATCGCCGATATTTTAGTGATATCGGCGATACCATTCCGATTCCGATACTTTAGGATATCGGAAAGTATCGCTCAACTCTAGTTAGTGCATATATTATATAGGAGATCGTGTGATTGGTCCATATATCACACAGGAGACAGTGAGGCTGGTGTATACATTGCATAGGAGACAGTGGGACTGGTGCATATATCACACAGGAGACAGTGAGGCTGGTGTATACATTGTATAGGAGACAGTGGGGCTGGTGCATACATTACATAGGAGACAGTGGGACTGGAGCATGCATTACATAGAAGACAGTGGGGCTGGTGTATACATCAGATAAGAGACAGTGGGGCTGGTGCATATATTACATAGGAGACAGTGGGACTGGTGCATATATTACATAGGAGACATTGGGACTGGTGCATATATTACACAGGAGACAGTGGGGCTGGTGCATATATTACATAGGAGACAGTGGAACTGGTGCATATATTACATAAGAGACAGTGGGGCTGGTGCATATATTACATAGGAGACAGTGGAACTGGTGCATATATTACATAGGAGACAGTGGGGCTGGTGCATATATTACATAGAAGACAGTAGGGCTGGTGCATACATTACATAGGAGACAGTGGGGCTGGTGCATACATTACATAGGAGACAGTGGGGCTGGTGCATACATTACATAGGAGACAGTGGGGCTGGTGCATATATTACATAGGAGACAGTGGGGCTGGTGTATACGTCAGATAAGAGACAGTGGGACTGGTGCATATATGTCACGGGTGTGTCGCTGCGAAGATCGTCGCGATTGCACACCCTGACTTCGCACAGCTGAGTTTCTGGTGCTGGGTGTTTTCGGCACTGAGGGAGTTAATTCTTTCTCTCTCTGTGCTGGACTGACCAGTCTCGCTCAGCTGCAATTGATGTTTTGTTGATTGGTTTCCTTCAAATGCCTGCCTGTCTGCTGGGGAAGTGTCGGTGAAAGCTTTCATGCAGACCAGCAGAGCGGATCGTATTGAGAAGTCTAAGCTAAGAATACCTGTTGTGGTTTTCACCTGTCCTCGTTTTATTAGTTATCTCCCTACCCGTTTGTGTGTCCCTCTGTATTGGTAGTTTTGTATGCAAGGTGTTCTTTTATTTACCCCTTGTACTGTCTCGTTTGTCTTATACTGTGTGTGAAGGCAGATACCTTCCTTATCCCTGTGGTGGTAATCAGGGTCCTTCTCAGGACTAGATTACAGTGGTTAGGCATACCTCCCAACTTTTGGAGATGGGAAAGAGGGACAAAGGTTGCGGCGCGCTGCGCGCGCCGCGGCAAGTTGTAGGCCACGCCCCGGCCACACCCATTTCACAACTAGTCACACCCATGTTCACGCCCCGACCACACCCATTTAGCACTGGTGATCACACTGGCTGGTACTGAGGGCACACTGGTACTGAGTAAAAGAAAGAACAGAGAGAGAAAAAAAACAGAAAGAAAGGAGATAGAGAAAGAAAGAGGGGAAAGCAACAAAGAACAGAGAGAAAGTAGAGAGAGAAAGAAATAAAGAAAGGGAAGAGAAAGAACAGAGAGAAAAAAAACAAAGAGGGGAAAGAAAGAAAGAAAGAAGGAGGGGAAAGAAAGAACAGAGAGAGAAAGAATGAAAGAGGGGAAAGAAAGAACAGAGAGAGAAAGAAAGAAAGAGGGGAAAGAAAGAACAGAGAGAGAAAGAAAGAAAGAACAGAGAAAGAAAGAAAGAGGGGACAGAAAAAAAGAACAGAGAAAACAAAGAAAGAGGAGAAAGAAAGAACAGAGAGGGAGAGAGCATGAAAGAGGGGAAAGAAAGAACAGAGGGGGAGAGAAAGAAAGAGGGGTAAGAAAGAATAGAGAGAGAAAGACAGAGGGGAAAGAAAGAACAGAGAAAGAAAGAAAGAAAGAAAGAAAGAAAAGAAAAGAAAAGAAAGAAAGAAAGAAAGAAAGAAAGAAAGAGAGGAAAGAAAGAACAGAGAGAGAAAGAAAGAACAGAGAGGGAGAGAGAAAGAAAGAACAGAGAGGGAGAGAGAAAGAGGGGAAAGAAAGAACAGACAGAAAAAGAAAGAAAGAATAGAGAGAGAAAGAAAGAGGGGACAGAGAACAGAGAGAGAAAGAAAGAAAGGGGAAAGGAAGAACAGAGAGAGAAAGAAAGAAAGAGGGGAAAGAAAGAAAGAACAGAGAGAGAGAAAGAAAGAAAGAAAGAAAGAAAGAAAGAAAGAAAGAAGAAAAAGAAGAAAGAAAAGAGGGGAAAGAACAGAGAGAGAAAAAGAAAGAGGGGAAAGAAAGAACAGAGAGAGAAAGAAAGAACAGAGAGGGAGAGAGGAAGAAAGAGGGGAAATAAAGAACAGAGAAAGACAGAGGGGGAAAGAAAGAACAGAGAGAAAAAGAAAGAAAGAATAGAGAGAGAAATAAAGAAAGAGGGGAAAGCAAGAACAGAGAGAAATAAAGAAAGAGAAAGAGGAGAAAGAAAGAACAGAGAGAGAGAAAGAAAAAAGAACAGAGAGAAAGAAAGAAAGAAAGAGGGGAAAGAACAGAGAGAGAGAAAGAAAGAAAGAAACAGAGAGCGAAAGAAAGAGGGGACAGAAAAAAAGAACAGAGAGAAAAAAAGAAAGAGGGGAAAGAAAGAACAGAGAGGGAGAGAGAAAGAAAGAGGGGAAAGAAAGAACAGAGGGAGAGAAAGAAAGAGGGTTAAGAAAGACCAGAGAGAGAGACAGAGGGGAAAGAAAGAACAAAGAAAGAAAGAGAGGAAAGAAAGAACAGAGAGAGAAAGAAAGAACAGAGAGGGAGAGAGAAAGAAAGAACAGAGAGGGAGAGAGAACGAGGGGAAAGAAAGAACAGAGAAAGAAAGACAGAGGGGGGAAAGAAAGAACAGACAGAAAAAGAAAGAATAGAGAGAGAAAGAAAGAGGGGACAGAGAACAGAGAGAGAAAGAAAGAAAGAAAGGGGAAAGGAAGAACAGAGAGAGAGAAAGAAATAAAGAAAGAAAGAGGGGAAAGAAAGAAAGAAAGAACAGAGAGAGAGAGAGAGAAAGAACAGAGAGAAAGAAAGAAAGAGAGGAAAGAACAGAGAGAAAAATAAAGAGGGGAAAGAAAGAACAGAGAGAGAAAGAAAGAACAGAGAGGGAGAGAGAAAGAAAGAGGGGAAATAAAGAACAGAGAAAGACAGAGGGAGGAAAGAAAGAACAGAGAGAAAAAGAAAGAAAGAATAGAGAGAGAAAGAAAGAGGGGAAAGCAAGAACAGAGAGAAAGAAAGAAAGAAAGAAAGAGAAAGAGGAGAAAGAAAGAACAGAGAGAGAGAAAGAAAAAAGAAAGAGAGAAAAAAAGAAAGAAAGAAAGAAAGAGGGGAAAGAACAGAGAGAGAGAAAGAAAGAAAGAAAGAAACAGAGAGCGAAAGAAAGAAGGGACAGAAAAAAAGAACAGAGAAAAAAAGAAAGAGGGGAAAGAAAGAACAGAGAGGGAGAGAGAAAGAAAGAGGGGAAAGAAAGAACAGAGGGAGAGAGAAAGAAAGAGGGGTAAGAAAGACCAGAGAGAGAAAGACAGAGGGGAAAGAAAGAACAAAGAAAGAGAGGAAAGAAAGAACAGAGAGAGAAAGAAAGAACAGAGAGGGAGAGGAGAAGAAAGAACAGAGAGGGAGAGAGAACGAGGGGAAAGAAAGAACAGAGAAAGAAAGACAGAGAGGGGGAAAGAAAGAACAGACAGAAAAAGAAAGAAAGAATAGAGAGAGAAAGAAAGAGGGGACAGAGAACAGAGAGAGAAAGAAAGAAAGGGGAAAGGAAGAACAGAGAGAGAGAAAGGAAAGAAAGAACAGGAGAGAAAGAAAGAAAGAGGGGAAAGAACAGAGAGAGAAAAATAAAGAGGGGAAAGAAAGAACAGAGAGGGAGAGAGAAAGAAAGAAAGAGGGGAAATAAAGAACAGAGAAAGACAGAGGGGGAAAGAAAGAACAGAGAGAAAAAGAAAGAATAGAGAGAGAAAGAAAGAGGGGAAAGCAAGAACAGAGAGAAAGAAAGAGAAAGAGGGGAAAGAAAGAACAGAGAGAGAAAGAAAAAGAACAGAGAGAAAGAAAAAAAGAAAGAGGGGAAAGAACAGAGAGAGAGAAAGAAAGAAAGAAACAGAGAGCGAAAGAAAGAGGGGACAGAAAAAAGAACAGAGAGAAAAAAGAAAGAGGGTTAAGAAAGAAACAACAGAGGGAGAGAGAGAAAGAAGGGAAAGAAAGAACAAAGAGAGAAAGAAAGAACAGAGAGATAGAGAGAAAGAAAGATGGAAAGAAAGAACAGAGAGAGAGAAAGAAAGAACAGAGAGAGAGAAAAGAAAGAGAAAGAAAGAAAGAACAGAGAGAGAGAAAGAAATAAAGATTCTATAAAGATACTATAACAGCCCAGCTCCCATTGTAGTGCCCACAAAAACCTCCCGGTGCACGACATATCATGATCCGCTCACACGGCCGACATCCCCGATTCCAAGGCGAGGACACGGTGATGGATCTGAAGCATTCCCTGAAGTGCCTCCATGGTTCCGTCACAATCTCCTCCCGAAATTACCTAATTTCCGGTCATCTTCCAGCATGTCACTTCTGGTGGAACATCACGTGCGAGTTTTAAAGTGCTCTTCGGGGCTCTGGCATGTACTCCTGTGTCCACGGGAAAAGCTCCCGGCCGGGACAGCGGGGCAGACTCTCAAAATCGGGAGTGTCCCGCTGAATTCAGGACGGTTGGGAGGTATGAATGCTCCCCACCACACTCCTTGTACATGCACGGCTCTGCACACCTCACACACACACGGTTCCGCTTTGTATGCCTCGTACACACACGGCTCCGCTCCGTCCACCTCGCACACACAAGGCTCAACTCCGTACACCTTGTACACACGCAGCCACGCTTTGTACACCTTGTACACACACGACTCCACTCCGTAAACCTTGTACACATGCGGCTTTGCAGCATACACCTCGTACACAAGCGGTTCTGTTCCGTACACACGCGGCTCCGCTACATACACACGCGGCTCCGCTACATACACACGCGGCTCCGCTACATACACACGCAGCTCCATCCATACACACACGGCTCAAGCACGGAGCCCTGTGTGTACGGAGCTGAGCGACTCAGCTCCATACAATTCACACACAGGGCTCCGTTTCGTACACACACAGCACTGCTCCGCTCCGTGCACCTCGTACACGCGCAGCTCCGCTCACCTTGTACATGTGCGGGTTAGCTCGTACACACACGGCTCCGCTCCGTGCACCTCGTACACAGACGGCTCCGCTCCGTGCACCTCGTACACACACGGCTCCGCTCCGTGCACATCGTACACACACGGCTCCGCTCCGTACACCTCGTACACACACGGCTCCGCTCCGAACACCTCGTACACACGGCTCCGCTCCGTACACCTGGTACACACACGGCTCCGCTCCGTACACCTCGTACACACACGGCTCCGCTCCGTACACCTCGTACACACACGGCTCCGCTCCGTACACCTCGTACACACACGGCTCCGCTCCGAACACCTCGTACACACACGGCTCCGCTCCGTACACCTCGTACACACACGTCTCCGCTCCGTACACCTCGTACACACACGGCTCCGCTCCGTACACCTCGTACACACACGGCTCCCCTCCGTACACCTCGTACACACACGGCTCCGCTCCGTACACCTCGTACACACACGGCTCCGCTCCGTACACCTCGTACACACACGGCTCCGCTCCGTACACCTCTTACACACACGGCTCTGCTCCGTACACACACGGCTCCGCTCCGTACACCTCATACACACACGTCTCCGCTCCGTACACCTCATACACACACGACTCCAACTTGTACACACTACAGCACTGCTACATCCACAGTCCCCACCCCACACAAACTTACCCTCATCCAGCACCATGACAACCAACACAGCGCAGATTCCTGCACACAAGAGGACACTGATCATGTGACCCCTGACTCCTCCCCTCCTGTGACCTCATCACAGGTCCTGTGGGCACAGAAGAGAACATCATAGCAGCGTCACTGCTAGCTGTGAGCCTCTGAACTGTAGAGACAAGGAGAGCAGCAAGGGGTGCATGGGGGTGTGGCGGCTCGTCTCACTGCGGGACACATAGTGTCCTCAGCGGGACAGCGGGATGGGGGGGTCAAAATCGGGACTGTCCCGCTCAAACCGGGACGGTTGGGAGGTATGGGTTAGGGATTCACAGGAGATAGGGTTACGCTGGCGGCCTGGACCTCTGTACCATCAACAGTACCTCCAGGTAGAGGGATTAGTCAGGCCCCCAGCTTAGGGTCAGCATAGACCCCGGTTCTCCTGTATACAGAGACAGCGTGACATTTTCACCGACCACATTTAAGATTCTCCCCAGCCACCATGGATCCAGTAGCCAGTCTGGCTCAGCAGTTGCAGAGTTTGTCCATGGAGTTGAGGGACGTTAAGTTCAAGGTTTTGTACCCCCCGGAGCATGCCAGACCTGAACCTAAAGTAGCTCTCCCGGACAGGTTCACTGGAGGGCGGGACAAGTTTTTTGCTTTCCGGGAGGCATGTAAATTGTACTTTCGGCTGCGACCTCGGTCATCTGGGAGTGAAGATCAAAGGGTGGGAATTGTCATCTCGCTCCTACAAGGGGACCCCCAGTCCTGGGCGTTCTCTCTTCCCCCGGACTCCTCGGCTCTCCAGTCAGTGGATAGATTTTTCGCAGCACTGGGTCTTGTATATGATGACCCGGATCGAGTCTCCCTTGCTGAAAATAAGTTACGTAAGATACAGCAGGGAGATCGTCCGGCAGAGGAATTTTCTTCGGAGTTCCGTAGGTGGGCCACGGACACCCAGTGGAATGACCCGGCTCTTAGGAGCCAGTTTTGTCAAGGTTTATCTGACAAATTAAAAGATGTGTTGGCGCAATATGACCCTCCCACGTCACTGGAAGCCGCTATGGCCCTTGCTATTCGCATTGATAGACGGCTGCGGGAGAGGTGCGGGGTAACTCCGCCCCCTGTGATGACTCCACCTTCCTCAAGGGTCCCTTACACGGAGGTTCCCCTGGTCAGTCCAGAGGAGCCTATGCAATTAGGAGGGACATCATTCCGGGGGAGGGGATCGGTGGGGCGCCACAAAACAAGAAGTTGTTTCTTCTGTGGAAAAAAGGGACATTTTATTAGGGGGTGTCCATCCCGTCCTTTGCAGAGTGAGAAGTCGCCGGAAAACTATTGATCCCAGATTGTGTGGTGGACGGCAATCTGGGAGTAAGTATTTCGTCCCTAAGTTCGTCTCAGTTTCTCGTACCGGCGGAGGTGGTGGTGGGTGCGAGAACTGAGAGGATATCTGTTCTTCTGGATAGTGGGGCCGGGGCTAATCTGGTGGATGCTCGCTTTGCCCGGGTTCAAGGTATGCGATTGTGTGGGTTGGCTAAACCCGTCCCCATATTCTCGATCGACGCCAGACCTCTCGGTCAGGGAAGTTTTGTGCAAGCAGTGCATAACATTGATCTTCAAGTGGGGGCGCTACATAAAGAACTGTTGTCTTGTTATGTGTTGGAGGGTCTTCCCACTCCTATAGTGCTGGGCCTGCCTTGGCTAACTAAGCATAACCCGGTTATTGATTGGCAATCCAGAGAGATAAGCCAATGGAGCGATTTCTGTAATAAAAACTGCATGAATACGGTCATTGGTGTGGTCGCTCCTAGGGCCTTACCTCCATTTCTGGTGGACTTTGAGGATGTATTCTCGGAGGAAAGGTGTCAAGAACTACCTCCTCATCGCGAGTATGACTGTGCTGTTAACTTGATCCCTGGGGCCAAGTTACCGAAATCTAGGTTGTATAACCTTTCTGGTCCTGAGAGACAGGCCATGAAGGATTATATTTCAGAGAGTCTGGCTAAGGGGCATATTAGACCTTCATCTTCCCCGGTGGCCGCGGGGTTCTTCTTTGTGAAGAAAAAAGATGGAGGCCTACGCCCTTGCCTGGATTTCCGTGAGCTTAATCGGATTACGGTCCGAGATCCGTATCCGCTCCCACTTATTCCCGATCTCTTCAATCAGATTGTGGGTGCCAAATGGTTCTCTAAGTTGGATCTCAGGGGGGCGTACAATCTTATTAGGATGAAGGAGGGGGATGAGTGGAAGACGGCGTTTAACACTCCGGAGGGGCATTATGAGAACCTTGTCATGCCATTTGGTCTGAGTATTGCCCCGGCGGTGTTTCAACACTTTGTAAATTACATCTTTCGCCACCTAATGGGACAGTTTGTGGTCATATATCTGGATGTTATCTTAATTTACTCGCCAGATCTTGTGTCTCATCAGGAGCATGTTAGGCAGGTGTTACAGATCTTGCGGGATAATAAGCTGTACGCCAAATGGGAGAAGTGTGTGTTCGCCGTACAGGAACTTCAGTTTTTAGGATTCCTGGTGTCAGCATCCGGTTTTCGTATGGACCCTGGGAAAGTGCGGGCAGTTCTTGAGTGGGATCTGCCAGAGGATCTTAAGACATTACAACGTTTCCTGGGGTTTGCTAACTACTACCGGAAATTCATTCGTAATTTCTCCTCCATAGTTAAACCTCTCACAGACATGACTAAAAAAGGGACGGATTTTTCAAAGTGGTCTGACAAGGCTTGTCAAGCGTTTTCCTCTTTGAAAAAATGTTTTGCTTCTGCACCCATACTTGTTCAGCCTGATGCGTCTCAGCCATTCATTGTTGAGGTGGACGCTTCAGAGGTAGGGGTGGGAGCGGTATTGTCACAAGGTTCGTCCCCTGGTAAATGGCATCCGTGCGCCTTCTTCTCTAAAAAATTGTCGTCCGCTGAGAGGAATTATGATGTCGGCAATAGGGAGCTCTTGGCCATTAAGTTGGCTTTTGAGGAGTGGCGTCATTTTTTGGAGGGGGCAGTCCACCCGGTCACTGTCATTACCGATCACAAAAACCTGCTATATTTAGAATCCGCTAAACGTCTGAATCCCAGACAAGCTAGGTGGTCGTTGTTTTTTACCAGGTTTAATTTTGTTGTCACATATCGTCCTGGGTCAAAAAATGTTAAGGCGGATGCCTTATCTCGCTGTTTCCCAGGAGCTGGGAATACGGAGGATCCGGTTCCGGTCCTTCAGGAGGGGGTGGTGGTGTCGGCAGTATGCTCTGAGCTTGAGGAAGAGGTATTGGAGGCTCAGGGGGACGCCCCTGTAGGACCTCCAGGGAGACTGTTTGTTCCTAATCAGTTGGGACAAAGGGTGATCGAGGCACACCATAATTCAGCTTTGGCAGGACACCCTGGGAGTAAAGCAACTGAGGATCTCCTCTCGCGCCGGTTTTGGTGGCCTAACTTACATAGGGAGGTGGTAACTTTTGTCGCGTCCTGTGAGGTTTGTGCACGCTCTAAGACCCCACATACCCGTCCGTCTGGGGCCCTCTTACCTTTGAAGATCCCGGAGCGTCCGTGGACTCATCTGTCTATGGACTTCATTACGGATCTCCCGCCATCTTCGGGTAAAACAGTCATACTCGTTGTGGTGGACAGGTTCAGCAAGATGGCACATTTTATCGCTCTTCCTGCTCTTCCTAATGCTAAAACTCTTGCGCAGGTGTTTATTGGGGAGATTGTAAGGCTTCACGGGGTACCCTCCGATGTGGTGTCGGATCGGGGGTCTCAGTTCGTGTCCAAATTCTGGAAAGCATTTTGTACACGGCGGGGGATGCAGTTGTCATTTTCATCGGCTTTTCACCCGCAGACCAATGGTCAGACAGAGCGTCTGAACCAGAGCTTGGAGACATATCTCCGGTGTTTTGTGTCAGAGAACCAGGAGGACTGGGCTTCTTTCTTGCCTTTGGCGGAGTTTGCTCTAAATAATAGGCGGAGCGAGTCCACTGGTAAGTCCCCGTTTTTTGGGGCATATGGTTTTCACCCCCAGTTTTGTACTTTCAATAGGGGGGGCTCTTCTGGGGTTCCTGAGGAGGAACGATTTTCGTCGTCACTTGCTTCAGTGTGGAGAGGAGTGCTGAATAATTTGAGTACTATGGGGAACCGATACAAACGTATGGCTGATAGGAGGAGAGTGTCTGGTCCGGACCTAAGTGTGAACGATCTGGTATGGTTGTCTACCAAAAATATAAAACTTAAGGTTCCCTCCTGGAAACTGGGTCCCAGGTTCATCGGGCCATACAAGATCAGTGCTATAATTAATCCAGTTGCATTCCGTCTTGACCTCCCTCCTACATTTAAAATTCATAATGTGTTCCACAGATCGTTACTTAAGAAGTATGTGGCGCTGGTGATACCGGCACCTTTACCTCCTCCTCCTGTGGTGGTCAATGGTAACTTGGAGTTCCAGGTGTCGAGAGTCATCGATTCACGTCTGAATCGCCGGTCCCTTCAGTACCTTGTTCATTGGAGGGGGTATGGTCCTGAGGAGAGGACGTGGGTTTCTGCGTCGGTTTTAACGCAGACCGATTGGTTCGGGCCTTCCACACTACTCACCCAGATAAACCCGGCCCTGAGGGTCCGGAGGCCCCTCGTAGAAGGGGGGGTACTGTCACTGGTGTGTCGCTGCGAAGATCGTCGCGATTGCACACCCTGACTTCGCACAGCTGAGTTTCTGGTGCTGGGTGTTTTTCGGCACTGAGGGAGTTAATTCTTTCTCTCTCTGTGCTGGACTGACCAGCCTCGCTCAACTGCAATTGATGTTTTGTTGATTGGTTTCCTTCAAATGCCTGCCTGTCTGCTGGGGAAGTGTCGGTGAAAGCTTTCATGCAGACCAGCAGAGCGGATCGTATTGAGAAGTCTAAACTAAGAATACCTGTTGTGGTTTTCACCTGTCCTCGTTTTATTAGTTATCTCCCTACCCGTTTGTGTTCCCTCTGTATTGGTAGTTTTGTATGCAAGGTGTTCTTTTATTTACCCCTTGTACTGTCTCGTTTGTCTTATACTGTCTGTGAAGGCAGATACCTTCCTTATCCCTGTGGTGGTAATCAGGGTCCTTCTCAGGACTAGATTACAGTGGTTAGGGATTCACAGGAGATAGGGTTACGCTGGCGGCCTGGACCTCTGTACCATCAACAGTACCTCCAGGTAGAGGGATTAGTCAGGCCCCCAGCTTAGGGTCAGCATAGACCCCGGTTCTCCTGTATACAGAGACAGCGTGACAATATATTACATAGGAGACAGTGGGGCTGGTGTATACGGTACATCAGATAAGAGACAGTGGGACTGGTGCATATATTACATAGGAGAAAGTGGGGCTGGTGCATATATTACATAGGAGACAGTGGGACTGGTGCATATATTACATAGGAGACAGTGAGACTGGTGCATATATTACATAGGAGACAGTGGGACTGGTGCACATATTACATAGGAGACAGTGGGACTGGTGCATATATTACATAGGAGACAGTGGGACTGGTGCATATATTACATAGGAGACAGTGGGACTGGTGCATATATTACATAGGAGACAGTGGGGCTGGTGCATATATTACACAGGAGACAGTGGTGCTGGTGCATACATTACATAGGAGACAGTGGGACTGGTGCATATATTACATAGGAGACAGTGGGGCTGGTGTATATATTACATAGGAGACAGTGGGGCTGGTGTATACATTACATAGGAGACAGTGGGGCTGGTGTATACATTACATAGAAGACAGTGGGGCTGGTGTATACATCAGATAAGAGACAGTGGAACTGGTGCATATATTACATAGGAGACAGTGGGGCTGGTGTATACATCAGATAAGAGACAGTGGGACTGGTGCATATATTAAATAAGAGAAAGTGGGGCTGGTGCATACATTACATAGGAGACAGTGGGACTGGTGCATATATTACATAGGAGACAGTGGGGCTGGTGCATATATTACATAGGAGACAGTGGGGCTGGTGTATACATCAGATAAGAGACAGTGGGACTGGTGCATATATTACACAGGAGACAGTGGGGCTGGTGCATAAATTACATAGGAGACATTGGGGCTGGTGCATACATTACATAGGAGACAGTGGGGCTGGTGCATATATTACATAGGAGACAGTGAGACTGTTGCATATATTACATAGGAGACAGTGGGACTGGTGCATATATTACACAGGAGACAGTGGGACTGGTGCATATATTACATAGGAAACAGTGGGGCTGGTGCATATATTACACAGGAGACAGTGGGGCTGGTGCATATATTACATAGGAGACAGTGGGACTGGTGCATACATTACATAGGAGACAGTGGGACTGGTGCATATATTACATAGAGGACAGTGGGGCTGGTGCATATATTACATAGGAGACAGTGGAACTTGTGCATATATTACATAGGAGACAGTGGGGCTGGTGCATATATTACATAGGAGACAGTGGGGCTGGTGCATACATTACATAGGAGACAGTGGGGCTGGTGCATACATTACATAGGAGACAGTGGGGCTGGTGCATACATTACATAGGAGACAGTGGGGCTGGTGCATACATTACATAGGAGACAGTGGGACTGGTGCATATATTACATAGGAGACAGTGGGACTGGTGCATATATTACATAGGAGACAGTGGGGCTGGTGCATATATTACATAGGAGACAGTGGGACTGGTGCATATATTACATAGGAGACAGTGGGACTGGTGCATATATTACATAGGAGACAGTGAGGCTGGTGCATACATTACATAGAAGACAGTGGGGCTGGTGTATACATCAGATAAGAGACAGTGGGACTGGTGCATATATTACATAGGAGACAGTGGGACTGGTGCATATATTACATAGGAGACAGTGGGACTGGTGCGCACATTACATAGGAGACAGTGGGACTGGTGCATATATTACATAGGAGACAGTGGAACTTGTGCATATATTACATAGAAGACAGTGGGGCTGGTGCATACATTACATAGGAGACAGTGGGGCTGGTGCATATATTACATAGGAGACAGTGGGGCTGGTGCATATATTACATAGGAGACAGTGGGGCTGGTGCATACATTACATAGGAGACAGTGGGGCTGGTGCATACATTACATAGGAGACAGTGGGGCTGGTGCATACATTACATAGGAGACAGTGGGCCTGGTGCATACATTACATAGGAGACAGTGGGACTGGTGCATATATTACATAGGAGACAGTGGGTGTAATGTATGTAGTACAGTTCATATAGCGTCTTGTGCTTGGGTGCGATGAAAATACATGAGACACAGGTTTGATATAGAAAGTCTTGTATTACTTCATACAAGTTGGCAAAAATAGTCACACAGTTTGCAGACACAGAAGCAGGAGACACAGCAGGCCAGAGTAATCTAAGCTCAGCAATCACTCTCCACAACAGGTTCAGGATCTTCTTCTCTGTTACCGTAAGTCCATGCAAACGTGGGTCTTTCAAAGAGCAGGGTTCAGAGTCCACAAGTGCTTCAGAGTTCCTCAATAGGAATAGCTGGAGTACAAGGTCCAAGGCTTTAGGAGTCAGGTCACAGGTTCACTGCAGGCTAGATTCTGAAGCACTGATTGCTCAGCTGTGGCTGCTTAAGAAGCAAAAGGAGAGAATCAGGGCGGGAACATGCAAGCTGGAAACTCCATTTTGACTGAGGGCAAGATAGCTGCAGCAAGACAGAAAGTAAAATGGCTGACGAACAAACTGAGTTTCAGGAACATGTACACAGAACCTTACATTACTCCCCCCTTAGGGACAACCTCCGGATGACCTCAGGCCAGGCTTGTGTGGGTACCTCTGATGAAACTGACGGAGCAAGCGAGGAGCATTAACGCTATTGACTGGTTCCCATGAGTTGTCCTCCACTGGGTAGCCCTGCCATTTAATCAGATATTGTAACTGATTTCTATACAACCTGGAATCTAAAATCCTTTCCACCACAAATTCTTCCTGACCATCGACTAGCACTGGGTCAGGGCAAGGAGAAGAACGTCCAGGAAACGTATTGGGTGTCGCAGCCTTTAGTAGGGATACATGAAAGACAGGGTGAATTCTCATAGTTCTGGGCAGTTGAAGACGACAAGCAACGGCACTTATAATTTTACTGATTTTATAGGGTCCAATGTACTTATGTCCCAACTTAGACGATGGAATCCTTAACTTAAGATTTCTGGTTGACAGCCAGACCAAGTCTCCTACCTTGAAAGCTGGTGCAGGTTTACGAAATTTATCTGCTGCTTTCTTGTACCTTTCCTGAGCCGATTCCAGATTCTCCTTTAGAAGATCCATATTCTTCTGTAAAGACGTGATTCTTTCAGCCACTGCTGGTAAAGGCGTTTCTATGGGAAATCGTGGTAGAATGTTAGGATGATAACCTAGATTAGAGTAAAAAGGAGACTGCTTAGTGGAGGCACTCTGAGAGTTGTTATACGAGAACTCAGCTAATGGAAGTAGATCCACCCAATCATCCTGTAGGTGGCAGATAAAGCAGCGGAGATACTGCTCCAGGGTTTGATTGGTTCGTTCGGTCTGTCCATTAGTCTGGGGATGAAAAGCAGAAGAAAGGTTTACTTTAATGTCCAATGCTGCACAGAAATTTTGCCAAAACCTAGAAGTGAATTGCACCCCTCGATCCGAAATAACCTCATCCGGTACTCCATGTAAGCGAAACACATCTTTAATCATCAAATCTGATGTCTGTTTTGCAGTGGGTAAGCCGACACAAGGGATAAAATGAGCTGCCTTTGTTAGACGGTCAACCACCACTAGAATGGTGTTCTTCCCTTGAGAGGTTGGTAACTCCACAATGAAGTCCATAGAAATGGATCCCCACGGGCGGGACGGGGTGGGAAGAGGCTGTAACAGACCAGTTGGTGAGGAGCGAGGTGTTTTGCATCTTGCACAGACTTCACATGAAGTGACATAGTTTAAAACATCCTTCCTGCAAGTGGGCCACCAAAAGAAACAAGAGAGAAATTCCTGTGTCTTTAGAATTCCTCTATGCCCAGCTATCTTGGAATCGTGAATGAGTTGCAATACTCTCAATCTGACTGTTTCAGGAATATACAGGCGTTGTCCCTGAATCCACACACCATTCTTAAAGACAAGACTTACGTCCCTTGGGGGTTGTGCCAAAAAGGAATCCGCATGGTATGCTTCCTTGATGTCCTTAAGTAGGTCTTGATTATGAATTACTCCTAGGAATCTAGAGTCAGGAAGAATAGTCTTAGGAGGAGTAATTGGACGTGTCTCTGCTGAGTAAATCCTAGAGAGTGCATCAGCCTTTCCATTGCGCGATCCTGGTCTATAAGAAATGATAAAATTAAATTGGTTTAAGAAAAGATTCCAGCGAGCCTGGCGAGGAGTCAGTCACTTAGCCGACCTGATAAACTCAAGGTTACGATGGTCTGTCAGGACGACTATTTGCTGTGCAGCTCCCTGAAGAAGGTGTCTCCATTCTTTGAAGGCGGCAATAATGGCCAACAACTCTCTATTGCCCACATCGTAGTTCCTCTCAGCCGAAGACAACTGCTGCGAAAAGAAGGCACAGGGATGCAAGACATTCTTCTCACCTGTTCTCTGAGAGAGTATAGCTCCAACG
Organism: Oophaga sylvatica; assembly: GCA_033576555.1. Classification (NCBI taxonomy): domain Eukaryota; kingdom Metazoa; phylum Chordata; class Amphibia; order Anura; family Dendrobatidae; genus Oophaga; species Oophaga sylvatica. The sequence continues at coordinate 68,572,993 of JARQOD010000003.1, read as the reverse complement.
GCACAGTCTGAAGCATCCACCTCTATTATGAAGGCAAGCTCGGGGTTGGGATGTACTAGGATAGGTGCAGTGGTAAATTTATCTTTTAGACGGGAAAATGCTTCCTGGGCTTGGGGAGTCCAGGAAACCTAGACTCTTTCCGGGTAAGTTGGGTGATAGGTGACACTACCTCAGAGAAATTTCTAATGAAACATCTATAGAAGTTGGCAAACCCGATGAAGCGCTGTACCTCCTTCACATTTCTAGGACTTGGCCAATCCTTGATGGCTTGGGTTTTGCTTCCATCCATACTAATTCCTTGTGTAGACAGTACATACCCCAGAAATTGAATTTCGGTCCTATGGAATTCACACTTTTCAAGTTTGATGTAAAGATGATTTTGTCTTAGACGTTCCAAGACCATTCTCACATGTCCATATGTTCCTCTGTGGAGTTAGAAAAAATTAGAATATCATCCAAATAAATTACCACGAATGTATCTAGAAGATCCCTGAAGATGTCATTCACCAAGTGTTGGAAAGTGGCTGGGGCGGTACTCAGACCAAAAGGCATAACTAGATATTCAAAGTGTCCATAGCGTGACCTGAATGCAGTCTTCCATTCATCCCCAGGTCTAATACGGACTAAGTTATAGGCCCCACGAAGATCTAGTTTAGAGAAAATTTTGGCATGTCGCACTCTCTCCAATAACTCAGGGATTAAAGGCAATGGATAACGGTTTCTAATAGTAACCTTATTGAGTTCCCTATAGTCTACGCATGGTCTCAGAGATCCATCTTTCTTCTTTACAAAGAAGATGGGTGCACCTGCAGGAGATGAAGAGGGGCGTATGAAGCCCTTGGCTAGATTTTCGTCTATGTAATCCTTTAAAGCCTTTAGCTCGGGCCCCGCAGGGGGGTAGATCTTACCGAAAGGTATCTCTGCTCCAGGCAATAATTCAATTGGACAATCATATGGACGGTGAGGAGGAAGCTGGTCAGCGTTCTTCTTGTCACATAAATCCACATAGTCCTGGTATGCAGCTGGTAGTTCAGGGACTGACGTGGTTCCTTTAGGAACAGAGCAAGCTGAAACTTTTGGACTCATCTGTTTCTCTGGAAAGTGTAATTCCTTGGTCTCCCAGTTAATGGTAGGATTCTGAGCCTGCAGCCATGGTAGCCCTAGAATAATGGGAAAGTGGGGAGAAGAGATAAGCATAAAGGACAGTTTCTCTTGATGATCTTTACCCATAAGAATCCTCAAAGGCTCTGTTTCCTGATCCACTGGTCCAGAGGTCAGCAGGGAGCCATCCACAGTTTCCATCTGTACTGGAGTAGCCTTCTTCACTGAACGTATCCCCTGTTTCAGAGCAAAGGAGACATCCATAAAATTTCCACTTGCCCCTGAGTCGATCATAGCAGAGCTAGACACCCAAGCTGAGTCAACCCAGAGTTTGATGGAAAGAAAGCAATGAGAATTGTTTTTCTTACAACTCAGCTGGGACACCGCTGAGGAAACTTGAAAAATGGCAGCGTTTACACAGTCAACGTCCTCAGAGGTAACGGAGTTTAAGTCCGAGAAATCAATATCTGTTGCTGCAGATCTCTCTGGAGCCTGAGGCTCGGACCTGACAGATCCCCTCTCGCAACACTCACAATGAATGAGTGCTGCAGTAGTCTTACGAGAACGGCTGGGGCAGTTTATAATGAAGTGCCCTGACTTACCACAATAGAAACATAGATTCTCCTTAAAACGATGTTCCTTGCGTGCATCACTAACCCGTCGTTGTAAAGAGTCTACCTGCATGGGTTCAGGTTCAGGTTCCCGTGTAATCCTACTCAAAGGTTCCTTAGCTGGAGAGGAAGGTAGGAAAAGGTTAGTGCGATTGCTTTCGAACCATCTCTCTTGCCTGCGTTCAGTCAGACGAGTATCAATACGGATGCAGTAGTTAATAAAGTCACCTAACGCAGTGGGAGGGTCGGCACGAGCAAGTTCATCCTTAATCAGTGGAGATAACCCCTTTCGAAAAATAGATTTTTTGGCGGAACTGTCCCAGGTGGTATCAAGGGCCCATCTCCTGAAATCCAAGGCATATTCAGCTACCGAGTGCTTACCTTGGCGCAAAGCTAACATGGCTGCTTCAGCTGTTGCACCTCGATTGGGGTCATCAAACACCTGCCCCATGGCTGAAATAAAAGCATCAAGGTGATTCAAGCAATCATCCTCAGTCTCAATCAGAGGGTTTGCCCACATCAAAGCCTTGTTGGTAAGCAACATAATTATAGTAAGCACCTTAGATCGTTCAGTGGGAAATTGTGAAGCATGTGCAGAAAAAAAAAGATTGCATTGATTAATAAATCCCCTGAATTTCTCACGTTCACCGCCAAAATGAAAAGGGGGCAACTTGGGAATCCCAGAACTCGGGGCTACGGCAGGAGCCTGGACTCGCCCTTCTAGAACCTCAATCCTGGCTCGCAAATCCTGGGCAGTCTGTCCAAACACTTGCAAATTGTGATTAGTGAGGTCCTGTAGGCTTGAAAAACGGGTCTTTATATTCTGCAAATCTGCAAGGATATTATCAGTCACTCCGCAAAGTTCCTTTATGCGGGCCTCCATTTTCCAGATCTTTTAAGACAGGAGTACTGGAAGAAGAGGAGAGGAGAAAAAAAAAAAAACAATAGTGTTTACCTGTGGTAACACTGCAAAAAAAAACTTAAGGGAATTGCTCACCTGGAATGGTTGTGAGAAGTCACAACCACTGTCATCACAGAAAGTACAACCGGACATCCGATATCCACAGTTACAGCAGACACAGCCTTTCCAGACCCAGCAGACACTAACGTTTTGGCTTCAGAATCTTGTAATGTATGTAGTACAGTTCATATAGCGTCTTGTGCTTGGGTGCGATGAAAATACATGAGACACAGGTTTGATATAGAAAGTCTTGTATTACTTCATACAAGTTGGCAAAAATAGTCACACAGTTTGCAGACACAGAAGCAGGAGACACAGCAGGCCAGAGTAATCTAAGCTCAGCAATCACTCTCCACAACAGGTTCAGGATCTTCTTCTCTGTTACCGTAAGTCCATGCAAACGTGGGTCTTTCAAAGAGCAGGGTTCAGAGTCCACAAGTGCTTCAGAGTTCCTCAGTAGGAATAGCTGGAGTACAAGGTCCAAGGCTTTAGGAGTCAGGTCACAGGTTCACTGCAGGCTAGATTCTGAAGCACTGATTGCTCAGCTGTGGCTGCTTAAGAAGCAAAAGGAGAGAATCAGGGCGGGAACATGCAAGCTGGAAACTCCATTTTGACTGAGGGCAAGATAGCTGCAGCAAGACAGAAAGTAAAATGGCTGACGAACAAACTGAGTTTCAGGAACATGTACACAGAACCTTACAGTGGGACTGGTGCATATATTACATAGGAGACAGTGGGACTGGTGCATATATTACATAGGAGACAGTGGGGCTGGTGCATATATTACATAGGAGACAGTGGGGCTGGTGCATACATTACATAGGAGACAGTGGGGCTGGTGCATACATTACATAGGAGACAGTGGGACTGGTGCATATATTACATAGGAGACAGTGGGACTGGTGCATATATTACATAGGAGACAGTGGGGCTGGTGCATATATTACATAGGAGACAGTGGGACTGGTGCATATATTACATAGGAGACAGTGGGGCTGGTGCATATATTACATAGGAGACAATGGGGCTGGTGCATATATTACATAGGAGACAGTGGGACTGGTGCATATATTACACAGGAGACAGTGGGGCTGGTTCATACATTACATAGGATACAGTGGGGCTGGTGCATACATTACATAGGAGACAGTGGGGCTGGTGCATATATTACATAGGAGACAGTGGGACTGGTGCATATATTACTTAGGAGACAGTGGGGCTGGTGCATACATTACATAGGAGACAGTGGGGCTGGTGCATACATTACATAGGAGACAGTGGGACTGGTGCATATATTACATAGGAGACAGTGGGGCTGGTGCATACATTACATAGGAGACAGTGGGGCTGGTGCATACATTACATAGGAGACAGTGGGGCTGGTGCATACATTACATAGGAGACAGTGGGACTGGTGCATATATTACATAGGAGACAGTGGGACTGGTGCATATATTACATAGGAGACAGTGGGGCTGGTGCATATATTACATAGGAGACAGTGGGACTGGTGCATATATTACATAGGAGACAGTGGGGCTGGTGCATATATTACATAGGAGACAATGGGGCTGGTGCATATATTACATAGGAGACAGTGGGACTGGTGCATATATTACACAGGAGACAGTGGGGCTGGTGCATACATTACATAGGATACAGTGGGGCTGGTGCATACATTACATAGGAGACAGTGGGGCTGGTGCATATATTACATAGGAGACAGTGGGACTGGTGAATATATTACTTAAGAGACAGTGGGGCTGGTGCATACATTACATAGGAGACAGTGGGGCTGGTGCATACATTACATAGGAGACAGTGGGACTGGTGCATATATTACATAGGAGACATTGGGACTGGTGCATATATTACATAGGAGACAGTGGGGCTGGTGCATATATTACATAGGAGACAGTGGGACTGGTGCATATATTACATAGGAGACAGTGGGGCTGGTGCATATATTACATAGGAGACAGTGGGACTGGTGCATATATTACATAGGAGACAGTGGGGCTGGTGCATATATTACATAGGAGACAGTGGGGCTGGTGCATATATTACATAGGAGACAGTGGGACTGGTGCATACATTACATAGGAGACAGTGGGGCTGGTGCATACATTACATAGGAGACAGTGGGGCTGGTGCATACATTACATAGGAGACAGTGGGGCTGGTGCATACATTACATAGGAGACAGTGGGGCTGGTGCATACATTACATAGGAGACAGTGGGACTGGTGCATATATTACATAGGAGACAGTGGGGCTGGTGCATACATTACATAGGAGACAGTGGGGCTGGTGCATACATTACATAGGAGACAGTGGGGCTGGTGCATACATTACATAGGAGACAGTGGGGCTGGTGCACACATTACATAGAAGACAGTGGGGCTGGTGTATACATTACAGAGGAGACAGTGGGGCTGGTGTATACATTACAGAGGAGACAGTGGGGCTGGTGCATATATTACATAGGAGACAGTGGGGCTGGTGCATACATTACATAGGAGACAGTGGGGCTGGTGCATACATTACATAGGAGACAGTGGGGCTGGTGCATACATTACATAGGAGACAGTGGGGCTGGTGCACACATTACATAGAAGACAGTGGGCTGGTGTATACATTACAGAGGAGACAGTGGGGCTGGTGTATACATTACATAGGAGACAGTGGGGCTGGTGCATATATTACATAGGAGACAGTGGGGCTGGTGCATACATTACATAGGAGACAGTGGGGCTGGTGCATATATTACATAGGAGACAGTGGGGCTGGTGCACACATTACATAGAAGACAGTGGGGCTGGTGTATACATTACATAGGAGACAGTGGGACTGGTGCATATATTACATAGGAGACAGTGGGACTGGTGCATATATTACATAGGAGACAGTGGGGCTGGTGCACACATTACATAGAAGACAGTGGGGACTGGTGCATATATTACATAGGAGACAGTGGGGCTGGTGCACACATTACATAGAAGACAGTGGGGCTGGTGCATATATTACATAGGAGACAGTGGGGCTGGTGCATATATTACATAGAAGACAGTGGGGACTGGTGCATATATTACATAGGAGACAGTGGGGCTGGTGCACACATTACATAGAAGACAGTGGGGCTGGTGCATATATTACATAGGAGACAGTGGGGCTGGTGCATATATTACATAGGAGACAGTGGGGCTGGTGCATATATTACATAGGAGACAGTGGGGCTGGTGCACACATTACATAGAAGACAGTGGGGCTGGTGCATACATTACATAGGATACAGTGGGGCTGGTGCATATATTACATAGGAGACAGTGGGGCTGGTGCATATATTACATAGGAGACAGTGGGACTGGTGCATATATTACATAGGAGACATTGGGGCTGGTGCACACATTACATAGAAGACAGTGGGGCTGGTGCATATATTACATAGGAGACAGTGGGGATGGTGCATACATTACATAGCAGACAGTGGGGCTGGTGTATATATTACATAGGAGACAGTGGGGCTGGTGCATACATTACATAGGAGACAGTGGGGCTGGTGCATACATTACATAGAAGACAGTGGGGCTGGTGCATACATTACATAGGATACAGTGGGGCTGGTGCATATATTACATAGGAGACAGTGGGGCTGGTGCATATATTACCTAGGAGACAGTGGGGCTGGTGCATATATTACATAGGAGACAGTGGGGCTGGTGCATATATTACATAGGAGACAGTGGGGCTGGTGCATATACAGTGCCTACAAGTAGTATTCAACCCCCTGCAGATTTAGCTGGTTTGATAAGATGCAAATAAGTTAGAGCCTTTAAACTGCAAACGAGAGTAGGATTTATTAACAGAAGCATAAATCTTACAAAACAAAAATTTATGTTGCTCAGTTGAATTTTAATAAATTTTAAACATAAAAGTGTGGGTCAATTATTATACAACCCCTATGTTTAATATTTCGTGGAATAACCCTTGTTTGCAATTACAGCTAATAATCATCTTTTATAAGACCTGATCAGGCCGGCACAGGTCTGTGGAGTTATCTTGGCCCACTCCTCCATGCAGATCTTCTCCAAGTTATCTAGGTTTTTTGGGTGTCTCATGTGGACTTTAATCTTGAGCTCCTTCCACAAGTTTTCAATTGGGTTAAGGTCAGGAGACTGACTAGGCCACTCCAACACCTTGACTTTTCCCTCTTGAACCAGGCCTTGGTTTTCTTGGCTGTGTGCTTTGGGTCGTTGTCTTGTTGGAAGATGAAATTACGACCCATCTTAAGATCCTTGACGGAGGAGCGGAGGTTCTTGGCCAAAATCTCCAGGTAGGCCGTGCTATCCATCCTCCCATGGATGCGGACCAGATGGCCAGGCCCCTTGGCTGAGAAACAGCCCCACAGCATGATGCTGCCACCACCATGCTTGACTGTAGGGATGGTATTCTTGGGGTCGTATGCAGTGCCATCCAGTCTCCAAACGTCACGTGTGTGGTTGGCACCAAAGATCTCGATCTTGGTCTCATCAGACCATAGAACCTTGAACCAGTCTGTCTCAGAGTCCTCCAAGTGATCATGAGCAAACTGTAGACGAGCCTTGACATGACGCTTTGAAAGTAAAGGTACCTTACGGGCTCGTCTGGAACGGAGACCATTGCGGTGGAGTACGTTACTTATGGTATTGACTGAAACCAATGTCCCCACTGCCATGAGATCTTCCCGGAGATCCTTCCTTGTTGTCCTTGGGTTAGCCTTGACTCTTCGGACAAGCCTGGCCTCAGCACGTGAGGAAATTTTCAAAGGCTGTCCAGGCCGTGGAAGGCTAACAGTAGTTCCATAAGCCTTCCACTTACGGATGATGCTCCCAACAGTGGAGACAGGTAGGGCCAACTCCTTGGAAAGGGTTTTGTACCCCTTGCCAGCCTTGTGACCCTCCACGATCTTGTCTCTGATGGCCTTAGAATGCTCCTTTGTCTTTCCCATGTTGACCATGTATGAGTGCTGTTCACAAGTTTGGGGAGGGTCTTAAATACTCAGAAAAGGCTGGCAAAAGAGATCATTAATCCACACATGTGAAGCTCATTATTCTTGGTGCCTGAACTACTTCTTAATACTTTAGGGGGACCAAACAGAATTCTTGTGGTTTGAGGGTTGAATAATAAATGACACTCTGAATTAACTTTTAACGTTTTTAAAAAAAAAAAAAAAAAATTACAACAAAAATTTTTGCTGCAGTGCATTTCCCACTTCCAGGCTGATCTACAGTACAAATGTCACAATGCCAAGTTAATTCCGCATGTGTCAACCAGCTAAATCTGCAGGGGGTTGAATACTACTTGTAGGCACTGTATTACATAGGAGACAGTGGGGCTGGTGCATATATTACATAGGAGACAGTGGGGCTGGTGCACACATTACATAGAAGACAGTGGGGCTGGTGCATACATTACATAGGAGACAGTGGGGCTGGTGCATATATTACATAGGAGACAGTGGGACTGGTGCATATATTACATAGAAGACAGTGGGGCTGGTGCATATATTACATAGGAGACTGTGGGGCTGGTGCATATATTACATAGGAGACAGTGGGGCTGGTGCATATATTACATAGGAGACAGTGGGGCTGGTGCACACATTACATAGAAGACAGTGGGGCTGGTGTATACATCAGATAAGAGACAGTGGGACTGGTGCATATATTAAATAGGAGACAGTGGGACTGGTGTATACGTCAGATAAGAGACATTGGAGCTGGTGCTGCATATACATTACATAGGAGACAGTGGGTTTGGTGCATATATTACAGAAGAGACAGTGGGGCTGATACATACATCACATAGGAGACACTGGGGCTGGTGTACATCACATAGGAGACAGTGGGGCTGGTATCTACATCACATATGAGACACTACAATTGCTGACTTCATCTTCAGAGATGGCAGCGCAGAGGGCACTAACTCCACCCACAAAGAATGTCCTTCATTGCATGCGCCATGGAGTTCATTAGTGAACGCTGTGTGCAAAAGATCGCAGTGTAAGGAGAAATTATAGGGCCGATTGATGTCAATCATATTCTCCAGTTTCATAAGTAAACTACAAAAACATAAGAAACACATCAAGCTTCCCCTCCCCAACCGCATGTGTCAGCTGCAGAGCTTCCACAACGCATGAATTAAACAAATGACGTCGCCCCTTTAAATAAATTCACCATCTACGATATAAAGAGGCACAATGTCAGTAATATATCAATCCCATTATTACTAATACAGATGTACTAATCAATACCCGAGACAGCTCCAAAACATAGAACAGATAGCCCAGGTATACAATTACCCTTATAAGATGTAGCCTATTGATTTCTCCAGGCAGAGCTGGAAAAGTAACATTTTAAAGATCTATTAGTATCCGGAGTGCATCACTCAACAATGGTATTACTTTATACTTAATCAGCAAATCCAAAAGCATTTGATTAAATGCACCAGTCTTCCCGGTTTCCACACATAAGAGGAGTTATCTAGTAATAACAACATTGCTGGAAACAATACAAACCCATTAGGGTTGTGCGGATATAAAAAAAAAGAAAAAAGGCTCTGCATCGCCACCTTTGTCAACAGGCTGGGTCTGGTATTGCAACTCACTTGCTGTAATAGCAGACACAACCCATGGGTTGCAGTCCAATACAAACATGCCATTTTTCCAATCCAAAACAATCTCAAGAGTATCATAACAACTGTGATGAAGAATGTCCCCCATCCCGTCTATGAATGCCCACTTTGCGGGATGATTTGCATAAACCTACCGCTTTTTGAGGACATGTTTGTCAGATTATTCAGAACTGTCCAAGAAAATTTGGGACTTCTGATAACCACGATGGTGGGTAGTAAGGGACCTGGAATTTCTAATGGCCAGCAGCAAAGACCATTCCTGGCCCTGCTATGGTTTAGATAACCCAAAGGTCAAGGTTGATGGAGTAAGAACAGGTTTTCCTGCAATCAGCTGCAAGGCTAATGTATGTCTAGAGAAGCAGATACAATTCTATTGGTTATGTCCTGGAAACCATCAACAAGTAGGATGAATATTTATATGTCATATTGTAGTGATATGACATCTCTCTATTACATAAAAATAACCCTTTACATTATAAAATATGAAGCTCTGTCTCCCTGCAGCCACCACTAGAGGGAGCTTCTGAGCTTACTGCATACTGTTTATACATGTAGCTACATAATAAAACTGTATGTGGCAAGCTGCTAAACTCCCCCTAGTGGCATCTTTAGGTACAACATTATGTGACTTTAAATCCGTTTCAAGGTAATCTAGATGAAATTTTGCAAAGAAAATCCATTGACTTCACACTTGGCTGATATAACAGTACTATTTGATGTTTTTTTGCTTTCGTGCAGAATGGGAACATTGTTTACCAGCTTTTTTTCTCGCTTATTAATTTGGAGGATGTAAATTTGTAATTTAAACAAGGGAAATGTCATGTAGAACGGCGGAGACAATCCTTCAATCTGAAGTTCTCACGAGGCTGGGAGTGCGGGGCAATAAAGCATAATGCCATATAATTGTACTCTACATACAGACTTACCGTATATGTTACAAGCAGGGTGAAGCCTTGTAAGGCTGCCATAACGTGCTTCTGTTTGCTAATAATACAACAATAATATGTGCTGGGAGCCCTTAAAGGGGTATTCTGGTCTATTTTTAAAACTCACAGTCTGAGAAAAGTCAAAAAGAAGCTATACTCACCTCTGCAAAATCGACTATCTCCTCTGGACCAGATGTAAGGAGATGGACATATTGCCCGCATTTTACTCCTTGAAGAACAAGTGTGTCACCGTAATGTCTAATGTAAACTGTGTTTTACATTAATGATGTTAATAATGTGTGTTGTTCGTAGGGAAAGTGAGAGTTAATGGTTGGGACAAGCCCAGAGTGGGAGGGACTAAGATGAAGGGACAGAGACAGTTTCCCGTCAGAACATCAGTGTGCATAGAGAGCAAACCTAAGGTGTAGTGTGAGCAGTGCCACATGAAGTGGATATTCCTAACTGTGAGAGGAGACCAACATAAAAGAAAGCGAGATTGTGGCGGAAGGTAGAAGAGAAGTGACCAAAGGAATGGAGTGATCTATTGGAGATGGGACCTGGGTCAGAACGCCTAGCAGTTCGGCCCAGAGTTTATTACTCCGGCAGGGCCTAGACGGAACTGAGTACGTAAGATGAAGAGAGTGCTCCAAGTGGGAGTTCTAGAGCACCAGTAGAAGAGACGATAAGCACTGGCCATACTGGCACTATAGTTCCCTAGAGGGGAAAGAAGACACAGTCACGCGGGTTGAGAATAGGACGCTTGCTCACTGTTTTGGTCTGTGGTGAAGTAGAGAGGAATGGTGAAGGTAGAGGGCAAGTGAATAAAGAGGAAGGAATTGAAACTGCATGGGAAATGCTCCATATTGTGAAGAAAATGTTCATCAAGTTATGTGCCCGCCATCTACTGTATATAATCCACGTCATCGTTTAGTAGAAAGTTTATTTTTGACTGGTAGTCTCCATCATTGAACTGTCAAACATCTGGTCCTTGCCAACCAAAGATATCAGTTACATGCAGCCTGAAAGGGAATAGCGCCCCCATGGCACAAGTCCACACACCCAGCCAGGATCCCCACCTTCATTCAGGTCATCTGGCTACTGTGGCCACTTATTGGGTGCCCACAAATGTCACCCATCTGGTTCCGATGAGCATATCCAACGAGAACCTGACAGCCAAATCTCACACCAGAGCACCAGTATTAACAAAATAGTGAATCGCACCAGCACAGGACTTCTCAGATGCGCAGGCAGATCAGGAGATCTTTGGCTTACGCAAACATACTCTAAGGTAGAGACAATGCCTTTAAATTCAAGGGCTGTGGTTTCCATAACATTCCCAGTTGCACTACTGAAGGACGGCAATCACTGTGTAAATTAGGATCTTACCTTCCTTCTCAGAATGCCATAAGAATATTGTAACAGAGCTGAATGCCAATTAAAATAGTCCTGTCTAATTAGCCCAACAACCCCCTCAAACCCTCCACATCCAAACTCAGGCTTCCTACCTATATAGTTCTGTTGCTTCAGATTCCTCTTCTGGAGACACCTATCTCCAGACTAAGACGGTGTCTTGAGATAAGTACCTTCCATCTCGTCAACATGACCATGAAAGGCTGCCTATACAAAAGACTATATGGTTTTATGTGAACCTATATGCATATGAGGCATTCATCCACGTGATATATTGAACCTGCCCTGTGTTTCGGTGGCGAGACGAGCGCATTTTAGACACGTCCGTCGCCAACAGTTTCAAAGCCGTATTGATTTCATTCTATAATTGCATTGTGCTCTTTGAATACATTTGAATAATTGCTATTATATTTAGAACATAGTTAAAAATACGCCCTGCAAAAAATTGTAAAAATATTCCGGCTAATGCTAATTATCCGGCAAGAGAAGAAAAAAAATCCTCTCTTTGTGTTCTCGCATGAATTCACGTTTAATGTATACAAAACTGTTAACCGTTATCAGAAATTAACATTAGGAAGGTCAAAAGTGGGAAAACGCTACAAAAGGCTGCCCCCTTTCAAGTCTTTCTATTAAAATGAAAGCCTGCATTTAGATAAAAAAAACCTTTAGCTTTCATTATTTTCTAACGTCAGATATTCACATCTTTTGTTACCCCTTTCCCTGCTTGTTCATTGGCTTTTCTTGACATGTTCTTTTGAACATTGAACAAGCAGGGGGTGGTTGACAGACTGTAAAGTCATCAGAATTGTGAAACAGATGTTGATGACCATTCTCTGTACATGCTTGTTCAGTGTCTTTTACATACTGAACAAGCAGGGGAATGACAGATGTGAGCTCAGAAGTCAGCAGAATTGTAAGCAATTGATGATTGTTGATGAGTATGAGTTTTTGCATGTGGTGTTGCAGGTTCAGCATCAGCAGTGTAAGCAGGGGTTGACAGAATATGTGAGGTCTGCAGTGACCCAGACAGTGGCCCTGGGCGTCCAATGCAAATGATGATAAGAGGGTGATAAATTTTATGAAAGATAATTCGTAACTCCACCTGTGGTATTCGCCAATAAAGGTGTTAGCCGATGCTGCTTCAGAGTCCGCTGGGGCTGATGGTGATGCAGCAGAGTTGTTCCAGCTCTCCACAGGTAGAGCTAGGCCCCAGGGCAGCTGTAGTGTGTAAGAGATGATTTGTGACGCCATCTCTGGTACTCGGCAAATAAGGTGTTAGCCGACGCTGAAAATTCAGCCCACTGGGGCAGTAGTTAATGCAGCAGCAGAGTTGGTTCAGCTCTCCACAGGCAGAGCTATTCCCCAGGGCAGTTATATTGTTAAAGATAGTGGTGGTTGTAGTGCAGGGCAGATAATGCAGCAATAATTAGAGGACACAGCGGTGTGCAGTCTTCACAGGTTTTACTCACAGTTCTGATGTTACAATCCCCAGCCGGGGAGCTATGTCCTCAGGGTCAGTGGTCCAGACAGCTCTCAGATAGCTTGGGGTGCACGTTTCCAGGGCTCCCTTAGATGTTCCTTTCCTGGTCGTCTCACTACGCTGGCTACCACCTCTCTTGCCCTGCGTCTTCACACACAGTGTCCTGAGCCAACAGACTCGGATCTTGTTGGGCGACGTTGGTCAGACCCCTGGATCCTATATGTCTGCCTTTTCAGCGAATGTGTTTGATGTGGCTGTAGCACTTGCAATGCCTACCTGTCACGCTGTATAGCAGATATATATATGTGATGTCAGTAATCTATATCAAAAGGGCAACATACTATATAACATGCGCATAGATATATGATAACATAGATTTACCTGACAGAATGTCCAGTGGGTCAAAACGGAATCCGTTATACGCTGTCTCCGGCTAGAGGGTGACCGGGGTCTAAGCTGACCCTAAACTGGGGTCCTAACTAATCCCTCAACCTGGAGGTACTGTTAAAGGTACAGAGGTCCAGGCCACCAGCGTAAACCCTGTCTCCTATCAATCCCTGCCAACTGTATTCTAGTCCTAAGAAGGACCCTGAATACCACCAAAGGGAATGAACAGGTAACGGTTAATGAACAGAAAGACATACAAGAAAGACAAGAAAAAAAATAAATAAAGTCTTACATACAACACTCACACACAGTAGGAACACCTAAGGTCTCAGAGATAAACTATAAGCTATAAGAGTAAAAACAACTAAGGAGCTCTTAGCTTAAGTATTCTCAGAACCGCTTCAGTCTGCTAGACTACATGAATGCTTTCACCGGCGTCTAACACCCAGACTGGCAGGAATATAAAGGAAACTAATTAGAACATAATCAAAAGCAGCCGGGCGAGGCTGGACCTAGTCTTAGCAAAGAGCTAGGTAAAATTAACTCTCTCATTACCAAACACAAAGAAACAGCAGCTCAGCTGTGAGAAGTCAGAATGTGCAATCGCGACGATCTTCGTGGCGATGCACCCATGACAGTACCCCCCCTTCTACGAGGGGCCTCCGGAACCTCATGACCAGGTCTGTCCGGGTAAGTTGTGTGAAAGGTCCGAACCAATCGATCTGCGTTAGCATCAGACGCAGGGACCCACGTCCTCTCCTCAGGACCATACCCCCTCCAAAGAACTAAGTACTGAGGGGATCGGCGACTGAGACGTGAGTCAATGATTTTCGACCCATGAAATTCCACGTTATCATTAACCACCACTGAAGGAGGAGGTAGAGGTGACGGTATGACTGGTGCCACATACTTTTTAAGTAATGACTTGTGAAACACATTATGATTTTTAAACGTAGGAGGGAGGTCCAGACGAAATGCCACAGGATTAATTATGGAACTGATCCTGTACGGCCCAATGAATCTGGGACCCAACCTCCAGGAGGGAACTTTAAGTTTTATATTCCTGGTAGACAACCACACCAGATCGTTCACCTTCAGATCTCGACCAGAAACTCTCCCCCTATCAGCCATCCGTTTGTAATGGTTCTCCGTAACCTTCAGTCTTAACCGATCTGGAACTATCAGTCTCCCTGGAAGTCCCACAGGGGCGTCCCCCTGAGCCCCCAATACCTCCCCCTCAAGCTCAGAGCATACAGCTGACACTACAACTCCCTCCTGAGGAATAGGAACCGGATCATCCATCCTCCCGGTCCCTGGGAAAGTACGAGATAAGGCATCAGGAAGCAACTTTATTGAGCAGTCATATGCGCGATGAGGAGGTAACTCTTTACACCCCTCCTCTGAGAACATCTCCCCAAAGTCCTCCAGAAAAGGAGGCAAAGTCCTAGGCACAACCGCACCGATGACCGTGCTCATGCAGTTATTCTTGCAAAATTCACCCCACTGGCTTATCTTTCTGGATTGCCAATCAATCACTGGGTTATGTTTAGCCAACCAAGGAAGTCCCAACACAATAGGAGTAGGTAGACCCTCCAACACATAACAAGACAATTGCTCTTTATGTATTGCCCCTACTCGAAGATCTATGTTATGAACAGCTTGTACCAAGCTACCTTGACCAAGAGGTCTAGAATCAATAGAGAGTATAGGGACCGGTTTGGCCAATACACTCAGTTGCATACCATGCACCTGGGCAAACCGAGCGTCCACCAGATTAGCCCCGGACCCACTATCAAGAAAAACAGAAATCCTCTCAGTTCTAGTACCAATCACCACCTCCGCAGGCACGAGAAACTGAGAGGGATTTGGGGACGAAATACACACTCCCAGGTTAACTCCTTGGCTCAAAGAGGTCCGGGATGGACACCCCCCAACAAAATGTCCCTCTCTCCCGCAAAAGAAACACCTTCTAGTCTTGCGGCGCACCGCCGATTCCCTCCTACAAAATGATGTCCCTCCCAACTGCATGGGTTCCTCAGAACAGACCAGGGGAACCTCAGTAAAAGGGACTTTAGTAGTAGGTGGAGTCATCACGGGGGCGGAGTTACCTCGCGTCTTCCCCGAAGTCGTCTATCAATGCGAATAGCGAGGGCCATAGCAGCCTCCAGTGATGGAGGAGAATCATACTGAGCCAACACATCTTTTAATTTGTCAGACAACCCTTGACAAAACTGGCTCCTAAGAGCTGGGTCATTCCACTGAGTATCTGTTGCCCATCTACGGAACTCAGAAGAATATTCCTCCGCTGGACGATTTCCTTGCCGTATTTTACGTAACCTTGTTTCAGCAAGGGAGACTCGATCCGGATCATCATATACCAGACCCAGGGCAGTAAAAAATCGATCCACTGACTGGAGATCTGGGGAGCCTGGAGGAATAGAGAACGCCCAAGATTGAGGGTCCCCTTGTAAGAGCGATATAACAATTCCCACCCTCTGCTCTTCACTCCCAGATGACCGAGGCCGCAGCCGAAAGTACAATTTACATGCCTCCCGGAAAGTAAAAAATTTGTCCCGCCCACCAGTGAACCTATCCGGGAGAGCAACCTTAGGTTCAGATCTGGTTTGCTCCGGGGGGACAAAACCTTGGACTTAATGTCTGCAAATTCAATGGACAACCCCTGCAACTGCCGGGCCAGCTGGGCTACTGGATCCATGACAGCTGGGGAGAATCTTTAGTTTTGGCCGGTGAAAATGTCACGCTGTATAGCAGATATATATATGTGATGTCAGTAATCTATATCAAAAGGGCAACATACTATATAACATGCGCATAGATATATGATAACATAGATTTACCTGACAGAATGTCCAGTGGGTCAAAACGGAATCCGTTATACGCTGTCTCCGGCTAGAGGGTGACCGGGGTCTAAGCTGACCCTAAACTGGGGTCCTAACTAATCCCTCAACCTGGAGGTACTGTTAAAGGTACAGAGGTCCAGGCCACCAGCGTAAACCCTGTCTCCTATCAATCCCTGCCAACTGTATTCTAGTCCTAAGAAGGACCCTGAATACCACCAAAGGGAATGAACAGGTAACGGTTAATGAACAGAAAGACATACAAGAAAGACAAGAAAAAAAATAAATAAAGTCTTACATACAACACTCACACACAGTAGGAACACCTAAGGTCTCAGAGATAAACTATAAGCTATAAGAGTAAAAACAACTAAGGAGCTCTTAGCTTAAGTATTCTCAGAACCGCTTCAGTCTGCTAGACTACATGAATGCTTTCACCGGCGTCTAACACCCAGACTGGCAGGAATATAAAGGAAACTAATTAGAACATAATCAAAAGCAGCCGGGCGAGGCTGGACCTAGTCTTAGCAAAGAGCTAGGTAAAATTAACTCTCTCATTACCAAACACAAAGAAACAGCAGCTCAGCTGTGAGAAGTCAGAATGTGCAATCGCGACGATCTTCGTGGCGATGCACCCATGACACTACCGCCTCTGGATTGCTAGCTGAGTCCTTAGTTTCTCCACTAGCTGGGGCCGGTTCCCTAACTGTGACCTGGTCCCTCCACTGACCACGTTGGTGGATGCCGGCCCCACGGATGGATTCCTCACTATTCGTGCCCCTGAGACCTTTTCTTCCTTTCCAACTCTGGAACCTCTATCTTCTGTCCTTTTCCACTTCACTCTCTGTAGCCTGGGGACAAGCTCCTCACAGCTTGAGCTCCCCTTCTAGACTGTTCTCTCTGGTCTCACAGACCACTGCTTACTACTCTCTGACTCCTCCCCCTTCTAACTTCCTCCACCCACACCCTCTACACAGCTCTCCCCGTCGACTGAGAGATCTGATGTTGGATGCAAGTGTGTGGTTCTGGGTGATGTCCCCTCCTTACCTGAGAGCGGAGCACCACACCTCTGGTTGAGGTGCCGTACCTCTGTGGTGACTGAACCCTCAGGCGCGCCACACAAGCACTGCTGTATGCATTACGGACAGGTTTCTTATTTGTTTCTGGGCACGCGCAATGTGCATTTGAAGCTGTGAAGCATACACCTGGCTTCAGAGGCGTACTGACGTGTAAGAAAGAAAGTCACACGGATGTCCGAGATTTGTAGAGAGCTAGCAATGACACCGGCTCTTGAAAATCATATTATCAAGGCCACAGGGGTGTAATAATGTAAGGGAGTGACTCGCATATCAGGAATGCACGGTGGGACTTGTGTGGATGAATGTTGCTATCTACTGGCCAGAGACAACAGAGGTGAGAACGACTGGAACAATGTAGGAACTAAAATAAGAAGATTGATTACGCAGAGGGAAGAAAGAGGCCAGATGCACAGGGGCCTATGATCTACTGTGACTCGGTTAGAGAATAAAAAAACCCTGATACCAAGGCAGAGGGTGAGTCATGGCCCAGACATTTTAGAAGAGGGAAAGCAGCAGGAGGAGGTCCTTAGCCCAAGCCTGGAAGCCTAATAAACGGAATGGAGTATCGCTCAAGAGAGCAGCAGGACAAGGTTCTTAGCCCAGGCCTGGAGGTCTAATGAATGGAGTATGTTGTGAACATGTTGGAGACGACTTCAGAGCTGAAGATCCCTCTGGTGGTTGCTGAGGGTATTGAACCTATGTTGAACAGCAAAAATCCACCACCTGTAACTGATGATTGGTTGTCAGGTGGTACAGACTGGCCTGATATAAGTGAGCTGACCTCCCATGGTCCTTGTCGGTGATCAATTGTTCTTCCTGGTCTAGGTTGGAATTCAGCTTGCTTCTGTGCTGTCTCCTGCTTGCATTCAGATAAGTCACTTTCAGTTTTTTCTGCATTATTTTTTGGGTTCGGCCGGGTCCCCTTTGGGGGGCTTGGGCTGGTCTCCGTTCTCTTTTTGTATTTGTTCATTTGCTCAGTTCTTGACCTATTTTACTGCTGGGTAGCAACGTGTCCACACCAGAGATCTGATATAGGTGGTCGAGACCGTGTGGTCTCAGTATTTTTGGATTCAGAAGTGTTGGAGTTTTTCCTGGGGTTTTTCCTGGTTGCAGATAGTGTTCTCTCTTGTGCTGTCCTATCTAGACAGTTTTGGGCCCCAGAGTTTGCTCAATCTATTTTCTGTCTGTGTTCGTGTTTTCATCTTGTCTAACCGCCATTATATGTTTGGGGGCTTCCTACTCTTTTGGGGCGCTACTCCAGGGCAGTTAGCTTTCCTCTTTCCATCTTCAGGGATAGCTAATCTCTCCGGCTGTGACGAGGCATCTAGGGCACCGTAGGAACGTCGCACGGCTGCTTATAGTTGTGCGGTTAGTTTAGGGGTCTGCAACCTATTAGTTTCCAACCTCTCTGGTGTTTGGCTGCCTACGCGGTTTTTGCTCCTGCCTCCTCAGCTACCAAAACATAACAGGAGTATTGCTCAGGAGCGCAGCAGGACAAGGTCATTAGCTCAGGCAAATGGAGGCCTAGTTAAAGGGGTGGTTGATCTTGTGAGCAGATGGCCAGGAGACCCAGTTAAAGAGGCAGTTAATCGAGTGAGCTGAAGGCTATTTTTGGATAGATTCAGTTGGATCAGTTAATACTGTGGTTAATTGTTCCAGGTACCTAACTTAGGGCTATGGTTATGATACTGAATAGCAGAAGAACAGAAGAAAACAAATCAAATTAACAGTCATAGTAAAGTGTAACAATGCAGGAGCAGAATGAGGTATCACAGGAACCCTTTCTATTTAAAAGTCCAGCTGGTTTGTTTCACTCCTCATAAACCGCATCAGAGAAAAACTTAAATATGGCCCTTGTTTGGCACAAAGTGAAACATAAAGTAAAAAGTTCATATAACAGTGCGGTTCGCTCGCTTGGGTTAGAGTCCAGCTTATTAGTCCTTTAGCAAAGGCATACAATCCTGGAGGTCTGCACACTTCCACACACTAACCATGTGTGAGACAAACAATGTGAACCACACTCCGGGGTGGAGATCTGGTGAGCAGCCATCCCCCCAACTCTGCAGCTGCTCACAATAAACCTGGCCCTGTCATGGCCGATTGGCCCCTCTTAGTACTATGTGTACTATAGAATTTATCCAAGTTTGTTTCACAGAGGACAACCAACTCTGTGATACATAAAGTTGAATGTATCAAATATAAGAATTATGGTAATCTTAATTGACCTAAAACGGGAAAGATTTATTCTGATTTTATGTCAGACATTGAGAAAAATATGTATATGTGTCTTTTTATATAATGTATGTAAACTTCTAGTTTCAACTGCATCTCCCATCCACTATGTGTCCGGCAGCCACCTTACAGAAGATATATGTAAGAAGTCGAACAGTTAATTAAATGGAGATTCTGTTGCTTGTACAATTATGTTCACACACAGTTTTTGATTTCTCTCACACTCCCAATTTTTGGTAATAAAGGAGAGATCTTTCTATTATCACTATTTCTACTATTTCCCTAATATTTAAGTGCAGGTTCACTCACTAAACTCAATCCTACATTTTAGCTGTACAAGAGAAGAAAAATGTGTCTGTTTTCTTCCACAAATAGTGATACAATTGTCCACAAGGTGTTTCTAATTTTGTCACTCAATCTCCTTAAATTCAATGGAGTAGACTTGCGATGCCGGACACATCCTTCGACAGGTGTGAGCCTTTTTCTCCAATCCTATGTATCGTATCCCCTTTAAGATTATGAAGTAATATATTTTTGTGCATACTTCATCCTAATCATTCAAGGACATTGCAGACATGGCAGATTCTGGCTGATTAGGAGTTGCTATAGATTACATTCTGCTGTGCAGCCAATAAAAATATTATGGAGAATGCCTCAAGGTCTATCAAGGTATGATAACTTTTAAGGTGGTCACTGGCATAATAGAATTGTTATCGACACTCAGCAATTATAATTACCTCTATTAACCTTTTCCTGATACCTGATGATATACATCATGTGCGGCCAATGTGGAGTACTCCTAGAGCACTTATCAGTAATATAGAACAGGTTTTACAGAGATTAAAGACACTTTTGTTTTTGTAGTTCAAATGCACCTATTATGTGACAAAAAATTACTTTTGTAATTGGCTTTTAATAAAAAAAAGTCAAACCTCTTCTTCTTTAGCCTGCATGTGTTCTCATACATTGCAGGCTGCTCTGTCCAGTTCAGAGTGAGATCCGTCACTAGTGCAGCTTGTACCTCCTCTCTCAGCTCTCTTGATCAGTCTTCTAATCCAAAAACTATTTGATAGGTTTATTTTACTTGGATGTAAAGATGTCATGCTAAATAATAGTTCAGGATAGTAGGCATAGAGGCTACAGATTGAGCCGACGGATCAGACTCACTTTGAAGGGACTAAACAACCTACAATGCATTAATAACATGCAGGTTGCCAAAGACAAACGATTGAGATCTTTTTATTTAAACCAATTATAAAAATATATTAGATGCAATTATATACAAAAATGATGTAAAGGTGTCTATAGGCTTTAAAGAGAGTCTTTCAGCTCTAAAATCAGTATTAAAGTAGGCACAGATCCTTGTAGAAGACCTTAATCTAAGAAGAGCCATTGTAGCGGCCGCATCCCTCCTCCCATAGTTTTCATGACTAGCTTAGCGCTACCAATCATTACAGAGGACAGAGGTAGCCAGCTGGAGAAGTGGTGCTCTGGACAGTTGTTTTCTCAAAAATATCTAGCAGATTTTTAAACTAAATGTATGGCACCTCTGTATAACACAATGTCACCCAAGAAGTGCACATGCAGAACACTTTGTCACGACTGTCTGAAAATACTTAGCTAGATTTCTGTTACATTTCTCACCAAAGAAGAAGATTCTTGAACCACAGTAAATTTTGGGCTGGCACTCCTGAGGTGTATTGTTTAACTAATCTCCAAGTTCTTCAACCTAAATCAATTCAAGGATGAAAAGTCCAGAGTGAGACTGGGGATTGTCATCAAGAAAATATTTAGAATGTAACTTTTCAAAGAATGGGAAAAAGACAAAATCATGGTTGTCTAAGAGTCAAAACCAACAGGTTACACTTCAAAAAGCAGGCGATACATTTGAAAAAGGAAGGAGAGGACAAAATCCAGAAGCAAGGCAAAAGTGAAGGACTGAATCACGAGCCACAATAGCTAGTTAAATAGAAGGTCCCAAAAATCCACAGGCAATGGAGTTAGGCCAGAGAAGTGATGACAATTTTATAATAAGTTCCTCATTGATGAAGTATCAGATAGCTCTACAACTCCTGTCATAAATCTAGTGATACCTCTTCTTCTTCTTCTTCGGTAAAACAGGTAAAAAAAATGGGTCCTTCTAGTTATGAAGGGTTCCAGTTTGGTATGGCTAAGACTCTCAAGATAAGGCTCTAAAGAAAGAAGGATGAAGAAGTGTTGGCCAGTCTATGATGACATGATGATGTTGTACTGGTGGAAATATGTAGTGGAATTGAGGAGTAGAGCTAAAATAATTGGAGGAAGTGATGGGGAGGTTTGTTGGATCATTGGCCACCAAAGTAACTTAGGTAACCCAATCAGTTTTATAGAAAGAGGAGATATTGATTAGTTGAGTTAGATTGGCATATGTCATCCAAGAGGTCCAAATATGGAGGAAATTCATGAGGCAACAAGTTCCTCATTGATGACGTCTCAAGAAACTCTTACTGTCAATTGCAAAACATCTAGGGTTTTTGATTCTAACCTACTATTGGCCATGAATACAGAAGAGACTCAATAATGGATCTTCTTACCTGGAAGGTCTTTGCTGGGTCTAAATATTATTGTCATGGGTTTCCCACAACAGAGAGGGGCAGAAGACCGCAGCGTCTGATTTGCTTGTGAATAGAGTTACTATCCAACAACGACTGTCTAGTCTACCTGCACCTACAAAATCTGCTTCTGTCACCAGGTGCCACTGTACACAGTATAGGTGTGTTTGATGTCCAGCAGGAGTAATGAGCTTCCTGCTGTGGTCAATAGGATAGTTCCACACCATACTTAACTCCTAGTGTTCTGTTGGGAGCTGCCAGTTATAGTTTATACTTGCTCTAGCTTAGTCTTATTTTTTCGTCCCTTGATCAACCTGTTTAATTCCATTTCCCGTGTTTAGACTATCCTTCTGCTTAAGGATTCTGTTCCTGTCCCTGACCTCCTGGTATACACACGTGGTCAAAATTGTTGGTACCCCTCGTTTAATGACAGAAAAGCACACAATGGTCACAGAAATAACTTGAATCTGACAAAAGTAATAATAAATTAAAAATCTATGAAAATGAACAAATGAAAGTCAGACATTGCTTTTCAACCATGCTTCCACAGAATTTAAAAAAAATAAAACTCATGAAATAGGCCTGAACAGAAAGGATGGTACCCTTAACTTAATATTTGATTGCACAACTTTTTGAGGCAATCACTGCAATCAAACGATTCCTGTAACTGTCAATGAGACTTCTGCACCACTCGACAGATATTTAATAATCTCATATTTCCTTAAGTTACTATGTGAATCCATCAGACTCTACAGAGGTAAGTGTAACACCTGCACATGGAACTGTCAGAGCAGCTACTGGTATACTGGGATTTACAGACACTAAGAAGAGTTTTGCAGCTGCTGTTAAACAGGGACCTTCAGACATTAATGGTTTTTTCCCTGAGCTGCGGGGGACTACAATTCCCATGGACCCTTGTTTCAGTCAGATGACACAGCTTGGAGGGATAGGAGGGAGGAGGAACTTGGGGGAGGGAGCTGCAGAGGAAGTGAAAGAAAGTGAGAGAGTGGATGGTTCATGTAAAAGATGGAGCGTTGTGGACTTGTATTCCTCTAAAGAGCGGAGCGTTCCCGTCCCCTCTGATATACCTGCGAATCTGGAGAGAGCGCAGCCCGGTCATCAGGTGAAGCAAGCAACATTAAGGACTCGGAGAGTTCTACCGGCACTCCCACCGTATAAAGGCCTGAATCCTGCCGCCCCCAGTTGGGGTCCAGGGAAAACTACCACCGGTGGAGACGCACCGTGAGTGCCCCTTTTCGAGACTTGTGGTTCAACCAGCCCGTTACAGTGAGTACACTACGCCCCAGACTATTTACCTTCGTGAGCATCTAAGTGCACCAACGGTTATAAATTTGCGCGCCAACATCCGCGGCAACTGGGCCCCAACGTTTGGACTGGGTTAATACAAGAAAAGGGGAACCCTGCTACGTTATATTTGCAGGGTTGGGGAAAGAATTAGGTTGTGATGTGTATATGATTTTTATAGAGCACCGTTACCTGTATTGCATGTTGTTTCTTTAAATACACTTCATTTCTGCTGCATATCCATAAACCAGTTAAACAGTTTTACTCCTGTTTTGGTGAGTGTGTACTGAGCTATAGGCAGGGGTTTCCCGAATCAGTCCCTGGCAGAAGATAACAGTCCTTCTGCAGTCCTAGAGAGAGCTCCAATCAAGATTCGGGTGGAGGCACTGCGCCCTAAAGAGGTGAGACCCCCCATAACACCCAGCGTACCGTGGTAGCCCTGAAGGGGTGTTACAGTGGAGGCACTGCTGAGATACAGAACTAACACAGGAGTATTTACTATGGAGACTTTAACAGAGCGAGAAGTATATTTGTGGTGTGAAGAGATGGATGTTACAGCTAGACAAAGCTTTGCAGTGAGTGGTGAGCTCTGTGATGCATCTGATGAAGAGATACTGAAAATAGTTAACCGACTCACTGAACTTGCCCACCCTGAAGTGGTCGACCGCAGAAAGGAAAAGGGGGGACAGTTACCCATAGCCCTGATTTCAACCGGGCAGATCTTGAGGAAAGATTACTTCCCATCCATGATAGCCGTGTCCCCAGAGTATGGTCGACAATGGAAGATCACTTGGCCTAATGAGTCCGAAGTTGAGACCCGGCAACAGGAATCAACCACTCAGTCTAGGAAGACTAGTATACGTCCGCCCTCTACTCCCCTTAGAACCAGTCCTGAAGAGACAGCGGCACCTGTTGATGTGCTTATGACAGCTATGGAAAAGTTAGTCAGTCAGTTTGCAAAGATGCAGCCAGAAGGGAACTACCGTCGTTTAAGAACCTTCTCGGGTGCCCTCCCCACCCCTGCTGGAGAAGAAGAATATGATACTTGGAGGATGTCACTTTACTGTGCTTAGAAGAGTGGCAGTGCACTGATGCCGTGAAGAAGCAGAGAATAGTAGAAAGTTTGAAGGGTACTGCTATGGAAGTGGTGCAGGCTGCTTGGCGGAGCAAGCCACTAGCAACTTATCAAGATTATATGAGTGCTTTAGAAGATGCTTTTGGATCCCCTGAAGATGCTACTGATCTACTCTATAAACTTCGTACCACCTACCAACAACCAGATGAGAAGATGTCCGACTATCTATACCGATTGGATAAGATGGTTCATAGAATAGTATCTAAAGGTGGAGTCAGCCCTAAAGAAGTTGATCAGTGTCGTCTGACCAAGTACTCAGAGGAGCTCTCACTCATGATCCAATTGCTCAGCGGATGAGGTCTTGTGATAAAGAGAAGATTCCTGGTTCTTTTCATGAGTTGCTTAAGGAAGTTCGCAAGGAAGAGGTTATTTTGGCCGCAAGAGAGAAGACCTCCCCTCGGTGACTACTGTTGCCTTGAAGCCAGCAGCCGACTGCCGAGAGAGGGAACTGCTGAAAGTCATCGAGAAACAGGGGAGCAGATTACTCAATTGTTAAGTGCTCAGGCCAAGACAATACAGCGGTTACAAAGTGCTGCAGAGGTAGCCGAGAAGCAGACCCTGGCTTCAGGAAGAGAGAATGATGACCTGTGTAGAGTGGAAAGTAGGAAACCAGAAGGGTGCTTTGTCTGTGGGAGTCCGGGCCATATAGCTCGTCAGTGTCCAAAGAGGTGGAGCTCAAAGAACTCTTCACATTCTCCCCACCTCCCTCCGAGGCAGTCGGGAAACGGGAAAGGGGGCCAGTAGAACCCCATACTGAGCCCCCATCAGCAACTAAGACCTACTCTACCTCTCCATCCAATAGTGCCTCATCGAAAACACTGCCTGAAGGGTTAGTGGGACCAGCCCCGCATGTCCCCGCATATATCAATGGTAAATCTTGTTCAGTATTGCTGGATAGCGGATCTCAAGTGTCCATCATTTTTGAAGGATGGTATAAAAGATATTTATCCAATGTGCCTCTGAAACCGCTGTCTGGACTCGTGGTGTGGGGACTGAGTGAACACAGCTATCCCTACCGAGGATACGTGTCCGTGACACTACGATTCCCAGAGACTGTTGTTGGAGTGGATAAAGAGATACCCATTATAGCGCTAATCTGCCCGGAGGCAGAGGCAGATGAGAGACCCACACCTGTCATAGTGGGAACAAATGCCAACATTTTCCGTACGTTAGCTCAGTGGTGTCGTGAAGCTGGGGGAGAAAAGTACTCGCAGACCCTATCCATCCACCCAGTCTGTCTGGAAGCCTATGTGAGGACGGAGGAGGAGAAGAGGGAACTGCAGCCTGAAAGCTTTGACCCTTGTTTTGAAGAAGTAGCTGAAAGGAGAAGAGAGGAGGCTAGTCATCGACGGCATGATGATGCGGGGGGCGGCTTTCTCCTTGGGCGAATGGGACATGGGCCTCGCCCAAGGAGTAGAGCATCGCATTCGGTTGAAAGATCAAAAGCCTTTCCGAGAGAGATCCCGAAGATTGGCCCCGGCGGATATCGAAGATGTTAGGCAGCATCTACGCGGCATGTTAGACACAGGAGTCATCATAGAGTCTAGTAGCCCATATGCTTCCCCCATTGTGATTGCTCGGAAAAAAAATGGAGCTATTCGGATGTGTGTGGATTATCGTACTTTGAACAAACGTACGGTTCCTGACCAGTACACTGTGCCCCGAATTGATGAAGCTTTAGATTGCCTGCAAGGGAGCCAATGGTTTTCTGTGTTAGATCTCCGGAGTGGTTACTATCAGATACCCATGTCAAAGGAAGATCAAGAGAAGACCGCTTTTATCTGCCCCATTGGGTTCTTCGAGTTTCAAAGACTGCCTCAAGGACTGACAGGTGCTCCGGCCACTTTTCAGAGATGTATGGACAAAGTAGTGGGGGACATGCACTTACGTGAGGTCTTGGTTTATCTCGATGATCTTATTGTTTTTGGGAAGACTCTGGAAGAACACAATCAGCGGTTGTTCAAGGTGCTGGATCGGTTGAAGGAGGCTGGGTTGAAGTTGTCCCTTGATAAGTGCCGGATTTGCCAGACGACTGTGAAATATGTGGGGCACATAGTCAGCAGAGAAGGAATTTCCACCGACCCCGCCAAAGTGGAGGCTGTGGTAAACTGGCCTAAGCCCACCAAGCTGGGGGAGCTTAGGTCCTTTTTAGGATTCTGTGGATACTACCGAAGATTTGTACCCCAGTACTCTCGGATTGCGAAGCCATTAACTGCTCTTACCCAGGGGTATCCCCCTTCCGGCGGGACAGCCCGCCCCTCAAGGTCAGGGAAAAGAGACTACTTCCGAGTTAATGAACCTTTTGGGGAAAGATGGACACCCTTATGCGACGAGGCATTCGAGAAACTGAAGTCATGTTTGACCCAAACTCCAGTGTTGGCCTATGCAGACGCCAGTAAACCATATGTGTTACATATAGATGCTTCTCTCGACGGACTAGGAGGGATTCTCTATCAGGACCATGATGGCTGTCTACGTCCCATTTACTACATTAGTCGAGGATTGACTCCCAGTGAACGCAACTACCCAGCTCACAAACTGGAGTTTCTGGCTCTGAAATGGGCTGTAGTGGACATGCTGCATGACTACCTCTATGGGGTACGCTTCGTGGTTCATACCGACAACAATCCATTAACCTACGTGAGAACCACAGCAAAACTGGATGCCACGGGGTACCGGTGGCTTGCCGCACTCTCTCTGTATGATTTCAGCTTAAAATATCGACCAGGGATCAGTAACATTGATGCAGACACACTCTCTCGCCTGCCTAGTGAACCTTTAAATGAGGAAGAAGAAGGAGGATGGATAGAGGTCCCTGCCCCTGAGGTGAAGACTCTGTGCCATAGACATCGAACTGATGCCCTCACTCTGCAGTGCTGTGCTAAATTCTTAGGAGCATCTAGCGAAGCGCTCCCGTTGTCGTACTGTCGAGTGACAAATGTAACCCCAGACTCTCTCCCTCAACTGACTCATAATCAAGTCAGGACGGCGCAGCAGGAGGATCAGTCAGTGGGGGTAGTTCGATGGTGGGTGAAGAGGGGCTGGAGGCCCGAAAAGAATGCATTAAGAACAGAGGAGTCTGTCCTGCTGACTCGGCAGCTAGAGTCGCTAGTAGTAAAAAAATGGCTACTATACCGAGAGACAAGGGGCCAGAAGGGAGGAGTCCGCAGGCAGCTGGTGTTACCCACCCGATTTCGGAAGATGGTCATGAAGTCCCTGCATGATGACCATGGACATCTTGGCATCGAAAAGACTACGAGTCTCGTGGCCGACCGATTCTATTGGCCTCGCATGGAAGCGGATATTGAAGAATACTGCAAATCATGCTCCCGGTGTGTGTTGAGAAAAACCTTGCCTTTGAGAACAGCCCCCCTTGTGAACATTACCAGCGATGGCCCACTTGAACTAGTGTGCATTGATTTCCTCTCCATCGAGCCTGATGAAAGCAATGTCAGTAATGTGTTAGTGGTCACTGACCATTTCACCCGATATGCCCAGGCCTACCCCACTAAAGATCAAAGGGCAATTACTGTGGCAAAAACATTATGGGAGAAGTTCTTTGTACATTACGGGCTGCCTGCCCGCATCCATACCGATCAAGGAAGAGATTTCGAAAGTAGACTAATCAAGGAGCTATGCGCTCTCTGTGGGATCAAGAAATCCAGAACCACGCCATATCACCCCCAAGGGGATCCTCAACCTGAGAGATTCAACCGTACCCTTCTGAACATGTTAGGCACTTTAGATCCCAGGAAGAAGGGACACTGGAGCAGGCATGTGAGCCAGTTGGTTCATGCCTACAATTGCACCACAAATGAGTCAACTGGATATTCTCCTTATTTCCTCATGTTTGGAAGAAAAGCTCGACTACCCGTGGATATTAGTTTTGGGACATCCATTGACCGTTCTAATGGGAAGACCTACTTAAAATATGTGTCCCAGCTAAAAGAAGATTTGACAAAAGCTTACAAATTGGCAGAGCAGGCCTCTGGTCGGTCAGGGAAGCGCAATAAGACTCGCTACGACTGTAGGGTTCGAGAACAAGTTTTACTACCTGGAGACAGAGTTCTTATTCAGCTTTTGGGCCTTCCTGGGAAGCACAAGCTTGCTGATCGGTAGTGTCCTGACCCTTACGTGGTGATGGAGAAGTTGCCCGGTGTTCCGGCCTACAGAGTGAAGCCCGAAAAAGGGGGTGGAGCTGTTAAAACCTATCATCGACATCATCTGTTGCCTGTGGGAAAAAACATCCCTTTACCCCCATTGCCAACTCAAGGAGGTCATACAACTCTTCAGTGCAATAGGAGAAGTCCAAGGTGTAAAAACCCACCCCAGACTGGAGTTGCCTCAGGAGGATGTGACAGCGAGTCTGGGGATGAATGGGGACCTGACTGTCAATGGAGCTACAGGTGGATCGAGGACCCATGCCCCATGGGCGTAGACCCTGAAAACCAGACCCCTGAAGTAGAAACAAAGAAAAGGGACATTTGTCAGGAGGCGAGTGCACCCCGCCCACAATTGGAGGAAAGTTCAGAGAGGGACATTTATTGAATGAAGAGATTCACCTGGTGGAGCCCGTTCTTGAGAGACAAGAGTCGGGGACTGAGGAGGTGGGCCCCTCGGTACACACTCGTCCCAAGCGGGACATTAGGCCACCCATGATGTTGACTTATGACAGAATGGGACATACCACTGAGGTCCCCAGGTTGATACACCCAAATTCAAATTCTGTTTGGCCTTATTTCTCGGTATCTTCCATGTGTCCAGGAGGTGGTTTGTATGCATGTAAATTTGGTGTTAGTCAGGATGCCTTAACCCCCATTCATGTTTCAGGTGGTGAGTCCTCATGTCGTGATGGGACACTTTCAATGACTCACCAGGGGGAGAATGTAACACCTGCACATGGAACTGTCAGAGCAGCTACTGGTATACTGGGATTTACAGACACTAAGAAGAGTTTTGCAGCTGCTGTTAAACAGGGACCTTCAGACATTAATGGTTTTTTCCCTGAGCTGCGGGGGACTACAATTCCCATGGACCCTTGTTTCAGTCAGATGACACAGCTTGGAGGGATAGGAGGGAGGAGGAACTTGGGGGAGGGAGCTGCAGAGGAAGTGAAAGAAAGTGAGAGAGTGGATGGTTCATGTAAAAGATGGAGCGCTGTGGACTTGTATTCCTCTAAAGAGCGGAGCGTTCCCGTCCCCTCTGATATACCTGCGAATCTGGAGAGAGCGCAGCCCGGTCATCAGGTGAAGCAAGCAACATTAAGGACTCGGAGAGTTCTACCGGCACTCCCACCGTATAAAGGCCTGAATCCTGCCGCCCCCAGTTGGGGTCCAGGGAAAACTACCACCGGTGGAGACGCACCGTGAGTGCCCCTTTTCGAGACTTGTGGTTCAACCAGCCCGTTACAGTGAGTACACTACGCCCCAGACTATTTACCTTCGTGAGCATCTAAGTGCACCAACGGTTATAAATTTGCGCGCCAACATCCGCGGCAACTGGGCCCCAACGTTTGGACTGGGTTAATACAAGAAAAGGGGAACCCTGCTACGTTATATTTGCAGGGTTGGGGAAAGAATTAGGTTGTGATGTGTATATGATTTTTATAGAGCACCGTTACCTGTATTGCATGTTGTTTCTTTAAATACACTTCATTTCTGCTGCATATCCATAAACCAGTTAAACAGTTTTACTCCTGTTTTGGACGAGTGTGTACTGAGCTATAGGCAGGGGTTTCCCGAATCAGTCCCTGGCAGAAGATAACAGTCCTTCTGCAGTCCTAGAGAGAGCTCCAATCAAGATTCGGGTGGAGGCACTGCGCCCTAAAGAGGTGAGACCCCCCATAACACCCAGCGTACCGTGGTAGCCCTGAAGGGGTGTTACATAAGTATACAATCTTCTGTTTATTTTAGATCATTAAAATATATAAAAGTCCAACATATTCACAGACTGAACAAAGGACAGTTTGTGAATATGTTGGATGTATTATATATTTTAAAACCTTGGTTGAGCCGGATACATTCCTTTTGAATCCTTCACTTTACGCTAGGACAGGGGCAGTTTTCCGTGCTCCAAAAGTGATCAACAATTATCGGTGAGCTCTCATTTCTCTCCTTTTAAAGCATGAATACCTTAATCCCATCCATGCCCTTGACCACTAGAAATGACTACTTCTTGGGTATGGGTATTCTTGCCATCTTAGATGGTTCTCAGGCTTTTTCAATCAAGGCTCATATTTAGGCCATATTCACACGCTCAGTATTTGGTTAGTATTTACATCAGTATTTGTAAGCCAAAACCAGGAGAGGAACAATTCTGCAATTTTCACCCACTCCTGGATTTGGCTTACAAATACTGATGTAAAATACTGAACGTGTGAACATCGCCTAATAGCAAAAATACAAAATAAAAGCAAAGCAAAGTCAATAGTTCAGGAAAAATAGAGGATAAAACTTTTTGATCAGTGGGTGTCACACTGCTAGGACCTGCATTGATCCGCTGATCAAAAAAACTTTCATTCCCATTACAAAATAATGCAGCAGATTGGATGCCCGATCACGCCTCCATTAATTCGATGTGGGGGCTGATGGAAAAAGCCAAGCGCAGCGCTCTGCAGCCACATAGGGAATAACTGGAGTGGCGGTTGCACATCTACAGTACACTGTCACTCCATTCTGCCCTTTAGGCCGGTGTCATACTTGCGAGAAACTCGGCACTCGGACCGGAGTGTGCGTCTACATGTATTTCTATGCTGTCGGTGGCAGTGCTGGGTGTTGATGCAAGAAACTCGCACAAGACTCGTGCGAGTTTCTTGCAAGTGTGACACCGGCCTTAGTAAGGGTACCAGCTGTCGGACACCCACCGATCAATAAGTTATCACCTACCCTCTTGATAGGTAATTACATTTTTTCACATGACAATCTCTAAGTCAGGGACCTGATGTTCAGACAAGTGGCTCCATTACATTATATTCATTTTTATATAGTTCTGCCATATGGCTGCACCCTGATTGCTTGTTGTTCTATTTGCAACAGATCACCGGTTCCAAGGTTATTAATTCCGCAGACAATTTTCACAATCATCAGCTCCTATAAACGTAAATCCTGGTTTCTGATTCTAACATGACACAGTAAAATACTGCCCATAGGAATAAACTGCAGGACAAGCAATGACCACTAGATGGTAGTACAATAAATCTGTACAATCATATACTGTACAATGGAACATGTAAAAACCTTGTCAGTCAAATTGATGTAATGACATAACATCCAGAGCTATACCTCCCAACTTTCAAAGTAAAGGGGCAGATTATTTTGGGCTAAGCCCAGTGGCGCACCTATAATGAGGCGAGTTGAGCCTTCTGTCTCAGGCGGCGGCAGCTAGGGGGCGGCAGAGCGCAACTCAGAACACGTGGTGTGATGCCGGCTCTCCTTAATCCCTGCTGAGTCTTAAGGTACTGCCACACTAAACAATCCCGCTAGCGATAGCGATAAAGACGCATACTAATGCGATCGCTAGCGGGATTGTTTCTATATCGCTAAGTGCGGCTTAACTTAGCGATGTCGTTAGGACGCTATCGCGGTTAGCGATCTTCTTAACGACTTTAGCGGTACAAAAGTACCGCTAAATCGCTAAGAAAAGGTGCCACACTTAGCGATATATACTTACCTGCGGGGCGCCGACGATCTAAATAGGGTCCGGAACGATGTCAGCGACGAGCGAGATCACAGCAGGGGCCTCGTCGCTGGCAGATGCCGCACACAACAACATCGCTAACGGGATCGCTAAATAGTGACGTTTTTTAGCGATCCCGTTAGCGATGTTGTTTAGTGTGGCATACCCTTTACACTCCTGTGCACTGTGCTATGTGTCCCGCAGTGAGAAGCAGCCACGCTCCCCATGCACCCCTTCCTCACCCTCCCACCTTTCCACTTTAGCTTCTCGCAGCCAGGAGTCCCGTTGCTGTGCTGTCCTCTTATGTGCGAGCAGGACCTGTGATGAGGTCACAGGAGGGGAGGAGTCAGGGGTCACATGGTCAGGCTCTCTGCGTGCAGGACTCTGCTGTTCTGGTCGTCATGGTGCAGGATGAAGGTAAGTTTATGTGTGGGATCAGGAGGGGTTTACAGTGTGGATGTAGCAGAGCTGTGTGTGTACGAGGTGTACGGAGCGGAGCCATGTGTGTACGAGGTGTACGGAGCGGAGCCGTGTGTGTACGAGGTGTTCGGAGCGGAGCCGTGTGTGTACGAGGTGTACGGAGCGGAGCCGTGTGTGTACGAGATGTACGGAGCGGAGCCGTGTATGTTCGAAGTGTACGGAGCGGAGCCGTGTGTGTACGAAGTGTACGGAGCGGAGCCGTGTGTGTACGAGGTGTACGGAGCGGAGTCGTGTGTGTACGAGGTGTACAGAGCGGAGCCGTATGTGTACGAGGTGTACGGAGCGGAGCCATATGTGTACGAGGTGTACGGAGCGGAGCCGTGTGTGTACGGAGCGGAGCCGTGTGTACGAGATGTACGGAGCGGAGCCGTGTGTGTACGAAGTGTACGGAGCAGAGCCGTGTGTGTACGAAGTGTACGGAGCGGAGCCGTGTGTGTACGAGGTGTACGGAGCGGAGCCGTGTGTGTACGAGGTGTACGGAGCGGAGCCGTGAGTGTACGAAGTGTACGGAGCGGAGCCGTGTGTGTACGAGGTGTACGGAGCGGAGCCGCTCAGCTCCGTACACACAGGGCTCCGTGCTTGAGCCGTGTGTGTACGGAGCAGAGCCGCGTGTGTATGGTGCAAAGCCGCATGTGTACAAGGTTTACGGAGTGGAGCCATGTGTTTACAAGGTGTACTACTTATAGAGAACTTTAACAAATATAAAAATCGATGTTTCAATCATATTCCTATTTAAGGGTCTGTGCACACGTTGCGGAATCCGTTGCGTATCCGCAGCGGATTTTCCGCTGCAGATCCGCAGCAGAACTGCAAATGATGTACAGTACCATTATATTAAATGGAAATAAAAAAACGCAGTGCACATGCTGTGGATTTTTCCGCGCGGATTTGGTGCGGATTTAAATCCGCAGCATGTCACTTCTTTGTGCAGTTCCACAGCGTTTGAGACCTGCTCTAAATAGGAATCCGCAGGTCTCAAAACGCAGAGGAAGTCCGCACAAAAACCGCGGCAAATCCGCACTAAATCCGCAGGTAAAACGCAGCTCATTTTACCTGTGGATTTAGCAAAATCTGAGCGAAAATTACACAGCAGATTCTGCAACGTCTGCACATACGCTAAAAGTGTATGTATTTCACATGTGAGTCACGTTAGGCTAGTAAGAGTAAACCAGATTTATATGTACTGATTTTACAATGGGGGGAGCGCCATTTTGCAGTTCGCCTCAGGCAGCAGAGAGGCTAGGTTCACCCCTGGCTAAGCCCATATCCAGAACTAAAACCACACCCATTTACTTTTTCATTCTATACTGGCCAATAAAAAAGAAATGTTAAAGAGGGCATGTCAAAAAAATTTTTATGTTGAACTGAACACACTATGTAATAGGCAGTACCGAATAAAAGTGTTTTTTTTCTTGTTTCTTTTTATTTCACCTCTCCATTGTGGAGATATTAGCAATCAATGTACAAGGTACAAGGTCCAAGTGGGCATTACCAGAGAGATTTCACTGTGGGTGTGTACTTCTGTCTCTTTCAATTGCTGACCAATCATAAGAAGGCAACAAAACACTGTGGAAAGAAGAACATGCCCTCACAACAGCAGTGACAAAACAGTCTGCTCTCCTCACTACAGAGTGATGACATGTGCTGGAGCACAGCAGACCTGAGTGTGATGAACT
Organism: Oophaga sylvatica; assembly: GCA_033576555.1. NCBI lineage: Eukaryota > Metazoa > Chordata > Amphibia > Anura > Dendrobatidae > Oophaga > Oophaga sylvatica. Next base: position 68,538,415 of record JARQOD010000003.1, on the reverse strand, counting down.
GACAGCTTTCAACTCTCATCTACAGCAGTCAGTGTGGGGGGAGGGGCAGTGCTGCAGAAGATGAGTCTCATAGCAAACAATTCTAGTAACTTTCCTCACAAATTCAAATGAGCTTTATTGGAAGGACCAAATACACATTAACATTGCTAAACCCAGTGTAGTGCTGTCTACCCTCTACTCTCAGTCCATCTCCTCAATGCTCCTGTACACTCTCAGGCCATCTCCTCATCACTCTTCTCTGAGGTCTCCTCAGGGTTGCTCTCTGCTCTCAGACTGTAGAACTCTTCTCTGCACTAAGGCCATCTTGTCAGTGCTCATTTTTGCCCTCAAGCCATTTCCTCAGCGCTCTCTGCCCTTAGGACAGCTCTTCAGCATTCATAGAATCATAGAATGGTAGAGTTGGAAGGGACCTCCTGGGTCATCTGGTCCAACCCCCTGCTCAAAGCAGGATTCACTAAATCATCCCAGACAGATGTCTGTCCAGCCTCTGTTTGAAGACTTCCATTGAAGGAGAACTCACCACTTCTCGTGGCAGCCTGTTCCACTCATTGATCACCCTGTCAAAAAGTTTTTTCTAATATCTAATCTGTGTCTCCTCCCATTCAGTTTCATCCCATTGCTTCTAGTCTTTCCTTGTGCAAATGAGAATAAAGATGATCCTACTACAATGTGACAACCCTTGAGATATTTGTAGACAGCTACTAAGTCTCCTCTCAGTCTTCTTTTTTGCAAGCTAAACATTCCCAAATCCTGCAACCGTTCCTCATAGGACATGGTTTGCAGACCGGTCACCATTCTGGTCGCTCTTCTCTGAACTTGCTCCAGTTTGTTGATGTCTTTTTTAAAATATGGTGCCCAAAACTGGACACAGTATTGCAGATGAGGTCTGACCAAAGAGGAGTAGAGGGCAATAATGACCTCACGTGATCTAGACTGTATGCTTCTGTTAACCCCTTCACCCCCAAGCGTGGTTTGCACGTTAATGACCGGGCCAATTTTTACAATTCTGACCACTGTCTCTTTATGGGGTTATAACTCTGGAACGCTTCAACGGATCTTCGCGATTCTGAGATTGTTTTCTCGTGACATATTGTACTTCACGTTAGTGGTAAAATTTCTTCGATATACCTTGCGTTTATTTTTGAAAAAAATGCAAATATGGCGAAAATTTTGAAAATTTTGCAATTTTCAAACTTTGAATTTTTTTTCCCTTAAAACAGAGAAATATGTCATACAAAATAGTTAAGAAATAACATTTCCCACATGTCTACTTTACATCAGCACAATTTTGGAACCAAAATTTTTTTTTGTTAGGAAATTATAAGGGTTAAAATTTGACCAGTGATTTCTCATTTTTACAACAAAATTTACAAAGCCATTTTTTTAGGGACCACCTCACGTTTGAAGTCACTTTGACGGGTCTATATAGCAGAAAATACCCAAAAGTGACACCATTCTAAAAACTGCACCCCTCAAGGTACTCAAAACCACATTCAAGAATTTTATTAACCCTTCAGGTGCTTCACAGGAGCTGAAGCAACGTGGAACGAAAAAATGAATATTTAACTTTTTAGCCACAAAAATGATCTTTTACAAACTTTTTTTTATTTTCACAAGGGTAAAAGGAGAAAATGGACAGATAAAGTTGTGCAATTTCTCCTGAGTACGCCAATACCCCATATGTGGGGGAAAACCACTGTTTGGGCACACGGCAGAGCTCGTAAGTGAAGGAGCGCCGTTTGACTTTTTCAAACTAAAATTGGCTGGAGTTGAGATTGGACGCCATGTCGTGTTTGGAGAGCCCCTGATGCGCCTAAACAGTGGAAACCCCCCACAAGTGACACCATTTTGGAAACTAGACCCCCTAAGGAACTTATCTAGATCTGTTGTGAGCACTTTGAACCCCAAAGTGTTTCACAAAAGTTTATAATGCCTGGGTGTGAAAAAAAAAAAAAACAATTTTCCACAAAAATGATTTTTTAGTCCCAAATTTTTGATTTTTCCCAAGGAAATTGGACCCCAAAAGTTGTTGTCCAATTTGTCCTGAGTACGCTGATACCCCATATGTGTGGGGGGGAACTGTTTGGGCGCATGGCAGGGCTTGGAAAGGAAGCAGTAACGTTTTGGAATGCAAACATTGATGGGGTCATGTTCCACTTGTAGTGCCCCAGATGAGCCTAAACAGTGGAAACCCCCCACAAGTGACCCCATTTTGGAAGCTAGACCCCCTAAGGAACTTATCTAGATCTTTGGTGAGCACTTTGAACCCCCAAGTGCTTCACACAAGTTTATAATGCCCGGGCATGAAAATAAAAAATCCTATTTTTTTCCCACAAAAATTATCTCTTAGTCACTAATTTTTTATTTTCCCATACGTAACAATAGAAATTGGACCTCAAAAGTTGTTGTCCAATTTGTCCTGAGTACGCTGATACCCCATATGTGGGGGAATCACTGTTTGGGCGCACGGCAGAGCTCGGAAGGGAAGGAGCACCATTTGACTTTTTTCAACCAAAATTGGCTGGAATTGAGATTAGACGCCATGTTGCATTTGGAGAGTCCCTGATGTGCCTAAACAGTGGAAACCCCCCACAAGTGACCCCATTTTGGAAACTAGACCCCCTAAGGAACTTATCTAGATCTTTGGTGAGCAATTTGAACCCCCAAGTGCTTCACACAAGTTTATAACGTAGAGTCGTAAAATTAAAAAATCATATTTTTTCCACAAAATTGATCTTTTCACCCCAATTTTTATTTTCCCAAGGGTAACAAGACTCCAAAAGTTATTGTGCAATTTGTCCTGAGTACGCTGATACCCCATATGTGGGGGTAAACCACTGTTTGGGTGCATGGCCGAGTTTGGAAGGGAAGGAGCGCCGTTTGACTTTTTCAACGCAGAATTGGCTGGATGCCATGTCGTGTTTGGAGAGCTCCTGATCTGCCTAAACAGTGGAAACCCCCCACAAATGACACCATTTTGGAAACTAGACCCCTCAAGGAACTTATCTAGATGTGTGGTGAGCACTTTGAACCCCCAAGTGCTTCACAGAAGTTTATAACGTACAGCCGTAAAATAAAAAATCTTTTTTTTTTTTACAAAAATGATTTTTTTTTCCCCCAATATTTTATTTTCACAAATGTAACAGGAGAAATTGGACCCCAAAAGTTGTTTTCCAATTTGTCCTGAGTACGCTGATACCCAATATGTGGGAGTAAACTACTGTATGGGCGCACGTCGGGGCTCGGAAGGGAAGTAGTGACGTTTTGGATTGCAGACTTTGATGGATTGGTCTGGGGGCGTCATGTTGCATTTGGAGAGCCCCTGATGTGCCTAAACAGTGGAAACCCCCCACAAGTGACCCCATTTTGGAAAATAGACCCCACAAGGAACTTATCTAGATGTGTGGTGAGCACTTTGAACCCGAAAGTGCTTCACAGAAGTTTATAACGTACAGCCGTAAAATAAAAAATCCTTTTTTTTTTTTACAAAAATGATTTTTTTGCCCCCAATATTTTATTTTCACAAGGATAACAGGAGAAATTGGACCCAAAAAGTTGTTTTCCAATTTGTCCTGAGTACGCTGATACCCAATATGTGGGAGTAAACTACTGTATGGGCGCACGTCGGGGCTCGGAAGGGAAGTAGTGACGTTTTGGATTGCAGACTTTGATGGATTGGTCTGGGGGCGTCATGTTGCATTTGGAGAGCCCCTGATGTGCCTAAACAGTGGAAACCCCCCACAAGTGACCCCATTTTGGAAAATAGACCCCACAAGGAACTTATCTAGATGTGTGGTGAGCACTTTGAAGCCCGAAGTGCTTCATAGAAGTTTATAGCGTACAGCCGTAAAAATAAAAAATCCTTTTTTTTTTTACAAAAATGATTTTTTCGCCCCAAATATTTTATTTTCAAAAGGGTAACAGGAAAAATTGGACCCCAAAAGTTGTTGTCCAATTTGTCCTGAGTACGCTGATACCCAATATGTGGGAGAAAACTACTGTATGGGCGCACGTCAGGGCTCGGAAGGGAAGTAGTGACGTTTTGGATAACAGACTTTGATGGAATGGTCTGGGGGCGTCATGTCGCATTTGGAGAGCCCCTGATGCGCCTAAACAGTGGAAACCCCCCACAAGTGACCCCATTTTGGAAAATAGACCCCACAAGGAACTTATCTAGATGTGTGGTGAGCGCTATGAAGCCCCAAGTGCTTCACAGAAGTTTATAACATACAGCCGTAAAAACAAAAAAAATCATTTTTTTTTTACAAAAATGATATTTTCGCCCCCAGTTTTTTATTTTCCCAAGGGTAACAGAAGAAATAGGACAAATTGCACAATAACTCTTGGGGTACAGAGTACGCTGATACCCCATATGTGGGGGTAAACTACTGTTTGGGCGCATGGCAGAGCTCAGAAGTGAAGGAGCACCGTTTGACTTTTTCAACGCAGAATTGACTGGAATTGAGATCAGACGCCATGTCACATTTGGAGAGCCCCTGATGTGCCTAAACAGCAGAAACTCCCCAATTCTAACTCCAACCCAACCCCAACACACCCCTAACCCTAGTCCCAACCCTAACCACAAACCTAACCCTAACACACCCCTAACCCTAATCCCAACCCTAACCCTAATCCTAACGTTAGCGCCAACCCTAACCCTAACTTTAGCCGCAACCCTAACCCTAATGGAAAAATGGAAATAAATAATTTTTTTTAATTTTATTATTTTTCCCTAACTAAGGGGGTGATAAAGGGGGTTTGATTTACTATTTATAGCGGGTTTTTATGGTTGGCAGCTGTCACGCTAAAAGACGCTTTTTATTGCAAAAAGTAGTTTTTTGCATCACCACATTTTGAGAGCTATAATTTTTGCATATTTTGGCCCACAGAGTCATGTGGGGTCTTATTTTTTGCGGGACGAGGTGACGTTTTTATTGGTACTGTTTTTGAGCATGTGTCGTTTTTTGATCGCTTTTTATTTTGATTTTTGGGAGGTTAGAATGAACAAAAATCAGCAATTCATGAATTTCTTTTGGGGGAGGCGTTTATACCGTGTCGCGTGTGGTAAAATTGATAAAGCAGTTTTATTCTTCGGGTCAGTACGATTACGGTGATACCTCATTTATATCATTTTTTTATGTTTTGGGGCTTTTATAGAATAAAAGCAATTTTATCTAAAAAATTATTATTTTTGCATCGCTTTATTCTGCGAGCTATAACTTTTTTATTTTTTCACTGATGATGCTGTATGACAGCTCGTTTTTTGCGGGACAAGATGACGTTTTTAGCGGTATCATGTTTATTTAAATCGGTCTTTTTGATCGCGTGTTATTCCACTTTTTGTTCGGCGGTATGATGATAAAGCATTGATTTTTTGCTTAGTTTTCTTTTTTTTTTTTTTTAAGGGGTTCACTAAAGGGGTTAACTAGTGGGATAGTTTTATAGGGGGGTCGTTACGGACGCGGCGATACCAAATATGTGTACTTTTATTGTTTTGTTTTTTTATTTACAGGAAGAAATGAATTTATTGGGGAATATATATTTTTTTTTTATGATTTTTTTTACCACTTTTTATTTTCATTTTTTTAACTTTTTTACTTTGTCCCAGGGTGGGACATCACAGTATTTTAGCAGATCGCTGGTGTGACAGTGTGCACAGCACTCTGTCACACCAGCGATCGCTCTGGCAGTGCTGCAGGCTTCTCAGTGCCTGCTCTCAGCAGGCACTGAGGAAGCCGCCTCCCTGCAGGACCCCGGCGCCATCTTGGATCCGGGTACCTGGAGGGAGGACGGACCCTCGGAACAGCGCGACACATCGCGCTGCTCTGAGGGTCTCAGGGGAGCGCGCAGGGAGCCCCCTGCCTGCGCGATCCTGCCCTGTGCCCCCTGGTACAGCGCGATCATGTTTGATCGCGGTGTGCCAGGGGTTAATGTGCCGGGAGCGGTCCGTGACCGCTCCTGACACATAGTGCTGGGTGTCAGCTGTGATAATCAGCTGACACCCGGCCGCGATCGGCTGCGCTCCCCCCGGGAGCGCGTCCGATCGCACGGGACGTACTATCCCGTCCATGGTCATACGGACCCAGGTACCATGGACGGGATAGTACGTCTGATGGCAGTAAGGGGTTAAAACATCCCAGAATTGTATTTGCTGCATCACACTGTTGACTCATGTTCAGTCTGTGATCTATTAGTATACCCAAGTCTTTTTCACATGTGCTGTTGCTTAGCCCTATTCCTCCCATTCTGTATATGCTTTTTTCATTTTTATTGCCCAGATGTAGTACTTTGCATTTTTCCCTGTTATAAACTATTCTGTTAGTTGCTTCCCAGTGCTCCAGTTTATTTATATCTTTTTGAATCCTCTCTCTCTCTTCTCTAGTATTAGCTATCCCTCCTAGCTTTGTGTCATCAGCAAATTTAATCAGTTTACCCTCAATTCCTTCACCTAATCATTGATAAAGATGTTGAACAATACAGGGCCGAGGACAGAGCCCTGTGGTACCCCACTTGAGACATTCTTCCAACTGGATGTGCAGCCATTTACGACCACTCTTTGGATCCGATCACTAAGCCAGTTATGAATCCACCTAACAGTTGCCTTGTCCATTCCATACTTAGTCATTTTTTTCAATAAGGATTGTGTGAGATACTTTGTCAAATGCTTTGCTGAAGTCAAGATATGTTATATCTACAGCATTGCATACCTCCCAACCGTCCCGGATTGACCGGGACAGTCCCGATTCTGACCCCCTCCTCCCGCTGTCCCGGCGGGACATTATGTGTCCCGCAGTGAGCTGAGCCGCCACGCCCCCCATACACCCTATAGTTGCCTTCCAGCGCTGCACTTTAGCTTCTCACAGCAGAGCAATGACCTGCTGAGTTTTCCTCCTCTGTGTGCACACAGGACCTGTGATGAGGTCACAGGAGGGGAGGAGTTGGGTGTCACATGGTCAGGCTCCTCCGTGTGCAAGTCTGCTGTGCTGGATATCATGGTGCTGGCTGAGGGTAAGTTTATGTGAGGGGTCAGGAGGTATTTACAGTGTGGATGTAGCAGAGTCGTGTGTGTACGAGGTGTATGTAGCAGAGCCGTGTGTGTATGAGGTGTATAGAGCGGAGCCGTGTGTGAAAAGTGTATGGAGCGTAGCCGTGTGTGTATGAGGTGTACGGAGCGGAGCCGTGTGTGTATGAGGTGTATGGAGCAGAGCTGTGTGTGTACGAGGTGGCTGTAGCAGTGCAGTGTGTGTGTACGGAGCTGAGCCGCTCGTCTCCGTACACACAGGGCTCCGTGCTTGAGCCGTGTGTGTACGGAGCAGAACCGTGTGTGTACGGGGTGTAGAGAAGTGGAGCCGCGTGTGTATGAAGCGGAACCGCGTGTGTACGAGGTGTACGGAGCGGAACCGCATGTGTGCGAGGTGTATGGAGCGGAGCTGTGTGTGTACGAGGTGGCTGTAGCAGTGCAGTGTGTGTACGGAGCTGAGCCGCTCATCTCCGTACACACAGGGCTCCGTGCTTGAGCCGTGTGTGTACGGAGCAGAACCGTGTGTGTACGGGGTGTAGAGAAGTGGAGCCGCGTGTGTATGAAGCGGAACCGCGTGTGTACGAGGTGTACAGAGCGGAACCGCATGTGTGCGAGGTGTATGGAGCGGAGCTGTGTGTGTACGAGGTGGTTGTAGCAGTGCTGTGTGTGTACGGGGCGTACAAAATGGAGCCTTGTGTGTACGAAGTGTACGGAGCTGAGCCGCTCATCTCCGTACACACAGGGCTCCGTGCTTGAGCCGTGTGTGTACGGAGCGGAGCAGAGCCGTGTGTGTACGGGGTGTAGAGAAGTGGAGCCGCGTGTGTATGGAGCGTTACCGTGTGTGTATGAGGTGTACGGAGCGGAAACGCATGTGTACGAGGTGTACGGAGCGGAACTGCATGTGTACGAGGTGTATGGTGCAAAGCCACATGTGTACAAGGTTTACGGAGCGTGGCTGCGTATGTAAGAGGTTTACGGAGTGAAGCCGTGTGTGTACTGAGTGGAGCCATGTGTGCGCGAGGTGTACGGAGTGGAGCCGTGTACGGAGCGGAACCGTGTGTGCGCGAGGTGTACAGAGGGGAACCGTGTGTGTATGAGGTGTGCGGAGCCGTGCATGTACAAGGTGTATGGTGGGGAGCATTCATACCTCCCAACTGCCACAGAACTAGCGGAACAGTCCCAATTTTGAAGGAGCAGGAGGGATTTACAGTGTGGATGTAGCAGAGCCGTGTGTGCGAGGTGTACGGAGTGGAACCGTGTGTGCGCGAGGTGTACGGAGCGGAGCTGTGTGTGCACGAGGTGTACAGAGCCATGCGTGTACAAGGTGTATGGTGGGGAGCATTCATACCTCCCAACAGTCCCGATTTTGAGAGAGGGTCTGCCCCGCTGTCCCGGCTGGCAGCTTACTTTCCCCGTGGACACAGGAGTACACGGCGGAGCCCCGAGGAGCACTTTAAAACTCTGCTCTTTCTTTCTTTTCCTCAGTACCAGTCAGTGTGCGCACAGTACCAGCCACTGATCCCATAATGCCAGCCACTGTGCCCTCAGTACCAGTCAGTGTGATCAGCAGGGCTAAATGGGTGTAGTTGGGGCGTGGACATGGGTGTGATTAGTTGTGAAATGGGTGTGGTCAGGGGCGTGGCCTAAAATTTTCCGCTATGCGCGCCGCAACCTCCGTCCCTCTTTCCCATCTTCAAAAGTTGGGAGGTATGGCATTTCCTTGATCCACCCAGTCAGTGATTCTGTCATAGAAGGAAATTAAGTTAGTCTGACATGACTTATTAGTTACAAACCCATGCTGACTTTGTTTAATCACTTCATTCTTATCCAGGTACTTACATACATGTTGTTTAATAATTTGTTCAAAGATCTTTCCAGGTATAGAAGTCAGACTCACCGGCCTATAGTTCCCTGTGTCCACCTTCTTCCCCTTTTTGAAGATGGGAACAACATTTGTTCTTCTCCAGTCTTCTGGAACTTCTCCTGTACTCTAAGAATTTTCAGATTATGGAGAGTGGTTCAAAAATTTCTTCTGCTATCTCCTTCAGTACTCTGGGGTGTAAAGGCTGGGTCTAACATAGCGATACACCAGCGATCCCGACAACGATCAGGATCGCTGGTGTATCGCTACATTATCGCTGCTGAGCTGCCAAACAGGCAGCTCAGGTAGCGATCAGTACAAGCGACACTGCGGGTAACGTCGCTTAGTTACCCGCAGTGTACCTTGGATACCAGCGCCCTGATGCAGGGAGCTGGTAACCAAGGTACACGTCGGGTTTCCAGGCGCTGCGCGGTGCCTGGAAACCCGCTGTGTACCTTGGTTACCAGCTCCCTGCATCAGGGCGCTGGTATCCAAGGTACACAGCGGGTTTCCAGGCACAGCCCTGCGCCTGGAAACCCGCTGTGTACCTTGGATACCAGCGGATCGCTGGTTCTCCCGCCTGTCACACGCAGCGATGCGTGCCTGTCAGCGGGAAACCAGCGATCAAAAAAAGGTCCTGACATTTCTGACACGACCAGCGATTCACAGCAGGGGCCTGATCGCTGGTACGTGTCAGAAATAGCGAGATCGCTGCTGAGATCGCTGTTTAGCAGCGATCTCGGTAGCGATCTCGCTATGTGAGACGGGCCCTTAATTCATCTGGACCTGGAGACTTGAATTCATTTATGTTAACTAAGTGTTCCCTCACTATCTTTGTGTTTATAGATATTCTGGATTCTTCTAGTCCCTTAATAGGACAGTGAAGATCTGTTGATGTTACATTTCCTTTCTGAGAGAAAACAGATGCAAAATAGGAATTTAAAAGTTCGGCCTTCTCAACATCCTTTCTTACCATTTCATAATTTTCATCCTGTAAAAATCCTATAGCATCTTTGACTTTTCTTTTACTTTTGACATATCCCCAAAATCCTTTTTAATTGCTTTAGACGTCTCTTGCAAGCCTTAGTTCATTGTCAGCTTTAGATAATCTGATTCGTGCCCTGCAGGTACTTCAGACAGCATTATATTCTTCTTTAGATATGCCTCCCTCTTTCCATTTGATAAACATTTCTTTCTTCCTTTTTAGCATGTGTTTAAGTTCTGTGTTCATCCGTCCAGGTTTCCTCTGTGTCTTCATGCTGTCTCCTCAGGGTAAGGCTGGGTTCACATTGCGCCAAGGCAGTCCGTTAGATGGACTGCATTACACCGCGGTATAACGCGGTGTAACACAGTCCGTTAACGCTGCCATTGAACCCCATTGTTCGGCGCATCGCGAAGCATGCTGTAAAGCGGCATGCGTTTGCGACGTGCCGTCATTCAGTGACGGAGCCTCGAACGCGGCCTGCAGCGTCTGGGCTCCGTCACCGCTTGGACAGATGAATCATCTGGTGATTCATCTGCGCTAGCGGGTATAGCATAACGCGATCGCGTTATGCTATACCGTTACCAGCCCGTCAACGCTATGCATTGAACGGGCTGGTTTACCGCAATGTGAACCTAGCCTTACTCTCTGCTCTCAGCATTCCTCTCTGTTTTCAAGCCATACCCTCAGTACACCTTTCCACTCACAGGCTATTTCCTCAGCGTTCCTCTCTGTTGTCAGTCTGTTTCCTCAGCATTACTCTCTGCTCTCAGAATGTCTCCTCGGCACTCCTCTTGGCCTTCAGGCAATCTCCTCAGCATCACTTTCTGTTGTCAGACTGTTTCGTCAGCACTCCTTTCTCTTGTCAGTCTGTCTCCTCAGCGTTACTCTCTGTTCTCAGGCCATTTCCTCAACGCTCCTCTTTTCTCTCAGGCCATCCCCTCAGCACTCTTCTCCTCTTTCAGGCCATCCCCTCAGCACTCTTCTCCTCTTTCAGGCCATCCTCTCAGCACTCTTCTCCTCTTTCAGGCCATCCCCTCAGCACTCTCTTCCTCTTTCAGGCCATCCCCTGCGGGATCATCATCTGGGGAGGAGAAACATAAGGACACAATAAGTATGATAATTGGACTGCTACTATTCTGCATTTTTTTCCTTTTTTTCTCTTTCCTTGCATTAACTCTTAAAACATTTTTCTCCCTGCGAGGAGTTAACACCCTGTTAAATTAAACTATTAAATTGTTAACCCTTGCTCTGTCACTGCAACCTGCTTACACTTGGCGCAGTCGGCAGGATGCAGTCCACAAGCATAGAGGTGGCAGACCAAGCGGCCGTGGGTGTCCCAAGGGCCAGTTTGCCGCTGGGGACCATGCTCAGCAATCTCCCGAAGTTTACCGGGAGCTATTCGCTGTTATGGGACTGGTCCAAGCGGGTTAAGGGCATGCTAAGGATGCATCCCATGACTCCCACTATGCAGGTGGAGATTGCTGTGATGGACTGGGACAGGGAAATTAGATGCTCAGCCATGTTCTGGTCCCCGCATGAGCGGAACACATTCACCAAGGTGTTACAGATCTTAGAAGAGATGCATGGGGACAGATGTGCTTGTTTAGCTGCATCAAAGGGAAGGGGAGTCTGTGACCCAATATATGAACATGTTGCAGGAGATCCACGCCGCGATCGCTAAGCGGGATGATGTGGGTGTGGGGCCTCCTGATGTAATTTTGAGAGACCAACTAGTGGCAGGCCTCAGGGATGTGCTGCTTAAGCAGGCCTTGCGGGAGTGCTTGCAGGTCAATCCGCGCAGTGGCGTACCGTCAATTGTAGCAGACCACGCAGCTGCTATGGGCCCCGGACAGGTGAGGGGGCCCGCGACGGCCGCTGCGGTTTGGCAGCTGTGCTACTGCTGTGCTGACACAGTACTACCAGGGGGTCGGCGGGGGAGGGGGGCGCAGCTGTTCTATATACTCACCTCCTCCTGGCGCGGTCTCTGCAGCCCCTGCTCTTCTCCCACGGTCTCCGGCGCCTGTGTTCAGCAGTCAGGTGGTACCGCTTATTAAAGTCATGAATATGCACATATTCATGACTTTAATGAGCGGTACCACGTGACCGCTGAACACTGGTGCCGGAGACCGTGGGAGAAGAGCAGGGGCTGCAGAGACCGCGCCGGTGGGAGGGTGAGTATAAGGGATATTTACCTGTCCTGTTCCACCGCTGCGCTGCTGTGTCCTCGCGTCCTCTCTAGCTGTGAATGTTCAGGCAGAGGGTGCGATGACGTAGTTTGCGCGCGCTGCGCCCTCTGCCTGAGCAGTCACTGCGGAGGACCCAGAAGACAGCGGCGGTCAGCGGTGCACCGGGTGACAGGTAAATATCACAGGTGCCGGGAGGTGAGTATGTCTTTTTTTTTTTTCTTGGTTTCAGCAGCTGCGGCAGTATAAGGGACCTATACTATGGGGCAAAATCTATGGAGCATCTATGGGAGCATTATCTATGGAGCATCTATGGGGCATAATCTATGGAACATCTATGGGGCACAATCTATGGAGCATCTATGGGGGCATAATCTATGGAGCATCTATGGGGGCATTATCTATGGAGCATCTATGGGGGCATTATCTATGGAGCATCTATGGGGGCATTATCTATGGAGCATCTATGGGGGCACAATCTATGGAGCATCTATGGGGGCACAATCTATGGAGCATCTATGGGGCAAAATCTATGAAGCATCTATGGGGGCATTATCTATGGAGCATCTATGGGGGCATTATCTATGGAGCATCTATGGGGGCACAATCTATGGAGCATCTATGGGGGCACAATCTATGGAGCATCTATGGGGCAAAATCTATGGAGCATCTATGGGGGCATTATCTATGGAGCATCTATGGGGGCATTATCTATGGAGCATCTATGGGGGGCATTATCTATGGAGCATCTATGGGGGCATAATCTATGGAGCATCTATGGGGGCATAATCTATGGAGCATCTATGGGGGCATTATCTATGGAGCATCTATGGGGGCATTATCTATGGAGCATCTATGGGGGCTCAATCTATGGAGCATCTACGGGGGCATAATCTATGGAGCATCTATGGGGCAGCATCTATGGGGCACAATCTATGGAGCATCTATGGGGGCACAATCTATGGAGCATCTATGGGGGCATAATATATGGAGCATCTATGGGGCATTATCTATGGAGCATCTATGGGGGCACAATCTATGGAGCATCTATGGGGCAGCATCTATGGGGGCATAATACATTTTTTTTTGTTAAATGTGTCCCCTCACTGTGCTGGCACTTTACATTTACAATGGCTCTGGCTTTTTTTTTGGGGGGGCCCATTCAGACTTTTGCTATGGGGCCCCATGATTTCTATGTACGCCCCTGAATCCGCGTATGTATTTTCTTAAAGTTGGGGCGGAAGCGCGTGCACGCGAGCAAGAGCAGTGGATGGCAGCCTCGATAGGGAAGGTCCAGAGTGGGGAGGTATCTGTTCCGCCTGCAGCTGAACCAGGTTGGGTTAGAGAAATCCGGAAAGAAATCCAGGACATGCGAGAAGAGTGGTCCGGTTTGAGAAAAACCCCCTTGGAGGTATCGAACTCTTCCAGAGGCAGAATTAACCCCAAACCCCATCCAGAAAGGGGGCAACTCGAGCAGAAAGACAGTCGATTTGTTTTCAATGCGGGGACATTGGACATTACGCCCAAGGATGCGCAAGACGTCGGCCGTTAAACTAGTGGGCTCCTTGGCTGGGGGACGCCGCCCGGAGCCTGAGCTGCCAAGAAGGAGAGAAGGAAGTCCCGCAAGTTTAGTTTCCCTGTACCCCCTCGTATTGGCTGAAATGGATGGCCGGGCCATCCGTTGTCTAGTTGATACCGGTTCCCAAGTGACTACCATGCCAGAAAATTATTTCAGATGTGATTTTTCTGGGGTGATGCAGCCTGAATGGGGCCCAGTGATCAAGTTGACAGCGGCCAATCAATTACCCATCCAGGTCGCAGGAGTGGTCTGGATGCAAATTGCCATGTGTGGCAAAGATGTGGGCCACAAAGGAGTAGTGTTGACCGCCGGAGACCCTGGCAATGGCCCCACAGTGACACTAGGGAAGAATGTGCTGAAGGAACTCGAGACCATCCTAGTCAGTGAGTCACCCGATGCTTTTCTCAATCCATGGAGCCCCCGCATCCTCCAAAGGAAGGTGTTCCAACAACTTATACGGGTAGCCCAGGCTCAAGAAACAGCGAGAGAAGGAAAAGTCCCGCGGAAGGTGATCGTCTCGGCCAGACTGTGCTCATGCTGCTTGTGTGAGCCTGTACACCCCTCGAAGGTGTGGAAGTCCAGATAGAGCCGGCCCTAGTAGATCAACTACCTTCAGGACTCCTCTTTGCTCGGATATTAGCCATTGTCCGCAACGGTAACGTGGTGGTGTGGTGTATCAACCTAGGGGAAAATTATCTGAAGTGGCGCAAGTACTGGGCATTCCAGAAGAACTGGTGCAACCAGAGGCCATTCAGCTAGCAGTAAAACAAGGAGATCCCTGGACTGTAGCCGTCACCGTATCCTCAGAGCCCTTGTCCAACACCATGAGAGAAGGGCACCGGATCCTGGAACAGATGCAGGCTGAACTGACAGGACTCTCGTCACAACTGGTGCAACAGGTAGAAGCTATGTTGGGGCGTTATCCGGATGTCTTTGCCTGTCATGACAATGTTTTCAGGTGCACCACAGCCATAACTCACGAGATTCCCACAGGAAATGCCGCACCAATTCGGGAGCGCTATGAGCAGATCCCGCCACAAATGTACCAGGAAGTGAAGGAAATGTTAGCACATGCTACAGAGCGAGGTCATACAGGAGAGCCAGAGACCGTGGGCCGCCCCCATCATTTTAGTTCAGAAAAAGGATGGGACCCTGCATTTTTGTGTAGACTACCGGCGACTAAATGCCTGTACAGTAGGGGACTCTTATCCCTTACCGAGAATTGAGGAGTCGTCTGCCCTGGGAAAAGCCAATACTTCTCATCATTAGATCTGGCCAGTGGATATTGGCAAGTGTCCATGGCTGAGTGAGACCGGCCGAAGACTGAGTTAATACTGACTATGGGACTGTTCGAATTCAACCGGATGCCCTTTGGTCTTACCAACGCGCCTGGAACCTTTCAGCGGCTGATGGAGCGGTGTTTCGGGGACCTGAACTTTGAAGCTACCCTCATTTATCTGCCATCTGGAAGACATCATTGTCTATGCAGCTACTTTTGAGGAGCATCTCCAACGGCTGGAACAGATGTTGAGTCGGCTGCAGAAGCACGGTCTGAAAGTGAAACCTCAGAAATGCCACCATTTCCGCCAGCAAATTGAATACATCGGATATGTTGTATCCGCTGAGGGAGTGAGACCTGCACGTGAAAAGATAGTGACGGTACAGGACTGGCCCACGCCGAAGACAGTGAAGGACATGCGGGCTTTTCTGGGGCTTATGGGGTACTATCGATGGCTTGTGAAAGACTTCACTCGTATTGTTAATTCACTGCTGGAGTTATTGAAAGGAGTGCCATGTAATGTGAAGAATCGGACCATCCAGTTGGGGGATAGCCAGGAAATAGCCTTTCGAGCCCTGAAGATGGCCCTGACTAAAGCACCCATACTGGCCTATGCCGACTTTTCTCAACCTTTCATCCTTCACACTGATGGAAGTCTCCAAGGATTAGGGTCTGTATGGTCACAGATACAGGACGGAAAAGAACAAGTGATTACCTAGGCAAGGCGGTCTCTTCATGACTCAGAACGAAACATGGACAACTATAGTTCTTTCAAGTTGGAATTACTGGCATTAGTGTGGCAGATGACCAAGAAGTTTGCCGAGTACCTGTCAGGATCCGAAGTCTTGGTGCGCACTGACAACAATCCCCTAGCCCACCTAGAGAATGCTAAAACTGGGGGCCTTGGAGCAAAGATGGGTGGCCCGTATGGCAAAATATCGATACAAGATCGCGTACAGAAAAGGAGCTGAGAATACACATGCCGATGCCCTGTCCAGAGTGACTCACGAGCTTCCTGGCTGTGACCGAGACGAAGAGTTGGAGGCAGAAGAGATCCCTGGGTTCCGGAACCTCGCCAGGAAGTTGGCGACGACGCAGGAGCAAGTTGAAGAGGAGTCGGGAAAATACCTGTTGGGGTGACCTCAAGATGACTGGGTGCGGCTTCAGCAGGAAGACAGAGAACTCGCTCAGATGAGACAATGGGTGGCCTTAAAACAACTCCCCAGCCAGAGTGAGCGAGACGCCTTGTCCCCGGGAATGCTGCAGGTTCTCCGACAATGGGAGAGGCTGCAACTGAAAGACAGGTTGCTGTATCGGAGGGTACAGTTGGTACGAGAATTGGGAGACACCTGGCAAGTGGTCCTCCCCGAAAAGGTGATCATTGAGGTGGCCACAGAGGCTCATGTAAGAGGATCTCACTTCGGTCCAGAGAAGACATTTCAGTGGTTGCAGAAGCTGGTCTATCATCCCCGGTTGAAGATTGCAGTGGAAGAGGCCTTTCGTCAATGCCGAAGTTGTGAATTGGCTTAACCTCCAGAATAGAGGACCCCTACACAGACCATTGTGACCTCTTCTCCCCTGGAACTGCTAATGATCGACTACTTGGCTGTGGGTCCTGCTCCTCTTGGATACGAACACTGTCTTGTGATGACCAACCACTTCACCACGTTTGCTGTGGTGACTCCGACCCGGATCAGACGGCTGAGTCAGCTGCGCAGGCCATCTGTCAAGATTTTATCCGGGTGTATGGATGCCCGAAAAGGATCCATTCTGATCAAGGCGCTTGCTTTCAAGGTCGAGTGATGGAGGAGCTCCACTGCCTGTATCGGATTGAAAAGTCCAGGATGACACCTTATTATCCACAGGGGAATGGAGCCTGCAAACGTTTCAACTGGACATTGATTCAGACGTTGAGATCGTTGGAGGAAGACAGGAAAGTCAATTTGCCCGGGTATGTAGCTGAGTTTGTCTGGATGTACAACAACCGAGTGCACAGTACAACTGGATACACGCCATACACGCTGCTGTTAGGCCAAAAAGGACGAGAGATTACCGAGCTGGAGTTGAGCCCAGAGGAGGACTAACCACGGACGGGAGTGTCCACCTGGGTCCGTTAACATCGACATCGCTTGCAGACTCTACATCAACTGGTACAGACCAAGTTTCGGTAACTTGAGCACCATGAGACGACGCCCCTGTGAGGGACAGCTCTCAAGGTTGGAGACCGAGTATTGGTCCGAGACAAGCGACCTCGAGGCAAGTTAGAGCACCGATGGGAAAAAACTCGGTATCGGGTGAAACGCCGAATTGGATCTAATGGTCCCGTCTATGAAATTCAGCCTGAGGGAGAAGAAGGGGCCCCTACCCGAGTGGTTCACCGAAGTATGCTATGCCCTTGCCTGTCACGAGATCCCGAAAGAGAAGAGAGGGCGCCAAGTGTTCCCGAAATGTCCACTCCAGTGACCTTTGGTTGTGATGAAGAAGAACCACCTGCCTCACCCTCAAATCTGGACAGTCCGCTCAGGACTCAGGGGAAGTGCAAGAACCCGAAACTCCCGAGATGGCTACTCCATTGAACCCGGACGCGTCCCCGTCCTCACCTGTCCAACCTGACTCAACCACTCAACCTGACTTACGCCGCACAGAACGAGCAACAGCTGGAATACCACCCAATCATCATGAACAAGACCAATTTATTTGGCAGCGGATCATTCAAGAGATGAAGGAATGCCAACGTCTACTGCAAGAACTTTCGCCCGTGGAATGGTGAGCTAAAGGAGAGTGGGAGTGTAAGGCGGAAGACCAGGTTGCGGGTACCTGTACTGAGCCGCCTATGCTGCCTGGGGGAAGAAATGATGGAGCGGACCAACCTCATGACCCGGGTAGGAGGGGCCAGATAAAGCAGAAAGCGCGCGCAGCGGCAGGCAGTTTGGCGCAAACAGGCAGCAGCGCACAGCTAAGAGAGCAGCATGTTCGGTCCCCTGAACACCAGCACTGCGACAGGCTGCGTTCGCCGTCTCCCGCCGTCTCTAGCAGGACCGTTGGTGAGAGAGGTGCTGTGCACCCAGTGACTGCAGAAGAGAGAGGTGCCGTGTGCTCAGTGACTGTGAGTACTGCGCACATGCAGAAGAGAGAAAGCCGGGCATCGGACAAAAGCTTGCGGCCTTCCGGTCAGTTTTTTCACGCCCGTTCACATTTGGCTCTGGGAGTGCTGTGGCCTTGGTTGCTCCGGCCGCACGTGTCTATGGACTAGGGGCTCAGCGGAAGGTACCAGAGACCGACCGCTGTCGCCAGAAGACGGACCATAGTTTAAAGGACCCACCTGAGGACATCTTCCCCGCCTGTTGCCGGGTCTACAACCCCTGCGGGATCATAAACATAAGGACATGATAAGTTTGACAACTGGACTGCTACTATTCTGAATTTTTTTAAAAAATGTTTCCTCTTTCCTTTCATTAACTCTTAAAACATTTTTCTCCCTGCAAGGAGTTAACACCCTGTTAAATTAAACTGTTAAATTGTTAACCCTTGCTCTGCCTCCTGTCTGTCACTGCATCCCGCAACCTGTTTACACTCTCAGCAATCTTCTCCTCTCTCAGGCCATTTTTTCAGCATTCCTCAGTGCTCTCAATCTGTCTCTTAAGTGTTCCTCTCTGTTCTCAGGCCACCTCCTCAAAGCTCCTCTCTACCATCAGGCCATCTCCTCAGGAATTTTTTCTACTCTCAGGTTGTCTCAGTGACCGTCTCTTTCCTCTGACCATCTCCTAGGAACTCCTCTCCTTTCTCAAAAAATCTCCTCAGCATTCCTCTCTTCCGTCAGGCCATCTCTTCAGCACTCCTCTACACTGAGGCCATCTCCTCAGGGCTCTTTTCTGCTCTCAGGTCTTCTCAGCGACATTTCTTCCCTCAGACCATCTCCTCAATGTTTCTGTCTTCCCTTATGTCATGTCTTCACTGCTACTTTCTGCTGTCAGGCGGACTCCTCAATGTTCCTCTCTGCCCTCAGGCCATGTCCTCAGCATTGCACTTTGCCCTCAGTCCTGCCTTCTCCTCAGCACTCCTCTCTGCCCTCAGGCCTACTCCTCAGCACTCCTCTCTACTCTCAGGCCATTTCCTCAGTGCTCTTTTCTGCCCTCGGGCTTCTGCTCAGTGATCATCTCTACTGTCAGACTGTCTCCCCAGCACTTTCCTCTGCCCTCAGTCCAAGACACATCAAAACTTTGAACATCACAATATTCCATGGACTAAGAATGGACAGGAGCATATTAAAATGGGATGTCTCCATAGTTAACTCTTTAAAGAGCTTGCCCTTTCAAGCTTGTAAATATCATCAGCATGCCCATACTACAAATATTGTAATCAGTTGGCAAAGCATAAAATCATTACAGCGCATGCGCAACTCTTTCCTTGCCCCGGAAATGACTGCTTGCCTTGGACGACTTCCGGGGCAAGGAAAGTGAATGACAATAGTTGCGCATGCGCTGTAATGATTTTATGCTTTGCCCAATGTTGGGCAAAGCACACTGCGCATGCGCGGGGGGTAATTTGAAAAGCGCAATAGCGGGAAGCAGAACGCCGTCTGTGCGATTCACAGATGGCCTACGCAAGAGATGCAGAGAAGCGGGGGAGGGAGAAGAGAGAAAACGCCGCCCTCCAGACCGGACCGCTCTGATTTACAGAAAAGAATCCCAACTTTACAAAGGTATTTTGCTATCAAAACGGGGGTATCTGGATATAAGCTACATACCGATAGCTTGCTTATGGGACGCACTATTCAGTCATATCTTAAGCTGATATGACTAAAATGGGGTGACAGATTCCCTTTAATGGGTTTAACAGTGAAAAAAAACAATCACACAATTTTTTTATGCCATTTACTTACCACCATAATTAAACTGCTCACTGTATTGAATAGGTTGCTACAATTACAGGGAGGTCAAATAGGTCCATGCTGCTTGCTGATTTATTATGCTTATTTATTTTTAAATTGCATTAATAAATGTAATTATTGTAATTGTGTTTCATTATTTTTTAATAATTTTATGGGGAAAAAATATCAAACTTTTGTTTTACTCCTAACATACAGGTACATAGAGATTTACTGGTGCATAGAGATGTATCACTATGTACCAGTACAACGTGCCTGTGAAGAAGAATAATTCCATTTACATATTCAGGCACAGGAAATTATCCTGTTGGCAATCCTGCCTGCAATGCTAGAGGTTGTGAGTTTGAATCCCAGGAGGTGTGTCTTCAGTAAAAAATATTCAGCTAGTGTATGCACGCCTGGAGAAATAAAGACACTGCCGTGCTGCAGACTACTAGCCCGGAGGACACAGAGTTGAAGTTGGGACATAACACTGACCTTCTGGGACAGCGGATCATGTTTTGAGGACTGATCCACCCGCTGGAACTGGGTTCCCTGGGAGGTATGCCATAGCGCCACACAACCATGTCAGCTGCATCACCCACATAAATGTTCCAACTACACAGCCCATGACAGTGGCAATCACAGTGTCTCAATACATAGGAGTCTTTCTGTGCTTAGGGAGCTGTAGCCAACTCTCCTTCATTCCTTCAACAAGACTGAGAGAATATGGTTATGAACTCTAGACCAGATATCAACTTAAACACAAATAGACTCTGCACGGACCATCAATGAACCCTTCAAAGTCTATAACTTTTTGAACAAGAACCTAGGGGGAGTCTGACAACATAATTTCCATGCTCTTGTGGTAAGATAGTTGATTAAAACTCAGGAAGGATCTTTACATTTTGGGTGGAATTGCCCTTTAAATCTTGTATGTGGCTACTAGCGGGATCTGGATATTAACAAGTGCGCCATTGAAAAATTCATTGAATTTCATTGAATGCCCTTTAACTAAGAAACGTCCATATTATATGTCAAAACCGCATGGATGAGAGGGCAGGCAATTTCAATTTCACATCAATCCTGATTTACGTACGAGCCATAATATTTATGTGGTCTGGGTAAAATCTGAGAAGAAAGAAAGTGCCCCTGTATTGCCCATAGAAATCCCTGTCCTTTAGAATTACCTATGATTGATTATTCATCTGCAGAAGAAGCGACCGATGGATTCAACCCTGGATCAGTTATGACAGATCATTTCACCAATTTTACTTTTCTGGTGCCTACGAAGAACAGAAGTGCGGATACCACTGTACGCGGGCGGTGAAGACACATGTTGGGAATGGCGGCTGTTCTCAACTGATTGATTCTGATGAATCTGGTCAAAATATTGTCAAAAGGGGAGTCGATTTTATTAGAAAATAGCACCTTTATATGTTTAGCGCTGGCTTAGCCTTTAATGCAGAACCACACTCCCACCTGCTGGTTAAATAAACCCAAACAAAGGGCATATGAGTGGTCATTAAAGGGGTTCTCCGGTAAAAAACATATTATCACCTATGCATATGATAGGTAATAACTTGTTGGGGGTTCTGAGCTTTGAGATTCAAACCAATAAGTAGAACGGGGCACTTTTAACCATGTTAGAATGGAGCGTTATCCATTCCTGCGGTCGGGTTTTTCCGGCAGCAGCATAGAGAATGAATGGTAACAAAAATGTTATTTGTAGTAATATCCGGACATAAGAAAGAGACGTTTTGGTCTACAATTTCACCTTCATTAGTTCACTGGATAAAGGAGCACTGCTTGAACTGGTGCAATGAAGGGATCAGGCGCACGCAGGGGATGTTGGATAGCGCGGTGCAGTGACATCATCGCGCCGTTCAGCGTCCACTGCTGCGCTTCACAGAAGAGGTGACAGTGGACAGGGAGCTTGGATTATGTGAGTATGATAATTTTTTTTAATTCTTATATTACTGTGAAAGGGGGCATAAAATGAATTGCTGTGCAGATGGGGATGGATAAAATTAGTGGAGAAACTGTGCTGATTGAAGGGAATAAAATAAGGAGAGGGGCTGTGCTGATGGGGGAGTAAGCTGAGGGGCCTTGCAGAGGGGGGATAAAATGTGGGGCTGTGCAGATGGGTGGAATAAACTGAGATGCTGTGCAGAGGGGGGAATAAAATGAAGGGCTGTGCAGGGGGGCATAACATGCGGGTCTGTGAAGAGGGGGGGAATAAAATGAAGGGCTGTGCAGGTGGGCATAAAATGAGAGGCAATGCGGGGGGCTCATGAAATGAGAGGCTGTGCAGGGACCATGAAATGAGGGGATGTGCATTTGGGCCATGAAATGAGGGGATGTGAAGGGAGCACAGCAAAGTATATGAGTAGCTGTGGTGATCATGCTGTATAAGAGGCTGTGGAGGTCATTATACTGGGGGTCTCTGGTGACTATACTGGATAGGGGGTTGTTGTGAATATCATACTGTTTGGGGTGTTGTTTGTGGGCCATAATACTGAATGGGTATTGTGGGCAGGGCCACCATCAGGGCATTACTGCCTTTACTGGTCTATGGGGCCCAGTGAGCAGCAGTACAGAAGGGGGTCCACAGGACCGGGGCCCCGCTCTTGTGCTTCTGCTCACCGGGCCCCATTGTGCAACTAAAGTGCAGTGCACATGTCGGCACTGGGGCCTGGGAGCTTTCTCAGAGCTGTGCACGGCCGTCTAACCTTGACGGCTGTGCAGCTCCTGCTCACACCATCTTCTTTGTACTTCCAGTCAGGAGACGGCGCACCATACGTGTCAATAGTTGCTGGACGCTAGAAGCAGAGCTGCGCCTGCATGGGATCGTCAGGGAAGTAAGTATGAAAAACGTTTTTGTTTTCTTTATAAAATTAATTAAATGGGTGAGGGGAGGGGGAGGGGAACTGCACATGATGAAATGGGGGGAGTGAGACTGCACATGATGGGGTGAAGGGGACTGGATATGATGAAGTGTGGGGGTGAGGGGGACTGCACATGATGAAGTGAGGGGGACTGCACATGATGAAGACGGGGGCTGAGGGGTACTGCACATGATGAAGTGGGGGAGGTGAGGGGGACTTCACATGATGAAGTGTGGGGGACGAGGACTGCACATGATTAAGTGTGTCTAAGGGGGGACTGCACATGATGAAGTGGGAGAGGGGGACTGCACATGATGAAGTTTGTCTAAGTGGGGACTGCACATGATGAAGTGTGTCTGAGGGAGGACTGCACATGATGAAGTGGGGGAGGGGGACTGAAAATGATGAAGTGAGAGGGAGATAAGGGAATGCAAATGATGAAGTAAAGGAGACTGCAGATGAAGTGAGGGGGTTGAGGGAGTGCAAATGATGAAGTGAGGGCGCATAGGGGACTGCAAATGATGAAGTAGGGGGAATGCAAATTAAAGTGGGGGAGGGGGACTGCAAATTATGAAATGGGGGATGAGGGGGACTGTAAATGATGACTTGAGTGTGAGGGACAGGGACAGCAATTGAATTGAAGGTGGGGGTGGGGAGAGCAAATGATGAATTGAAGGTGAGGGGTGGGAAGAGAAAATGATGACCTGGGGAGAGCAAATAATGATGAATTTTGAGGGTGGGGGAGTAAATGATGTATTGAATGTTCGGGAGAGCAGTTGATATGAATAGAGGGTGGGAGAGAAATACTTGACAATGAATTGGGGCATAAGTGCATGTAAATATTATCAATCAGGGTTAGAGTTAGAGCGGGAGGTACATAGTGGGGGCGTTGAGGAAACAGTGACTGGTAATGAATTGGGGGAAGAGTACAGGTGCTAATTAATTTATATATTTATTAGGTGGGGAAAGTGGCTATTTATAGCTAGTGGGGGCACAGTGGTGGATTCTAATTTATATTTGGAATAGTGGATTGCATAATAACCAATTATATATTAATGGTGAGTGCTCATCTGTATTCAGCTGTTTAGAAGAAAGGGAAAAAGTGGGGAATGTGCTCTGGAAGCGGTGCTCTAGGTAACTATGTGTTATTTTCTGCATAGATGAGTCCTGGATGGAAGAAGTGATGACTGTCTGCTCTGCATGAAAAAGAAAAGCGAAGATGAAGGACTATAGCTAGAGACATCACTGGTGAGTCAGTGTGTTACCTGTAAACTGACACTATACAATGTATATTGTATACAGAGGACCTGTGTACAATGTCACCAGTGATCACTGTATTACCTTTACACTATACACTATATACAGAGCTCCTGTGTATAATGTCACCGTTGATCACTGTATTACCTGTACACTGACACTATATACAGAGCTCCTGTGTACAATGTCACCAGTGATCACTGTATTACCTTTACACTATACACTATATACAGAGCTCCTGTGTATAATGTCACCGTTGATCACTGTATTACCTGTACACTGACACTATATACAGAGCTCCTGTGTATAATGTCACTAGTGATCACTGTATTACCTGTACACTGACAGTATATGCAGAGCTCCTGTGTATAATGCCACTAGTGATCACTGTAGTACTGTACGCTAACAATATATACAGAGCTCCTGTGTATAATGGTACTTAGTATTGTGTTTTTTTTTCTGTTAATGATCAGTATTGTAGCGTTTGCTCAATATGTGGTGGTAATATGTGATCTGGTCATGGTGTGATGGTATTTGTTCCTTGTATATGGTATTAATGGACATTTTTTTTAAAAATGTATATGACTCACTCCTTTAAAGAAAAGTACATAAAAATATACATAAAAAGAGTATTGGATATTTTAGGAAATATTTAATAGGTTACAGTAGAGTAGGACCCGACCAAAAGAGTCTACCTTGTTGTGGTGGTGGCTTAAAAATCCTTTTGACCAGCACAAAAGCTGCTGGTTATGTATGAGATCTGGTGTTTGATGGGAACTGATAATATATGATTGGTGAGGATGTGGTGCAGAAGTTGAATTTTTCCAAGAGTGGGCGGTGGGACTGTGGAAGGTTCCAGGGGTGGAGGCAGAGCTGGGGTGGAGCATGGGTGGAGTCTCAAGGGGGCACGAAAATGTTGCCAGTATGGAGCCCAAAATTCCTAGTGGCAGCTCTGATTGTGGGGATAATCACAGTATACAAGGGGGCTGTTTTGGACATTACACTATTTATTGGGGTCTGCGGTGGACATCATACTATAAATGGGGGGCTGTGGTGATGACCATATTACATTTTGGGGGGTTATTGTGGCTATCATACCGTATGAGTGACTGTGGTGACCCTCATACTGTGTAGGGGGACAGCGTGAGGAGTGGTTATGTAAGGGGTTGACATAGGATTACTGCCTTGCTCTGCTCCCCCTAATGGTTCTAAATGTGTAACTGTTTACATGTGTTGGTTACTGTAATGTCGTTAACATTCGGTGGTATTGCTACATGTAAAATATGTATTACCCCGCATAGTCAATGGTACTGCCACACTTTTTTCTGTGTTACCATTATATGTACAATGTTATATACGTCTGTTGTTCCTTTAATGTGAAAGTGTATTTATGTCTAGTAGATAGGGACAGTTCATAGTGTACCTTTAGATACTAGAGGGGGGTACTTTTAGTGTTTATAGTTCCGAGTAAGTGTAGTTTCCTTTGGGGCATACTAGCGAGCCTTATTAGTGAAGGACTTAGTTAACAAGGGGTTAACATAGGAGGGGCTGCGTGCCGGGTGTTAAGCTGCAAGTCTTAGGGAAGTTTAGTCAGACGGGGCCAGTGTGCCCTTAGTGTCCACATGGGCTCTAGGCCCAGGATGGCTTGACAGCCCTGCAACGTTCAGCAAGCATTAGTCCCAGATATTCACAGTTAAAGAACGTAAGGACATTGGTACAGAAGAATGCAGAAGTTGTGGCAAATGTTAGCCTGGGCGGATGCCCGGAGGTCTGGAGTTGGACAGACTGAGGAACGTTCAGATTTAGTGAGTAAGAAAGGAACACTGAAGCTTCACAGGGAACAGTACGGACGGGTCGGATGCTTTGTCAGAGGCAGCCTAAATTAGTGACTGATGATCTCTATCCTGGGGCGAAGCAGGACGAGGGAATTGTCAGTTTGGTGAGGTTGAGCCGGGAGGAAGCTGAGAAGCAGTCTAAGACAGTCCGGACGTGTACTGCAAGGAAGTGTCAGCAGTGCAGGGAAAGTTGAGGAATCCTGTATAGAAGAATATGTAACCAGAAATGTAACAACTGTGGATATGCTTCTGCAGTGTTTATAGTAAAGAAACTGTTCCAGTTGCAATGGACTGTATCTCATTTGATGGGGGTTGCCATGGGAAGGAATCTTCGTTGTCTGAGAAGTGCCCAGAGGGACCTGAACCTGGAGTTACAGGTATGCACAGCAATGGACATTATGTTTCTGTAGGGGACGGCCAGGACACCAACATCTTAGTGTCCATGGTTACGACTACAGTCCAGGCCATCCCTTAGGGTAGATTTCCACGGTCAGGAATTGTGGCGTTTTGGACGGAGTGGAAACCCGCCTCCGCCCAAAGCCCCGCTCCCTTCTGAACGCGCAATGAATCCGGATGTGTTCATTGAACACATCCAGAATCGCCGCAGCGCTACATAGGACTGTGCTATTTACCTTGCGGCGACGCTCCGAACTGGCCGAACACGGGCCGCATTGGGACCAGGGGACTTCGGATACAGGACTGGCCACAGAAGGACTGGTGGACAACTTTCATGCACTGGCCGCATCATGACCAGGGGAATTCGGGAACAGGATTGGCCACACCAGGACCAGTGAACTTTGGGAACAGGACACTGGCCGCATCGGGACCAGGGGACCTCAGAACTGCGCTGGCAGAACACCAACTACCTAATGACTTAACTCAATGCTTGGCAACTCCCTAAGGGAGAGGGAGTCTTTTATACAGGATGATTACCAGCAAATTAACTGGGAGCCAACTTGCAGGTGAACACACATTATACTAAATGCCTCTCAGCTACAAGCAGGAAGCATGCCGGGTAACACGCGTTGGGGACTGGGCGGTGAGTAAGCCGGCGTCCCTGCATGTAATGACAAGAGGACACCATGCAGGAGTGCCTATCATTGCACTACAATAGGTCAAGACTGATGTCACACTGACTCTTCTCCCGGATCTTCAGTGCTTGACTAAGGGCAGAGTCAGACGGCCGTATAACTCGTGCAAGAATCGCATCGCATTGATCGGACTGGCCCTGCACCTCTCCTGACCTGAGCAAGACAGCGTGATTGATTACTGTGCAGCTGTCAAGCTCAGGTTAGGAGAGCCGACAGTCAGTAAGAGTTTTACCATGCGAATCTCGCAGCAGAAATACGGCAGTCTGTCTCTGCCCTAACAGCGGATGTGTGTGGCCCAGCTGCGCTTGGTACACATGTTCCCCGGAGTATGCACAGAAAGGTAATTACGAAAACCTGATATTCATTCACACTCACACTTCCCTATAGTTCCACCAGAGGGAGCCCCTTAGATTCATGTATATAGGGGTGTGGAGAAACGCAGCAGTAGGCATTCTAGCCAGACAGTCATTCTAGTTGTTGGTTGTACCTCAGACAGATCAGATCTCCTCAGAACACCAGAGAGAGAGGATTCCTGTCAGAGCTTAGTGATTCCAGCCGAAGGGCTTTTCTAGTCAGAGCTTGGTCTGAGCTGTGCGAGTTCAGACGTGTAGTGATTCCTGTCAGATGAGACAGAGGAAAGAAGGCAAACTGTTATCTCAGAACAGTCTGACTGTTAGTTCCCAATGAATGTGGAAAGTGACTCTCGGAGCGAGCGTGAATTCAGTCTGACGGAAGGTCCTGAGAGCTGCTCTGGACAGAGTCTATGAAGGAAAAGAAGGAAGGGGACTACAGTTATCATAACATCGAGTCGACTGAGAAACGGTCAGTGAGCTGTGGAAGGAAGGAAGCTGACGACTACACCTACTGTTACCCGTGCTTATGTTAAGGGTGTGAGTAGGGCGACGGGCGAGTGGTGACAAAGGGAAAGAGTGACCGAGGTGATATAGCAAGGTTAGCTGCCTCCACTCTGCACAACCGGACACCGGGTCCGAAGATTGCTAGAACCTTCACGGCTAGTGGGAGAAAACCGGAATCCCTGCTGGACTTCAGGTCGCAGAGGGGCCCTAATGTGCTGATACGTAACCGGGGTCAGGGAGAACAGGAGTCGGGCCTGATCAGCCATAGACTTAGTTCTTGCCAAAAGAAGGCTCCACCACAACGTCGGCCGGGCGTAGCTGTTATACACAGAGTTGAACTTAGCTTTATGCAGGTTGGAAACTCACACATAAAGACGTAAGGAGGCCTTAAACCTACTCAATGATTACCTGGATGTGCATCCTCCACCCTGAGC
The DNA here is from genome assembly GCA_033576555.1 of Oophaga sylvatica. Lineage (NCBI taxonomy): Eukaryota > Metazoa > Chordata > Amphibia > Anura > Dendrobatidae > Oophaga > Oophaga sylvatica. Next base: position 68,510,278 of record JARQOD010000003.1, on the reverse strand, counting down.
AGCTTCCCGGGACATACCTGCAAATACCACCAGTAAAGGCATGGAAAGAGACTGACTTGTGTGTGTCTGCCTTATTGCCTGCACCCTGCACCGCCATTTACCCTGAGGGATTCAGTCTCGCCTGTGGGGGACTTAACATCTTGCTGCCCAATAACAACCCCTCAGAGGATTCACCCTGCAGCGCTGGTCACCCTGATCAGAAACCACAGGTGGCGTCACGAACAATTACTACAATCCCCTGTAAATATCCCCCTTTGAATGAGCGCCCAGGGCAACGGACCGAGCTGTGCTACCCGTGACCTATTCCCCATTGAAGTGAACGGGCTCGGTGCCGAGTACCCCATAAGCCCTGGTACCGTGTGCGACTCAGATGTCTCTTGTACCCAGTGAGATTAGGGCTGGGCCTCAGCTCACGATGGGCGTAGTCTGGACTCCAGGTACTCACCGGCGTAGGTCAGTTTTTATGAACTTGAAAGAAAACCGTGAGCACAACCTGAATGAAACTGGTGCTTTAAAGTCTAGGTTCCCACACCGGGTACTAATAATGAAAAAAGGCTTAAGCACTCAACTTAAAAGGTTTATTAGTAGTATCTCCAAACGTTTCGGTCAGAAAAGACCTTCATCAGTGACTACTTATTTTTATATAGAAGATTGTCTCCTAAAAAGGGGAGAGGTGCGTGCCCCAAGGAAAGTGTGCTGCTTAAAGACAAACGTAGCTTATAAGAATGCTCAGTAGAAATATCCAGTGACTAAGCTTGCGGTATCCACCGCTATGTAGACTGGAGCTCTGCCAGGACGCTGTCTGAGCCTGCTGATTTGATTTCCATGAGTATGTGGGGCCGTCCTGGCAGAGCTCCAGTCTACATAGCGGTGGATACGCAAGCTTAGTCACTGGATATTTCTTCTGAGCATTCTTATAAGCTACGTTTGTCTTTAAGCAGCACACTTTCCTTGGGGAACGCACCTCTCCCCTTTTTAGGAGACAATCTTCTATATAAAAATAAGTAGTCACTGATGAAGGTCTTTTCTGACCGAAACGTTTGGAGATACTACTAATAAACCTTTTAAGTTGAGTGCTTAAGCCTTTTTTCATTATTAGTTTTTATGAACTTGGCTGGTGTGGATTGGGTCTTGACCGGCATCGTCTGGATTCCGGAATTCGCTTGGTCCACCTGGGTTTTGTGTATACCTTGATAAATGTCCTGCCTAGTGGAAAATTTAGGTCAATATGTTTTGTGTTTATTTATAAAAAAAATATCAAAAATTTACAAAAATGTAAAAAAAAATATACCACACAAAAACATTAATAAATAACATTTCCCTCATGTCTGCTTTACATCAGCACCATTTGTAAAATGTTATTTTATTTTGTTAGCATTTTAGGAGGTTTAAAAACGTAGCAGCAATTTTTCATTTTTTCAAGGAAATGTACAAAATGTATTTTTTTTAGGGACCTATCCAGGTTTGAAGTGACTTTGGAGGTCCTATATATTGGAAACCCCCAAAAATGACACCATTTTAAAGACTGCACCCCTCGACATATTGAAAACTCTGTCAGGTAGTTTATTAACCCTTCAGATCATTTTTAGGAATTAATGCAAAGTGACATAACAGGAAGGTAAAAGTGTAGTTTTACCACCTAAATGTCGCTAATTTCTGAACAGGCTGCTATAGCCGACAGACTCTATGGCCGCTATTTGGCTGTGAACTGCCATGGCAAACATCAGGACCACACAATCATGATCTGAGGGCACCGATGGGGATAAATAGGAAGTCCCCACACTATGTTAACCATTTCTATGATGTAGTCACTATAGACAGCAGCATTTAAGGGGTTAAACAGATATGGACGGTGTCAAAGCTGATCGTGGAGGACATAGAGGACAGCCGACAGCTGCTGGATTGTCACCAGTATGGGGACGTTATTCTCTTATATCTCAGGTCAGTAAAAAGCCGTATTGGCGGTCATTAAGGGGTTAAAAAAAAACTTTAAGCATTCAATTCATCCCGAAATAAAGATATGAAAAAGATAAATTATAATAAGTGTATTTAGTGTTGTTACCGGCATAAAAGTCCAAGCCATGAAAACGAATAAATACCATAAACCGGGAAAAAAAATGAAACACCAGAATTGCCATTTCTGGGGCGGTCACACCTCTCTCAAATAATGTAATAACAAGCAAAATCGAAATGTCGCATCTACCCCAACATGGTATTAATAAAGCCGTCAGCTATCCCTGCAAAAAAAAAAGAGAGCTCATACAGCTCATCGATATAAAAAAGTTATGGAGCCATCAGAAAATCACAAAATGGAGACACTAACCAATTTTTTTTTTTTACAAACTTCAGTATTTTTTAGCGCAAACCCCGTCCTTAAGGGGTTAATAGCTACAACTCGTTCATCAACAAATTGCAGCGTCCTTTACGTAGTTATGTGTAAAAGCAGATTTATTTCTTGAGTCATAAACAATAATAGTAGTAGTAATCATATCACTTCTGTAACAACTTTATTGACAAATGTGCTTGTTACAGACCACGTGATGCAGGTCGCACATTCACTTCCGCGTACACTCGCGTTACCTCCAGTAGTTTGATCCTCTCAAGCCGCCGTATTGTGTTTAAGTCCCGGAATCCGGAAGTGACGTTCCTTCCCTTTCTGGTTCACGGAGACATCACGGTGAGTGGCGGCCGCGGAAGATCCGTCTCCATCCTCCGTGTCTGGTGGTGGTAGGCCGAGGGTGGTGGTGCCAGGGGTGTCCCCGCGATCTCGGGTGGGTGTTACGTGGGTTATTGTCCGGGCTGGAGGCTATGTGATGTGTTCAGTGCTGACTTCTGTGTCTCCCCCAGGTCCCTGGATTGCAGCTGCAGCATGGTGAGTGCACCCATCCTAGTATTGGGGAGGGAGGAGAGCGTGGTGATGATGGGAGTGGTAGTACTGAGCTGTATATAGTGACTCCTATCAGATTTCTGGTGGATGTGAGCATGTTGGGGGTAGTAGTGTGATTGGGTATTTTATGTCTTTCCTATCATCTTGCTTGATGTGCACGCTGGGAGTTGTAGTACACAGAGCAATTGTCACTGCTATAGGCCGTAATGTCCAAGTTCCAGCAGAACTCGGGTAGTAGTAATATGCAGTATGGTATGATGGGATCTGTAGTCCCTTACGGAGCAAGCAGTAAGTGATCAAGTAAGGCCATTGGCATATGATCTAATGTGGACTACAAGTCCCAGAGTACGATAATGATATAATTTTGGAAAACCTTTGACCTCCAGCTGCAGAGCTTTACTTGCCCTCCCTTGGCCTAGTGCCGAATCCCAACGCTGCTCATGGCGTCCTTTATTGTCTGCAGCGTTGATATCACATCTGCAGCCAATCATTAAGCGTGGCCTTCCTGAGCTGATTGAGCTCACTGATTGGCTGCTGCACGGTCGATACCATACACAATGAGCAGCAGCTGCAAATGAACCATACTAGACCTGGGGAGGATGGGTAAAGCAATGTTTGTGTGGTTTTGATTTTTTTTTTCTGAAATAAGAAAACTTATTTTAACCTGGTGGGCTTTTTAATAGTTTGTCAGGGTGGATATAGTAATGCTTTCACTACAAGTCTCAGCATGTTAGCATGGTGGGAGTACGTAAATGACTTTGCCAGTTTGCACCACAGCTCCCAGCGTAGCCTCTTTCATGGTTGGTAGAGCTTGGGATGCTTGGTCTGTGGCCAATCCAAATCTCTGGTGTATAATGTGGCGCTGGTTGTACTGCCAGTATATCTGACTTGTCTCTGCCGGTATATCTGACTTGTCTCTGCCGGTATATCTGACTTGTCTCTGCCGGTATATCTGACTTGTCTCTGCCGGTATATCTGACTTGTCTCTGCCGGTATATCTGACTTGTCTCTGCCGGTATATCTGACTTGTCTCTGCCGGTATATCTGACTTGTCTCTGCCGGTATATCTGACTTGTCTCTGCCGGTATATCTGACTTGTCTTTTATGTTTCAGCCTCGCAAAATTGAAGAGATCAAAGATTTCCTGCTGACAGCCAGGAGAAAGGATGCTAAGTGTAAGTGATGGCAGGGTGCGCAGGCTGCTGGGGGATTAGGCATAGTCCTGAATGCAGAGGTCTGTCAACTGATCGCTGAAACCGCTAATCCTTGAGAATTGATCTTTTAAAGGTGTTGTCTAGCGTTGAGAAACCAAAAATCTCTAGGCCTGGATCTTTTCAGAATAGGATAAGGAGGCATGTTTGCCCCCCCATCACCCTCCTGGAATCATTGCAGGTTCCTCCAATAGTCAGCATCATCTCCGGAAACTCGGTGTCACAGGGCCGCTAGGGCCTCTGGTTGCAGCGACCAGGTGAGTGGAAGGTGCGTCATTTAAGGTCACCTGACCAGTAACAGTCACTGGTATTCAGCAGTCCTGTGATCGTTAGAGGATGCAGCCACCCCCCCAGAGTTGCCCGGTCTCCATGGGGTTGATGGGAGGAGAGTATGCCTCCACTTTATTAAAAAGATCCATGCCTAGGAGGGAAAAAAAAGTCTCAATGTTGGATTAATAGGGTGTTTAAACTAGAGTTGTCCTATTTGAGCAAGCCCTTGTTAAAGGGATGGTAAATCGCTAAGATATGCAATCACATAAGTCTGAATTAGGGGTTGCAGTGCTGCATTTGGATGGCCATGCTCTGGGACTCTGAGCATCCCTTTGCTTAGAAAAAGCATTAAGCAGACCCTAACCCTCAGGATTGGAGGGGGGTTTCAGAAAGTTGGACCCCAGCCATCCTTAAAAGGGGTTTTCCACGCAAGGACAATTATTTTTATTTTCTTGCTAGCACTGTAGAATGCAGAATTCTAACTGCCTGTAATATACAATCTGCTCGGATTCATCTGTGACCGGTTTGAGCAGTCATTACATGACCGCAAGTATGCCATTTGTGCACTTGAAGTCATATGCTGACTAGCTTCTTTAATTGTCACTTGACTGCTGGGGACATTGTGTGAACAGTGCTAGTCTGCACAGATGAACTGTTCATAAACGCTCGTCCAGTAGTGGAGGACCCACAAGTGGCAGTGTACTTGCAGTATTCCATGCAAGGCATGGGTCTGATACCTCCATCTAAAATGCCACTATAACCCTTCCAATGTGAATATATAGATACTTACTGTGGTGTCTTCTGTGCAGCTGTCAAGATCAAGAAGAACAAGGACAATGTGAAGTTCAAGGTTCGCTGCAGCAAATACCTGTACACACTGGTCATCACAGACAAAGAGAAGGCAGAGAAGCTCAAACAGTCCCTACCTCCTGGTGAGTGGGCACGGATGCCCTGTACTTGGGGCCGGGTATAACTATGACCAGTTTGTGCTTTTTTTTTTTTTTTTCAACCATATTTCAGTTTTTGTGCAATAATACCCAGGAAATACTTATGTTCCGTTACAAAAGGCATCTCCCTTTTACATATCTTAAGATTACTTTATAGGGGAATCCACCATTCCCTGCTGCCCATTTTCAAAACTTTCAGCCAGTGTCTTGGCCACAGACCCCCTTTAAAGGGACCTTGTTTTTATTGTATTTAATCAAGTTGATGCAGATTGATTTGCAGAACCCGGTCCATTAGCCATGTCACTAATCTGTGTGTCTATTGGCTGGGAAATCTGAGACCGCCTCCTAAATAAGGGCATCCTCTGCTCCTGTTTTGATTTGCTGGGGTGGCATTATTGCAAATTTGACATTGTGCCATGTCAGCTAATCAAGAGGAGAGCTGTGGATGCAATATCGTAGTAGGGGATTCTAGGGATTCCGTCTAAAGGGGACAAACTCTAGTATTCCCCTTATAACGTATCGCTCACCAGTGCTGTATCAGCCTTAAAGTAAAGTTTTCAATCATTCTCTTAAGTTCAGCCAACTGTGCCACAATTAGTCCGAAAAGGAAGGCCCAGCACATATCATTTAATGGTAACCTGTCATGTATAATGACGCTGTTAATCTGGAGGTTAATAACATTCGGACACCCTGCAGCCGCTACAGAGCCCAGCTGCTGAGAGAAAATGAACTTTATTCCCCTGGCAGCGTTGGGCATTTAGATATAGGGGTGGTGCTGATGCGGTTTCAGTTCCGCTTTGTGCATAGAGCCGTCTGTCAATCAGTGCAGTGGCTGCACAATCTAAGAATGCTATTAACCTGCAGATTAACCGTGTATTTGCAGATTAATAGCATTGTATTACATGATGGGTTCTCTTTAACTTGATTAGTCAGGTAGGTAGATGCTCATCCAGGAACAGTCGTGCCAAATCTGTTATTAGGTCCACAGTGGCATGACTCGATTGTCAACAAGTCCGTGGTCGCCTTCAACCTACTCTAAAAATATCAAGCAAACTGATATGAATCAAAAAGTCATGGTTATGGCGGATTCGGCTCGGCCATTTCTGGATAAGTGTCCACCTCTCACGGTAATGCAAATATGACGTCCTTTTAAATTAAACTTTGTGTAACAGTTGTCCTAAGAGGATGATTGGAGGCTGATGCCGCACTGAAGGTGCATTATAGGGGTAAATCCTGACCGAGTTTTCCTTTTACCCTTAGGGTCTTTGCACGTTAAATCCGAGGATCTGTAAGATCTGCATAGGAAGCATTGTAGTGACATTATTTTATTCACTTACATAGTGCCATTAATTTCCACAGTGCATACATCTGTCCCTGTATAGCCATGTGGTGGCAAATGCTGCCCATTTTTTAAAAAAGAGAATTTTTTTTTGTTCACCTTTTATTGGAAGGCAAAATTGAAGAGTTTTAAAACTTAAATATGATTACCATCTCGATGGAGGCCAAAAAGACCCTCCCGCTGGCAAAGAAGGTGAATATAGTTGTGTTGGACATATACTCAGGGATCTTTCCTCCTGCATACACAGAATGTGCACAATACCAAGTGATCTTGTATGGGGGAATAAGGGCCAATTTCTGACAGGGTTTGGTCAATGTGACCGGTTGTACAGTCTGCAGTTTTCTTGTATGCACAAAAAAAGCTTAGACTTCTCCTACCCACCTTTTTATAGTGCAATCCATGTGGCAGGATAAAATGGGCATTTTTAGAAATGGCATTAGTCTGTGTGTCTGCCACCCACCTGTCAGCAATGGAGGGCAGTATCCCGTCCATGAGGGGCAGTATCAGTGTTCCATTATGGTCTCCGTGCATCTTCAGGTATTCATTATGCAAGGAAGTGACCTGGCTCTACTATGTCAGTTGTAGTGTAGGTGGGTCTCTTATACATTGCTTTCTCTAGTTCTGCTCCATCTTATGTCTTTCCTTCTCTTTGTTCTCTTGCAGGTCTGTCCGTGAAAGAACTGAAGTAAATTTGCTCTCTGGCCTCTTGTACAATAAAAATGTAAAAAAAAATCTTCTGTCCTGTGATTATGGGAGTGAGGGGCGCTGCAGCAAGCAGAGATGTCGGTGTTGTCACTGGATTTAAAGGGATATGGCACAGGTGATGCTTTATTGTAATGAGCTTCAAAGATGAGAACATGCAAACAGAAAACTGGTTTACATGAGCAATGAAGCCCATCAGAGTTCAGCTCTTTTTAGCAGGAATGTGGACTGGCTGCTGTGCTATACAATACCAGTATTTAAAGTTTTGTTAATGGCCATAATTCACAAATCAGTGGGGTACGGATGTGAGTATATGGGCCGGCCACAACACTCTTACTAAGGGTCCTATGGCTTTATTAGTCATGGGGAAAGGGGTATTATAGTTCTTAAAAATATTGTACGTCCTTAATATGGGAGATGACTTCGACATCAGTTGGGTATCGCTGGCAGCCGTGGAACCGGTGACCGCTGGGCAGGAGCTGCTTTTAGGATCTGAATGCCATTAGTGTCTCCGTGATTCTGTACCAGTAATCTAATACAGATGACTCCCGGCCTCATTAAACGCATCTCGTCCATCATGTGAAAGCAGTTATAGGGAAGGAAGTGGCTCCGACTGGAGAGGTCTGTAAACAGGCATCGTACAAGGGCACTTGGCCATAACATCTAACCGGAGGTGAATAATATTACACATCACAAGCTCTCTAAACAGAATGGAAGCTTTCCTATAAAAACCTCTGCATTGTATGGTTACAGCATTGTCCGCTCTGCAGGAGGCACGGCTAAATGTGTGATGTGAGCACAGACGGTGCGGTAAAACTTCGCTATCACACAGGTCCTTGTGTACTTGCCGTGTAGATGGCCACATGCTCCTTGGCCAGTCCTCCAAAGGTGTCTTGATTTACATATTCCCTAAACTCCCCCTCCCCCAGGGTGTCTGAGGTCATTCTACACCTCTCATTGTGCATGTGAATGGGTTTCAGCCATGTGCCAAGACCTGTGCATACATGCAGTTATTTTGCACCTGTCTTGCTATAATAGGATGCATGTGTGAGACCTGATAGGCTCAAAATCTGCAGAGTTGGAAGTGAAGGGTGCTGCATAACCCCTTTAAAGGAGAAGCCTGAATAGACTTGTTAATGCAGGAACTATGCAAATGGAAGGCATGACCCCAAGGACATTGGTGGCAAGGGCACTAAGGGCCCCGTCTCAGATAGTGACACACCAGCGATCCCGACAACGATCAGAATCGCTGGTGTGTCGCTACATGATCGCTGCTGAGCTGCCAAACAGGCAGCGATCAGGACAGCGACACTGCGGGTAACGTCGCCTTGTTACCCGCAGTGTACGTTGGATACCAGCGCACTGAGGCAGGGAGCTGGTAACCAAGGTACACATCGGGTTTCCAGGCGCTGCGCGGTGCCTGGAAACCCAATGTGTACCTTGGTTACCAGCTCCCCTGCAGCAGCGCGCTGGTATCCAACGTACACGTCGGGTTTCCAGGCACAGCCCCGCGCCTGGAAACCCGATGTGTACCTTGGTTACCAGCTGATCGCTGGTCTCCTGCCTGTCACACGCAGCGATGCATGCTGGCCAGCGGGAGACCAGCGATCAAAAAAAGTCCTGGCATTTCTGACACGACCAGCGATTCACAGCAGGGGCCTGATCGCTGGTGCGTGTCAGACATAGCGAGATCGCTGTTTAGCAGTGATCTCGCTATGAGACGGGGCCCAATGTGACGTATTGCACAGAACTAGACTAAGGCCTCTTTCACACTTCAGTCAGTCAAAATGTGGCTTGCATTAGTGACGGATTTTGACGGATGGTCGTCCGTTAGGTCCGGTTTTTTGACGGATCCGCCAAAAATTTGCGTCCGTCATTACAGAAAAACGTCCAATGCAACGTTTTTTTGGTCCGCCAAAGTGGCGGACCACGGCGGTTCCGCTGGCATCCGTTTTTGACGGAATCCGCCTGCGGATCCATCGCCTCCATAGAAAATGCTTCCAAAAGTGTGTGTCTCTCACTTTCACATTGTGGATCAGTTAACCACCCATAATATGGGTGCTAGTCCCTTTCTTGGGCCTCATTTGCCAAATTTGCTGCATCAAAAGTTTCTATGTTGGCTTGTACCATCAGATCGCGCAATGGCTGCCACTTGTGGGAAACTAAATAGTAGGGGTTTTGTATGAACCTTGGTAGAACTTGCCTCACCCATTATCACCCTGATCTTGCACAATCCACATAAATCTGTGCTGGAAATGTGGGTGATGTGCAATAGAGGAATCCACCACTAGATGTCACTGCCACCACAGTGCTTGATGCTGCATCACTATTACACCTGAGTAAGCCACAGTCAGGATCCTATTAAAGGGACGTGCACACGGTGTCTTCAGGCAGAATCTACCTGCAAAAGCACCCAGCAAAATGGACATATTGCACAGCATTGTCAAATTGTGCACATAAGATGGATTATGTCATGTCTTTTAACTGCCTCAGGGTTTGGAAATCCTGGTTAAAAGTGACCTGACAATTCTCTGGGCGGCTTGTGCTAGGAATGGTATAGAGAAAGGTATCTGGATTTATTTCTGTGGTGCTAAAAATATAAAATAAGTATAAAAATGACATCCTGGAAGAGTCTCGGGCGCTTGTATTCTGCGTCTTGCACCGTTTTTATTTTTGGTATTGTAAAGTTCACACAATCCCCTAGAATGTGTGAAAATGATGTAAAGTCCTAAAAATACAATTATAGCATCAAATTATGTGTTCCATGCACCAGGTGATTCTACACCTAAGGCATGCCCCCTCCTACAAGTCCTTTCCTTTTATCAGATGGGTCTTTACTACCCTCTATTAGGATCCGGTATGGGTCTTATTTGGCCAGAAATGGGCATGTAGAAGGCCACAATGGCAGATCAGCCATATTAAAGTCAGTGGGCCTCAATCACTTGCAGCCCAGTGTTGGGTAATGCAGTAAAGGGGTCTATTTTGTTGGTCAGACCCTACAGATCACACATCCTTGGCATCTCCTAAGAAGATAGCATCGGTTATTTTCCCTCTATTTCACATGGCATAAAAGGTATACTTTAAAGGGGTATTCCAGCCAGATTGGTCTGATAGCCATTGATCATCTCCCATATGGGGGTCCTATGTTGCCTGAGCAGTTTGAATGGAGTTGGGATCCTATTATTCCACTTGATGCATTTCCCATACACGCAGCCCCGTTGTCCCATAATGGGTGCCATAATAGAGTTCCGCATGTCATCAACTGCTATACAGCCGCCTGCGGTTATAACAGCCAACGGATTGTGCCGGCGGGATTGGCAAGTGCCTCATCAGAACCGGAAAGCTTCCTTTTATATGTATTATAATTAGTATGTCTGCTAAAGCGAGATGAAAGTCTTGTAATCTGAGTCCCGCGCGATATGCTAATAGGAAGTTTTCCTCGCCGGTGTTTGTAGATAAAGCAGATTGTTCCCACTAGAAAGGAATCTCGGAAGCGCAGCACCTGGCCCCATCACCACCCAGACACAAATAGCCTCTGTGTGCCAGTAAGCTGCTGGGAAAGCCCCTAGATTTGAGTGGGTGCTGGAGAATAATAGCTTGGCACGTCTCGTGAGCATTAAACACTGCCGGCTTTTGTGGGGTATCGCGTCTGAGGGATGGCGCTGAAAGGAAATGAGAAAAACCAGCAAAAGACTGATTTCTCCACTTAAAGGGGTTGCTCAGTGGCCTTTAATTTTTTTATGTAAATTCATGTATTTTGGGTTAAAAATCATTTTTTGCAATTGGGTTTCATTAAAAATATTGCAGTATTTGGCTTTTACAGGCCCTTTTTGTTTCTGGACTAGTCTTTTGGTAAAAAAAAATCAGCTGAAAAGCTTAGAAAAGGCAGGTAAAAGACTCTCCCATCAATTAGAATGAGCTCACTGATGGATCCTCAGTTAACTCATTCTGCAGTCTGCAAGACAGGCTATAACTGCAAAAATAATTTTAGTCCAAAATACAAACATTTCAGTAAAAAAAAAATGTCCTCCAGAGGTATTGTGACAAAAAAGCTGATTACTAATGCAATAACAGACAGAGGAGAGTTTGGTTTCAGTTCAGACATGCCAACCTGCCCATTTTCTGTCCTCTGTGTACGGACTCGTCTGTGGTGGTGCCTAATCGTAAAGAGGACGTCACAATTTTTTTCACCGACCCATTAGTCTTGCATTGTCTATTTTGCTCCAAAGATCAGATCAAAATCGGACATGGCCCCTTACACCATGATAGGTACGAGTGGTATCCATGAAAGCCACGGATGGTGCTCGTACGTGTAAAGCTGACAGCTGAACAAGGTCTTAAAAGTGTATCTGGCTACATTCACTTCCACATCTGGAGGGTCTCTGACATCCGTATCAGCTGATGGCCGGGGGTTTCGGCAGCCAGTCTGGCTATGATCAGCCAGTAACTACTTCCCATTTACACACGTTTTAACCCTTTGCTTTGGACAGCTTGTGACACGCAGCCCTAGTGTTTACACACAGCCACGATTATCTGGGGGTCCTGAAAGCTATAATAGCAGTAGCACTGGCATGGCTATAGGGGACGATCAGGAAGCAGTCACACCCAGGGCCGTTCTTATTGTGCACTGAGACCCTTGAGTTGCAATATACACCTAAGGCCCCCTTCACACATCAGTGTTTCCAGTACGTGTGGTGACCGTTTTCATGTGCATTGGAGACATTTACACACGGACCTTATGACTCACATGTGAACATGTCAGACGTGCACACGGATGACTTAAAATGTGACTTTCGTGTGCCACGTACTGGAATTTAATACATCTCCTGTGATGCGCCAATTCTGGGGTGGATGCGCGCTGGTCTTTTTAGGCTGGGAAGGGCCCAATATTCATGGACCTTCCCAGCCTGATATCAGCCCCCATCTGTCTGCTTTACCTTGACTGGTTATCAAAAATATGGAGAACCCCATGTCATTTTTTTAAAAAATTTTTTAGCTTGTACAGTAAACTACACGCGCACTGCATTCTATTCCAGTACTTATCACACGGATGACACACGTACACACGGTCATGGATAACACAGGTGCTGGATGTGAGAAGGAGGCTATATATATATATATATATATATATATATATATATATATACACATATATACAGTGCCTTGCGAAAGTATTCGGCCCCCTGGAGCTTTTCAGCCTTTTCCCACATACCATGCTTCAAACATGAAGATACCAAATGTAAATTTTTGGTGAAGAATCAACAACAAGTGGGACACAATTGTGAAGTTGAACAAAATTTATTGGTTATTTTAAATTTTTGTGGAAATACAAAAACTGATAAGTGGGGCGTGCAATATTATTCGGCCCCTTTACTTAATACTTTGTTGCGTCCCCTTTTACTGTGATTACAGCTGCAAGTCGCTTGGGTATGTCTCTATCAGTTTTGTACATCGAGAGGCTGAAATTCCTGCCCATTCTTCCTTGGCAAACAGCTCGAGCTCAGTGAGGTTGGATGGAGATCGTTTGTGAACAGAAGTTTTCAGCTCTTTCCACAGATTCTCGATTGGATTCAGGTCTGGACTTTGACTTGGCAATTCTAACACCTGGATACGTTTATTTGTGATCCATTCCATTGTAGATTTTGCTTTATGTTTGGGATCATTGTTTTGTTGGAAGACAAATCTCCGTCCCAGTCTCAGGTCTTTTGCAGACTCCAACAGGTTTTCTTCAAGAATGGTCCTGTATTTGACTCCATCCATCTTTCCATCAATTTGAACCAGCTTCCCTGTCCCTGCTGAAGAAAAGCAGGCCCAAACCATGATGCTGCCACCACTATGTTTGACAGTGGGGATGGTGTGTTCACGGTGATGAGCTGTGTTGCCTTTACGCCAAACATATCGATTGGCATTGTTGCCAAAAAGTTCTATTTTGGAATCATCTGACCAGATCACCTTCTTTCACATGTTTGTTGTGTCTCCCAGGTGGCTTGTTGCAAACTTTAAACAACACTTTTTATGGATATCTTTGATAAATGGCTTTCTTCTTGCCACTCTTCCATAAAGGCCAGATTTGTGCAGTGTATGACTGATTGTTGTCCTATAGACAGACTGTTCCACCTCAGCTGTAGATCTCTGCAGTTCATTCAGAGTGATCATGGGCCTCTTGGCGGCATCTCTGATCAGTCTTCTCCTTGTATTATTATATGCTGTAGATGTGGTGTCATCTGTGCACAGATGTCTGAATTCTGCCTTAGGAGTAGATTTATAAGCAAAAAGAAAAATCTGGTTTTGTTGCTAAGAACCAATCACAGTGCAGCTTTCATTTAGAATTCTGCACTTGAAAAATGAAAGCTGCACTGTGATTGCTATGGGCAACCAAGACCAAACAAGAATTTCTTGTAGGCCTGGTTCACAGGTTGCGTATTGGCTATGGATAGCTGTATCTAAAAAGTGTCTGCATGTATTTAACGCGGTTTTATGGGGTTTTTTCTTGCGGGAAACAAAGGATAAGAAAACTAATGTACCAAAATTAACTTAGCAGGGGGATGAGATTAAGTTAAAACTCATCAATTTTGCTGGTACTGTAAAATTCGTTCCAAATATGCAACGTGTGAACGTAGCCTTGGGTTGGATTCATACACCCAATGTCTGAGATAATTTGATGGTTTCCTGGAATACCCCTTTAAGTGCTTTTTTGGTGGCTAGCACCACCAGTAATGGTTTGTATATCAGATCCCTTTGGATTTTGCAGTTTTGGCCGGTCCGGGGCAGGCCGCTGTTTAACGCCCCCCTTGTGTGGAGCACTGAAGTATCTTAATGAGGGTCCGGGATGAGTCACACGAGCGAATACAACGAGGATCTCATTAATATTGTGGGGATAACAAGAAGCTTGCTGCGAGTCGATGTGTTTTCTACGGCAAGATAAAATCTAATTACCGGTCTAATCACAGCCCTGTGACTTTAATGAGGGACATGTGACGGTACAAGATGGCTGTACGTGCCGCGCCACAAAGCGTCTTGTGATACCAGATCTCTATGTCCGCTGAATCTGGTGCTAAAATACCAAATCCAGTCTTTACCATCAAAATCCTCAAAGGACAAAAAGCAAAATTACGATAACAAGGGCCGAGATGGTTGGAGGACTTACTATTGGGTTCTACATGGGTGTCCACCTGGGTGCTAAGGTAGCATCCGAACCTGGGCAGTGGTGTGTAGGGGGCACCAAGGTTCTTCTGCCACATAGGAAGACAATATTAATGGCACATGGTAGGTAGAAGAAGCTGTTCCAGTGCCTGTGATCATCCATGTTCTGGCCCCCTCAATGTGCCAGACTATAAGGTGGGCATCCAGCCCCTCGCAACTTTATAGTCTTAAAGGGGTATTCCTTGCTCCAAGATATGCCATAACATTTTGAGGCTTGGCATCTGCCCTCTACGACCCCTCCTACGTGCCAGGGTATGAGGTAAACAGATTTAGATAAATGACATAATCAGGTCTTATATCTTAAAAAGGACAGTTTTTCTCTTCTCTTTATTCCCCCTGCTCCCCTGAGTATTCTACTTTTCATTTTATAAAAATCCTCCATATGGTTCCGGAGATATGAGTCTTATTATTTAGGAAGTGTGGCAGAACAGCTTAAAGACACGCCCCGAAGAGCCCCTGAGCCACACCCCCTTGTCATAAAAGGTTCATATCTCTGAAACCGAATAGTGGGTTTAAAAACAAAAACCGCAATACCCAGGGAACTGCGAAAATAAAATAAGAGCCCAAACTGGCCCCTTGTGACCTTGTGATAAGTCCCTTTTAAAGGGCTATTTTTAGCACTCAG
Organism: Oophaga sylvatica; assembly: GCA_033576555.1. Lineage (NCBI taxonomy): Eukaryota > Metazoa > Chordata > Amphibia > Anura > Dendrobatidae > Oophaga > Oophaga sylvatica. The sequence goes on along the minus strand of JARQOD010000003.1, from coordinate 68,495,095 downwards.
GTGGGCCCTCTAGGACCCTCCTGTATAGCAGGGTATGATGGGGGCTTGATGAGTAGGCCTGTACCAAAGACTACCGCTTCCTCTTCATATTATAATTCATATTAAGAAGCCACACCAAATCTATCCGGCATATACAAGCTTCACGCAAATGGAATGTTGCAATTAATTTGTGCAAAAATTCCAAAATTAATTTCCAGCGATGTCTCCATGCACCTTCTCCCTAAAGATGATATAAAATAAGTGATATTTACATCACATCACATAGAAGTGACCCTAATATTACCGCCATAACAGGCTGACACTTCCCAATCAGCACCTTACCCCCCAAACCACGAGTGGTACGCGCTGCGCGGGAGCGACCCCTCTGCTTCTAGCAAATGGAACGCGCTGCGCGGACGCGCAACCTCCTGGCTGGTACGCGCTGCGCGTCCCCGCCCTTCTCTTCCCTCAGTGTCCGGCAGTGCCGGGGATGTGGACTCCAGTCCGGGGAAGATAAGCCGGGGGCATGGCGGCTGCACGCGTGGAGTACATTACTCCCTGGTGGGTTTACTGGCTGCACAATATCCCGCACTTGGAATTGTCCCTGAGACGCAGGAGCAGCGACTTTAACCCGACAGATCCCGGGTATAGGGAGGTGAGTCCCCCAAACTGTGCAAAGTACGAGAGCGGTGTGGGGAGCTGAGGCATAGTGTCCTATACACATGTGTGCAGCCTCCAAGTAGCACTACAGTATATAGCCGTGCATAGCCCTATATATACACCCTCCATACATCACTACAGTATATAGCCGTGCATAGCCCTATATATACACCCTCCATACATCACTACAGTATATAGCCGTGCATAGCCCTATATACACACCCTCCATACATCACTACAGTATATAGCCGTGCATAGCCCTATATACACACCCTCCATACATCACTACAGTATATAGCTGTGCATAGCCCTATATACACACCCTCCATACATCACTACAGTATATAGCCGTGCATAGCCCTATATATACACCCTCCATACATCACTACAGTATATAGCCGTGCATAGCCCTATATACACACCCTCCATACATCACTACAGTATATAGCCGTGCATAGCCCTATATACACACCCTCCATACATCACTACAGTATATAGCTGTGCATAGCCCTACATACACACCCTCCATACATCACTACAGTATATAGCCGTGCATAGCCCTATATACACACCCTCCATACATCACTACAGTATATAGCCGTGCATAGCCCTATATACACACCCTCCATACATCACTACAGTATATAGCCGTGCATAGCCCTATATACACACCCTCCATACATCACTACAGTATATAGCTGTGCATAGCCCTACATACACACCCTCCATACATCACTACAGTATATAGCCGTGCATAGCCCTATATACACACCCTCCATACATCACTACAGTATATAGCCGTGCATAGCCCTATATACACACCCTCCATACATCACTACAGTATATAGCCGTGCATAGCCCTATATACACACCCTCCATACATCACTACAGTATATAGCTGTGCATAGCCCTATATACACACCTCCATACATCACTACAGTATATAGCCGTGCATAGCCCTATATACACACCCTCCATACATCACTACAGTATATAGCCGTGCATAGCCCTATATACACACCCTCCATACATCACTACAGTATATAGCCGTGCATAGCCCTGTATACACACCCTCCATACATCACTACAGTATATAGCCGTGCATAGCCCTATATACACACCCTCCATACATCACTACAGTATATAGCCGTGCATAGCCCTATATACACACCCTCCATACATCACTACAGTATATAGCTGTGCATAGCCCTATATAAACACCCTCCATACATCACTACAGTATATAGCCGTGCATAGCCCTATATACACACCTCCATACATCACTACAGTATATAGCTGTGCATAGCCCTATATACACACCCTCCATACATCACTACAGTATATAGCCGTGCATAGCCCTATATACACACCCTCCATACATCACTACAGTATAGCTGTGCATAGCCCTACATACACACCCTCCATACATCACTACAGTATATAGCCGTGCATAGCCCTATATACACACCCTCCATACATCACTACAGTATATAGCCGTGCATAGCCCTATATACACACCCTCCATACATCACTACAGTATATAGCCGTGCATAGCCCTATATACACACCCTCCATACATCACTACAGTATATAGCTGTGCATAGCCCTATATACACACCCTCCATACATCACTACAGTATATAGCCGTGCATAGCCCTATATACACACCCTCCATACATCACTACAGTATATAGCCGTGCATAGCCCTATATACACACCCTCCATACATCACTACAGTATATAGCCGTGCATAGCCCTGTATACACACCCTCCATACATCACTACAGTATATAGCCGTGCATAGCCCTATATACACACCCTCCATACATCACTACAGTATATAGCCGTGCATAGCCCTATATACACACCCTCCATACATCACTACAGTATATAGCTGTGCATAGCCCTATATAAACACCCTCCATACATCACTACAGTATATAGCCGTGCATAGCCCTATATACACACCCTCCATACATCACTACAGTATATAGCCGTGCATAGCCCTATATACACACCCTCCATACATCACTACAGTATATAGCTGTGCATAGCCCTACATACACATACCCTCCATACATCACTACAGTATATAGCCGTGCATAGCCCTATATACACACCCTTCATACATCTCTACAGTATATAGCTGTGCATAGCCCTATATACACACCCTCCATACATCTCTACAGTATATAGCCGTGCATAGCCCTATATACACACCCTCCATACATCACTACAGTATATAGCTGTGCATAGCCCTATATACACACCCTCCATACATCACTACAGTATATAGCCGTGCATAGCCCTATATACACACCCTTCATACATCACTACAGTATATAGCCATGCATAGCCCTATATAAACACCCTCCATACATCACTACAGTATATAGCCGTGCATAGCCCTATATACACACCCTCCATACATCACTACAGTATATAGCCGTGCATAGCCCTATATAAACACCCTCCATACATCACTACAGTATATAGCCGTGCATAGCCCTATATACACACCCTCCATACATCACTACAGTATATAGCCGTGGGGTGATATAGCACTATATATACACATGTATACAGCCTCCATACATCAGTATATAGCTGTGTGGTGACATAGCTCTATATACTGTACACATACCCTCCATACATCACTACAGTATACAGCCGTGCATAACCCTATATATACACATACCCTCCATACATCACTACAGTATATAGCTGTGCATAGCCCTATATACACATACCCTTCTTACATCACTACAGTATATAGCTGTGCATAGCCCTATATACACATACCCTTCATACATCACTACAGTATATAGCTGTGCATAGCCTTATATACACATACCCTTCATACATCACTACAGTATATAGCTGTGCATAGCCCTATATACACATACCCTTCATACATCACTACAGTATATAGCCGTGCATAGCCCTATATACACATACCCTTCATACATCACTACAGTATATAGCCGTGCATAGCCCTATACACACACCCTTCATACGTCAGTACAGTATATAGCCGTGCATAACACTATACACACACCCTTCATACAGCACTACAGTATATAGCCGTGCAGTGATATAGCACTATATATACACACATCCTTCATACAGCACTACAGTATATAGCCGTGCAGTGATATAGCACTATACACACATCCTTCATACAGCACTACATTATATAGCTGTGCGATGATATAGCCCTATATATACATATACCCTCCATACATCACTATAATATATAGCCGTGCATAACCCTATATATACACACATCCTTCATACAGCAGTACAGTATATAGCCGTGGGGTGATATAGCACTATATATACACATTCTCTCCATACATCACTACAGTATATAGCTGTGCATAGCCCTATATATACACATAGCCTCTATAGAGCACTACAAGTCAGCATATAGATGTATAAAAACACCCCATACATATGTAGCACTATAGGAAGGTACAGTATGTAGTGTATTGTATGTGACCATATATCACTATAGATGCATTCCCCATGATTATTTATAAATCTATAATAGTATTTGTATGTTCCATATAGTCTTTAGAGGAGTATATATGTAACAAATGTAACCAATATAACTATAGGACGCTATAAATGATGACAGTGCTCTAATGCCTCCAATATAGATGGTTATCATAACTCCTTATCTGAGTATGGGGCTCTATATTTATGGGGCTCCGAATGCAACTATAGGACTCTATATGTGGTGATCCTGCTTTATATCTCATTGTAGGAGTATATATGTCATGACTGTACTATATATAGCACTATAGGGCAGTATATTTTGTACAGCTCTCCTTGTCTCACTATAGGAATATATATGTAATCCCTGTTCTCTATCACTATAGGGCAGTATATATAGTATGGTGTTCCTCATTTCACTATTGGAGTATATACTACATATATCACTCTAGGGCTGTACATATAATTATGATGCCCTCTGCAGCCTTGGCACAGAGGTGAGCTAGATGTGGACATTACCTGCGTAGCATAGCATTTAGAAAAAAACACTGAATAGGTTAAAATAATAAGAGAAGTCATACTTGCCTTACTGATTAGATACTGTGTCTGTTCAGTAGTTCATCATCAGCATGTGACCGCTGCCAACAGTCACAGACTGTAGTGGGTCAGCTCTGTCTGTGGCCAGTGATCGACTGCAGGGGTCAAAATATTAGGAGAGCTGGAAGTGTAGGGAATGGCAAGGGACCGGGAAGCACCGTAACGGGTGCAGTGAGGAATCGGTAAGGAGAGTATGGCTTCTTTTATTTTAACTCATTCTGAGCTGGCTGGACAACATAATACTTTTGAGAGCTGACATTTTTCCACACAATATCTCCCTGGTGCTGTTTGCTATAGTATGTATCATTGCAGGTAACATATCAATCTGGAGTCCAGGATTTCAGGGGACTTTGTAGAAGCTGTCCTGTCTGTGTACATGTAGAATAACACTATATTGATCCATCAGATGGCTTGTATCCTGCATTTTTCACCAGTTTTCTTCTTTTCAGGCTCTAGCTCTCTCAGTTGTCTCTGAGCTACTGGGTGGAAAATAGCTGCTATGATGGTTTCCATAACTTGCGCACACAGACGTGATGCTCTCCTGTCTGTATGTAGCACATGTTCATTAGCAGCAGGATTATTATTATTCATTTTTATAGCGCCATTTATTCCATGGCGCTTTACATGTGAGAGGGGGCTAGTATAGACAAGCACAATAAATATGAGCAATACAGGACACACATAAGTACAGAAGGAGGGAGGACCCTGCCCGCGAAGGCTCACAATCTATAGGGGATGGGTGAGGATACACTAGGAGAGGGTAGAACTGGTTGTGCGGCGGTTCAGTAAACTGAGGATCACAGGATATTTATTATACAATAGTACTGAGCAGTGTTGCTGTGAATCCAGCTCTGGGGTAAAATAAAACACTAGGAACCTGCAGTAGGTTTTCAGAGTGAATGATAAATTCAGAAGACAGGAGTGGAAGAAAAGAAGTGGCTCATAAGTGGAGAAAGAAGCAGATTTCGCTGATACGTTGTATTACAAAGTTTCTTATATTCTCCAGTACTATTGATTTATGTAAAGTTTATTGAAGTGACAGCGACCTTTAACCTGTGTATGTGATGAAGACCCTTTAACAGCTGTGACCCTTTACCTCCCCTGTTATACCCCCAAAAAGGTTTTACATACAACAGTTAGTAAAAGTATACCACCTTATCTCGCAGTGTCCTCTGTGTCTGGCATCAGGTGCATGTTCCCATGTATTTCACATATTAAGGTCGTTAATAGGCTCTAAGAATATCTCCATTCATTGACAGCCGCCAGAGGTTTTGAAATTGTGAGGAACTGTAAAACAAAGTACCGTATATTAGAGAGTTGCAGAACTGTTTTAACGCTGGCTGCACTGGTTGTGCAATTTATTTTTATTTTTTGCAATGTTTGTCATTGTCCACTAGGGGGTGCCGTGCCTGTGTTACTGCAAAAGGTTATGTAGTGCCACCTGTGGTTACTTGGACATTTACTATGCAGCTTTGTACTGTTTTTGGAGTCCCCTTTAATTGGCTCCATATATTAGGCTGCAGATGTAGCAGCGCCAAATCTGTCATTATACTCGGAGCACCTTTGTTTGTACTTTTTTTAAAAAAAAAATCCACCCTACTTGCAGTCCCAAGTAAGATCGAGTCTGCGATCTCTGTGGCTCTAATTAACTATAATTCCAGTTTTGGTCACCTCCCGTGAGAAGCACAGCCGTGTAGTGTAATAAAGTGTTAGGATATGCTGGAAATCTGCATCTCTGTGATTCTCAACTGTGAAGTGTCAGCTCCGCCGTCGCAGCTCCTGGTGTCGCTGAATATTTTCAGCTTGTATTGTTGCACTGGGGACATCATCGGACGCAGTGTCCGTTTTCCCCCAGTGCATTCAGGCACAAAGGTAGTGACAGCCCCACAATCATCTATCCTAGGGGTTTATTTACTTTATACTGCGCTGTATATCAGTTGTAATGGCTGGGAACACATGCCTGTGTGTCTGTGATGATGCATGATGGATCCCCCTATCCTCAATGTTGGGATTCTAGGAGGACTCCCCCACTTACCGAAACATGAGGGGTACATTTTTTGAGCACACGTATCTTGCTTTGATTCTGTGTCAGCTTCGCTGCAGTTTTGGTATTGTGGTCCTGATTCATCAAAGAGTTTTGAACAGAATTCTAGCATGAGACTGCTTGAAATGTCATAAAACTTTTGCTCAGCTTGCTGAAACTTTTGGCTTTTTTACACCAGTCTCGGCCAGCGCCAACTTTTTAAATAGTGGTCAGAGCTTCTCCGATTTGTGTCCAATCCTTGATTGGAGGACATTTTTTGCAACGTCACATGACAGCTGAAATATGCACCAAATTTCATTAAAAGGAGCACGTCTGAGTACACTCTTCATCTAGTTGGGGGTGCAGAACGCTGTAGACATGTACAAAGTCATACAACACTGTGCAACAGCAGTGGGGGCATAGCTGACACTTGTTTCTTAGAGGATGATGATGACCATCTCTTACCAGATTGCTCTTTGTCTGCCTCGCTCGCCCAATCTTTCTTTCTGTGTGCCCCCACTCAATATCTGCATGGCTCACTCTCTTGCCCACCCCATCTCTGTCTGGCTTACTCACCTGCCCAATCTGTATCTGCCTGGCTCGCTTGCCCTCCTTTCTTGGACTCTGTCTGCCCAGCTCGCTCTAGGGTCTCTGCCTGGCTCAGTTGATCTCCCACCCGGTCTCTGCTTGCCTGCCTCGCTCGCTCTCCTGCCCCTTCTCTATCTGCCTGCCTGGCTCACTCGCTTTCCTGCTCCTTCTCTATCTGCCTGCCTGGCTCACTCGCTCTCCCGCCCCTTCTCTTTCTGCCTGCCTGGCTCTCCCGCCCAGTCTCTGTCTGCCTGCTTGGCTCGCTCGCTCTCCAGCCCGATCTCTTGTCTGCCTGCCTGGCCCGCTAGCTCTTCCTCCCGATCTCTGTCTGTCTGCCTGCCTGCATGGCTCGCTCGCTCTCTCCGCCCGATCTCTGTCTGCCTGGCTCGCTCGCTCTCCCGCCCCTTCTCTATCTGCCTGCCTGGCTCTGTCTGTCTGCCTGCATGGCTCGCTCGCTCTCTTGTCCGGTCTCTGTCTGCCTGCCTGGCTCGCTCGCTCTCCCGCCCGGTCTCTGTCTGCCTGGCTTGCTCACTCTCCGACCCAGTCTTTGTCTACCTGTCTCACTCGCTCTCCCGCCCAGTCTCTGTCTCTCTGCCTGGCTCACTCGCTCTCCTGCCCAGTCTCTGTCTGCCTGCCTGGCTCACTCACTCTCCTGCCCAGTCTCTGTCTGCCTGCCTGGCTCACTCACTCTCCTGCCCAGTCTCTGTCTGCAAGCCTGGCTCGCTCACTGTCCCACTGTCTCTGTCTGCCTGCCTGGCTTGCTCGCTCTCCGACCCGGCCTTTGTCTGCCTGCCTTGCTCACTTTCCCGCCCCTTCTCTATCTGCCTGCCTTGCTCAGTCTCCCGCCCCTTCTCTATCTTCCTGCTTGGCTCGCTCGCTCTCCCGCCCCTTCTCTATCTGCCTGCCTGGCTCTCAGTCTCCCGCCCCTTCTCTTTCTGCCTGCCTGGCTCTCCCGCCCGGTCTCTGTCTGCCTGCCTGCCTGCCTCGCTCACTCTCCGACCCTGTCTTTGTCTACCTGGCTCACTCGCTCTCCCACCCAGTCCCTGTCTGCCTGCCTGGCTCACTCTACCGCCCAGTCTCTGTCTACCTGCCTGGCTCGCTCACTCTCCCACTGTCTGTCTGCCTGCCTGGCTCGCTCGCTCTCCGACCCGGCCTTTGTCTGCCTGCCTTGCTCACTCTCCTGCCCCTTCTCGAGCTGCCTGCCTTGCTCACTCTCCCGCCCCTTCTCTATCTTCCTGCTTGGCTCGCTCGCTCTCCCGCCCCTTCTCTATCTGTCTGCCTGGCTCTCCCGCCCGGTGTCTATCTGCCTGTCTGGCTCGCTCTCTCGCCCATCGCTTAATCTATGTCTGCCTGTGCTTGTCCTACTGCCCACCCCATCTTTTCCTGGCTGGTTCTCTCGCCTCTTTTTTCTCTGCTTGGTTCCCTCGCTCTCTGTGTCTCCTTTTTCTCAGTATCCCCTCTTCCATAGTATGTTTGGCTCAGCAGGCATTATCAGCTAATCTATACATCTTCACTTTGGCCTCTCCTTTTTCTTGTCCACTAACTTTTGCAGTCATCTACAGTGGTATGTAAAAGTTTGGGCACCCCTGGTCAAATGAACAGTTAAAGAGCTTGTCCACTACATTTTTATTTTTGTAAATACCTTCTGCTGCTATATGTGCTTGTGAGCGGTGATATCGCTGCTCGCGCCGTCTGCATCACATGACCTCGGCTGCAGCAGTCGCCGACATGCATTGACGTCAACTTCCGGATTTCATGAATTCACCTAGGCGTGACCCAGTCACGCACACACACCCCCGATTGCCCAGTATTCGGGTCACTCTTGCGGCCAATGAAAGCAGATGAAAGAGGGGTTGGAACAGATTGAAACCCTACTCAGGCACCTCATCGATCTCCTCTGGAGTGCCGTTTATGATTTTTCTATTTTGTTTACTATTATCATTAAGAAAGGTAAGGTGATGCAAATTTTTCAGCTTTATAAAAACCCAGCCTCCTAACCTTGCGCCAAAAAACAGCAGCCATGGGTTCTTCTAAGCAGCTGCCTTGTATTCTGAACATGGAGGACGCCCACAAAGCAGGAGAAGGCTATAAGACTATAGCAAAGTTTTTTCAAGTTGTCCTTTCCTCAGTTCGAAATTTAATTAAGAAATGGCAGTTAACAGGAACATTAGAAGTCAAGGTAAGGTCTGGAAGACCAAGCAACATTTCAGTGAGAGCTGCTCTAAGGATATCTAGAGAGGCAAATCAGAACCCCTGCTTGACTGCAAAAGACCTTCAGAAAGATTTAGCTGACTCTGGAGTTGTTGTGGTACATTGTTCTACTGTTCAGAGACCCTTTCACAAATATGACCTTAATGGAAGAGTCATCAGAAGAAAACCTCTCCTGAGTCCCCATCATAAGGCCAGTGTCACACTTGCTACATTGGCTACAATGATCAAAGGTATGTGTAGAGAAAGGGCACATGATTTCAGGAAAAGAACATCTCACCAACTGTTAAGCATGGGGTGGATCATTCATGCTTTGCGGTTGTGTTGCAGCCAATGGCACCAGGAACATTTCATGGGTAGAGGGAAGAATGGATTTAATGAAATTTCAACAAAGTTTTGATGCAAACATAACACCATCTGTAAAAAAAAAAATGAAGTTGAAAAGAGGATGGCTTCTACAAATGGATAATGATCCTAAACACACGTCATAATCCGAAATGGACTACCTCAAAAAGCGCAAGCTGAAGGTTTTACAGTGGCCCTCACAGTCCCCTGATCTGAACATCATTGAAAATCTGTAGCTAGACCTCAAAATAGCAGTTCATGAAGACCACCCAGGAATCTCATAACTGGAAGAATTTTCCAAGGAGGAATGGATGAAAATCCCTCAAACAAGAATTGAAAGACTCTTGTTTTGGCTACAGAAAGTGTTTACAAGCTGTGATACTTGCAAAATGGGGTCCTGCTATGTACTAACCATGCAAACTTTTGCATCTGCCCATTTTCCTTTTTGTAAATTTTAAAATGTAAAAAATGACTATAATTTTTTGCCTAAAATGCAAAGGAAATGTGTCATCTTTAACTTTTAGAGATCATTTCATATTCAACTTGCTTAACTGTTCCCAATAACAGTAATTTTGACCAGGGGTGCCCAAACTTTTACATGCCACTGTACATGATACACTTGCTCTTGGGTTACTATGGTTGCCTCAACAGATGCACACTGCTAGACCTCCTGTGGCAGTCACAGGACCTGATATTTGTACAGTGTGTCCTGTTGGCTCTACCTGGGCACCCTTAGCGCCAGCATACTGTCCACATACTCTAAAACCTACCAAGCTACATAAAACCTCCCTGCTCGGCATGTAAAGTATTAAAATAGCGGCTAGAGTGGGGTGCAGCACTTTACATCCCCTCGGTTAATGGCGGAGTAATGTGCGGCTGACCAGCTCAGCTCCTGTAATGGGTCCTAATGAGTGGAGAGGGAGTGAGGAAATGAATATTCATCAAGCCATCAGATGCAAGGCAGCGAGTAATGGAGGAGGCAGTTATGTTTAATCTGTTATTCAGGTGTTGTAACGATCGCCATTTCTGAGGCTGGGACCATTCTCTTCTCCATGCTGTACACTGAAGCTTATCTTCCACAGCACAGGCCAAGTATGATGTCTGTGAATGGAGAGTTGATTTCTGCCACTCAAACCACCCTTTGTCTCATCAGAGACTCAGGTTTGTGTATTGTATCTTCCTTGTGCTTTACACTGCAGCACTTCTTCTCAGACTGGTTGTTACTTTTAAAGTCTCATGCAGTTCTGTATATAATTACTCTTTTAACCCCATATCCCAGCAAGGCAATATATTTTATGTGCCCTCCATATGCTTTGTAGAAATTTTTAGGACACCACTTAAATTTCAGAGAGGTCACGCAGGGGTAAAGCGTGGGTCGTTATATAGGAAAGGTCTTCACACAGGCCAGATTCCCATCAGAGGCGATGAATTAATAATGTGAGGTCAATTCAACTTTAATGAGTTATTTATAGACAGTAGTGCATATTGTCATGTCATCCTACTGCACTAGATGTAGCAGAGTTGTACAGAGCCCCTAAAGCTTCCCATACAACATAGATTGGATTGACCCTCTGCAGTATGGCCGACTTTACTGGAGTTTTCTCGATAGTCTGGCTAATCACGGGGGTCATTGTATTCTGGGGCTTCACGGCCGATGTTGTCTGAAGGCTGGGTATGCTCTGACTCCTCTCTGCTCCAGTGATGGCACTTCTGGACATGTTGGTTGGACTCCAGCATTGAATGCGGATGCCGTTTTCTTGACTGTGCATCGCATGTTCATCATAAGTATTTTCAGATCCTGCGCTAATCACTTTAATCAGAACGATTCTTCACACCCTTGTCTGACCACTTTCACTAGCATGATTCTTCACATCCATCTCTCAACCCATTCTTCAGAACAATTTTCCTCCTCTGATCGCTTTCATCAGAACGATTCTTCACATCCACCTCTGACCCCTTTTTTCAAAGAAATTCTTCATATCCATCTTTCAACCCATTCTTTAGAACAATTATTTATTTCCTCTGGCCACTTTTATCACCAGGACAATTTTTCACATCTGCATCTGACTCCTTTTTTCAAAAAGATTCTTCACATCCACCTCTTGTCCTATTCTTCATATCTTCCTCTGAGCACATTTCTATACACAGAATAGGGTTTATCTGTCAACGCTGAGGGACAGTTTTAGATGTCCTATATCAGGCTTAGTGCCACTGCACGGCTTTGTGTATATATACTCTTTATTACCCTTTGCTTACTTACCCCAAAACCTCCATTCTTAACCTGAAGAGGCCACTAATAGAGGGCCGAAACGCGTAGGGATAGGCTGTGTGTGTGGTGGGGGGGGCTGACAATATTAGGCATCACTTGGGTACCGTCCTTGTTGGGCAGAAGTATTTATATGGAGAACATCCGGTAAGATTAGGGGTCCATACATCTGCCCCTCTCCCATTACCTTCATTATTTCTATGCAGTGCTTCCATCAACAGGTCTCTTAAGTCAAGGGTGAGATCCTTCCAATCTTTTACATTGCACTGGTTATGTCGTGAGCACTTTGTTATTTTTGCATGTTCATGAAACCACATATGTTATGTGTATTTGTCTGCTTGTATTAATCTGATACCCGATTGGGGCTTTTATTTGGTTTAATTAAGTTATGTTTTAAGGTATTCTCTGCTGTATATACGCAGGCCGTTACCTCTATTAACAAGGATCTTTTGTTAAAGCGACTGTATGAGTTTCTGGCATCGTAGAGGTTTTGTACCTCTGTTGCTCTCTTGTGTCTGCCAAAAATTACATTACTATTCTATTTGTGGCACTTGGAGATCTATATAGACTTGTTCCTTCTCATCACCCCTCTGCCCACCTGTTGGGAGGATATAAAAAATTGATGCTTTTCTATGACATTTTCAGTATCTACAAGTAACCACGGACAGACCTTCTGTAGACATTGATGAGACGGCAAACCGTCTAAAATACCAACCTGAAGACAAAAAATCTCTAATTTGCGCTTTCATACTACCCATAGACAGTAATGGCACATACACTTCCTCTACCCCTCTCTCTGCTTCTCTTTGGCTGCGCCTCTGCTTCTCTCTATCTCTCCGCTTCTGCCTTTCTCTCTCCGCCTCTGCTTCTCTCTCTCTCTTCCTCTGCCTTTCTCTCTCCACCTCTGCCTTTCTCTCTCTGCCTCTGCTTCTCTCTCTCCGCCTCTGCCTCTCTCTCTCTCCGCCTCTGCTTCTCTCTCTCCGCCTCTGCCTTTCTCTCTCCGCCTCTGCTCTCTCTCTCCCCTCTGCCTTCCTCTCTCCTCTGCCTTCCTGCCTCTGCCTCTCTCTCTCCGCCTCTGCCTCTCTCTCCGCCTCTGCCTCTCTCCACCTCTCTCTCTCCACCTCTCTCTCTCTGCCTCTCTCCACCTCTGCCTTTCTCTCTCGCCTCTGCTTCTCTCTCTCCGCCTCTGCCTTCCTCTCTCCCCTCTGCCTTCCTCTCTCCCCTCTGCCTTCCTCTCTCCTTTGCCTTCCTCTCTCCTCTGCCTTCCTGCATCTCTCTCTCCGCCTCTGCCTCTCTCTCTCTCCGCCTCTCCCTCTCTCTCTCCGCCTCTCCTCTCTCTCTCTCCGCCTCTGCCTCTCTCTCTCCGCCTCTGCCTCTCTCTCTCCTCCTCTGCCTCTCTCCTCCTCTGCCTCTCTCCTCCTCTGCCTCTCTTCTCCTCTCCCTCCTGCTCCCTCTCTGTCCTCTTTCCTCCTTCTCCTCTCTCTCCTCTCCCTCTCCTCTCCCTCTCTCTCCCTTCTCCCCTCTCCTCTGCTCTCTGCTCCCTCTCTCCTCTTCTCTTCTCCTTGCCTTCTCTCTCCTCTCCCTCTCTCTCTCTTGCTCCTCTCCTCTCTCTGCCTCTCCTGCTCTCTCCCTGCCTCTCTTCTCTCCCCTCTCTCTCCTGCCTCTCTACTCTCCTCTCTCCTCTCTCCCCTCTCTCTCTCTGCCCTCCTCTCCTCTCTCCTGCCCTGCTCTCTCTCCTCTCTCTCCCTCTCCTCTTTGCTTCCTCTTCCTCCTCTCTCCTTCCTCTCTCCCTCTCCTCTCCTCTCTCTCTCCTCCTCTCTCCCGCTGCTCTCTGCTCCTCCTCTCTCTCCTCTGCCTTCTCTGCCTCTCCTCTCTCTCTCCTCTCTCTCCTTCTTCTCTCTCCTCCTCCTGCTCTGCTCTCTCTGTCTCTCTCTCCCTGCTTCTCCTCTCCTTCCCCTCCTCCTCCCTCTTCTCTCTCTCCTCTTCCTCCTCTCCGCTCCCTGCTCTCTCTCTCCCTCTCTCTCTCCCTCCTCCTCTGCTCCTCTCCTCTGCTCTTCCCTCTTCTCTCCCTCTTCCTCTCCTCTCTTCCTCTCCTCTCCTCTCTCTTCCTCTTCTCCTCTCTTCTCCTCTCCTGCCTCCTCCTCTGCTCTCTTCCTCCTCTCTCTCCCTCTCTCTCTCTCCTCTCTCTCCCTTCTCTTCTCTCCTCCCCTCCTCTCTCTCTCTCATCCTCCTCTCTCCTCCTTGCTCTCTCCTGCCCTCTTCCTCTCCCTCTCTCTCTCTCTCCCTCTGCCCTCCTCCTCTCTCTCTCTTCTCCCTCTCCTCTCCTTTTCCCTCTCGCTCTCCCTCCTTCTCTACTCTCCTTGTCCTCTCTGCCTCCTTCTCCTCTCTCTCTCCTCTCTGCTCTCTCCTCTCCTCCTTGCTCTCCTCTCCTCCTTCTCTCTGCCTCTCTCCTCTCTCTCCTCTCCTCCTCTCCTACTTCCCTCTCCTTCTCTCTCTCCTCTCCTCTCTCTCCTCGCTCTCCTCTGCTCCCTCCTCCTCTCCTCTCCCCTCCTGCTCCTTCTCTCCTCTCTCCTCTCCCCTTCCTCTCTCTCTCTCCCTGCTCTTCTCCTCCTCTCCTCTCTTCCCTCTTCCTCCCCTCTCTCTCCTCTCTCCCTCCTCTCCTCTCTTCGCTCTCTCCTGCTCTCTCCTCCCCTCCTCTCTCCTCTCCCCTCTCCTCTTCTCTCCCCTCTCTCTCTCTCTCCCTCTGCTCTCTCCGCTTGCTCTCTCTGCTCTGCCTCTCTCTCTCCGCCTTGCTCTCTCTCTCTCCCCTTGCCTCTCTCTCTCTCCTCCTCCTCTCTCTCTCTCTCTCTCCGCCTCTCTCCTCTCTCTCCCTCTTCTCGCTCTCTTCTCTCGCCTCTCCTCTCTCTCTCTGCCTCTGCTCTTCTCTCCTCCCTCTCTCTCGCTCTCTCTCTCCTTCTCTTCTCTGGTGTATGTTTCTTGCTTTCCCTCCAGCACTCCTTGCCTCTGCTCTTGCTTTTTATCTTGTTCTTCCTTTATTTCTCCTCTGCTTTTTGATTTTTTATTGGATTTTTTTGCCTTTTCTTCCCTCTTCTCTCTCTCCCTCTCTTCTCCCCTCTGCTCTCTCCTCTGCTTGCTCCCCTCTGCTCTCGCTCCCCTCTGCTCTCTCTCCCCTCTCTCTCTTCCCTCTGCCTCTCTTCCCTATGCCTCTCTCTCCCCCTCCTCTCTCTCCCTCTCTCTCTCTCTCCCTCTCCTCTCTCCCCCTCTGCTTCTCTCCTCTCTCTCTCTTCGCTCTCTCCTCTCTCGCTCTCCTCTCTCTGCCTGCCTCTCCGCTCTCTCTCTCTGCTCTCTCTCTCCTCTCTCTCCTCTGCTCTCTCTCTCGCTTGCTCTGCCTCTGCTCTCTCTCTCTTGCTCTCCGCTCTGCTTCTCTCTGCTCTGCTCTCTCTCTGTCTGCTCTCTCTCTCTTCTCTCTCCCTCTGCTCTCGCTCTCTCTCGCTCCCTCTCCTCTCGCTCCCCTCTGCTCTCGCCCCCTTTCTTCGCTCCCTCTGCTCTCGTTCTGCTCTCTCTCTGCTCTCCCCCCTCTGCTCTTCTGCTGCTTGCTCTTTCCTCTCTCTCTCTCTCCGCTCGCTTCTCTCTCTGCTCTGCTTCTCTCTCTCGCCTCTGCTTCTCTCTCTCTCCTCGCTTCTCTCTCTCGCCTCTGCTGCTCTCTCTTCCTCCGCCTCTGCTCTCTCTCTCTGCTCCTTCTCTCTCTCCCCTCTGCTCTCTCTATCTCTCGCTCTGCTTCTCTTTCTCTCCGCTTCCTCTCTCTGTGTCTCTCTCTCTCTTTGCTTCTGGCCTTCTGTCTCTCCTCTGCTCTCTCCCCTCTGTCTCTCTCTGCTCTCTCTCTCCGCTTGACTCTCTCTCTCGCTCTCTCTTCTCTCCTCGCTCTCTCCTCTCTCTCTCGCCTCTCTCTCCGCCTCTCTCTCTCTCTGCTCTGCTTTTCTCATCTGCTCTTCTTCTCTCTATCTCTGCTCTGCTTCTCTCTCTCTCTCTGCCTCTTCTCTCTCTGTCCTTCCGCCTTCTCTCCTCTCTCTCTCCGCTCTGCTTCTCTCTCTCGCCTTCTTCTCTCTCTCCGCCTCTGTTCTCTCTCTCGCTCTTCTCTCTCTCGTTCTCTCTCTCTGCCTTTCTCCTGCTCCGCCTCTGTCTCTGCCTCTCTCTCTCCTCGCTCTGTCTCTGCCTCTCTCTCTCGCTCTGCTTTCTCTCTCCGCCTCTGCTTCTCTCTATCTCTCCGCCTCTGCTCTCTCTTCTGTGTCTCTCTCCTCTCTTTCTTCTGCCCTCTCTGTCTCTCTCTCTGCTCTCTCTCCCTCTGTCTCTCTCTGCCTCTCTCCGCCTCGCCTCTCTCTCTTCCGCCTCTGCCTCTCTCTCTCGCCTCTGTTCTTCTCCGCCTCTGCCTCTCACTCTCCGCCTCTGCCTCTCTCCTCCTCTGCCTCTCTCCTCCTCTGCTCTCTCCTCCTCTGCTCTCTCCTCCTCTGCCTCTCCCCTCCCTCTGCTCTCTCCTCTCTAGACTAGTTCTGAACTGAAGTATTAATTGTATGCTTTGCATTTACCTGCCTTAAAGAGAAACCGCAAAAAAAACATGTACCCTTTGCCTTGACTGCGGATTTGTCTTCTTTTGATCAATGTTTCTAAATACCCTTTATTATTCTCCTTCTCATTTTTGAAATTTTTTTTATTTTTTGGTATTGTTTTTTTTGCCTGTTTCTCTCTCTCCTCTGCCTCTCTCTCCCCTCTGCCTCTCTCTCCCCTCTGCCTCTGCTCCCCCTCTGCTCTCGCTCCCCCCCCTCTCTCGCTCCCCTCTCCTCTCGCTCCCCCTTGCCTCTCGCTCCCTCTGCCTCTGCTCCCCTCTGCCTCTCTCTCCGCCTCTGCTTCTCTCTATCTCTCCGCCTCTGCTTCTCTCTATCTGTGTCTCTCTCTCTCTCTTTGCTTCTGCGCCTCTCTGTCTCTCTCTCTCTGCCTCTCCCTCTGTCTCTCTCTGCCTCTCTCTCTCCGCCTCTGCCTCTCTCTTTCCGCCTCTGCCTCTTTCTCTCCCCGCCTGTGTCTCTCTCCCCGCATCTGCCTCTCTCTGTCTTTCTCTTTCCTCCTCAGCGTCTCTCTTTCTCTTAGTTCTGGGCTGCTTTCTGCATTGCAATACTTGTAAATCAATGTTGCTTTTCATACAGCCTCAGATTTTTTTAAGTGACCCGTCTGTGGGGTATTAGTGCCCGGCAGTCACTTGTGGCTGTTCCTACTGGATTCCATGACAAATGTATGAAAATTCCGCCATGTGAACATTAATGTTCTATATAGGCCGGTGTCTTCTGATCATTCTCTTTGGGTTTTTTGGAAATAATTGATAAGCTTTTAGCGCTTTGTCGCTTCCTGTTTGTGGCACTGTCCCTTCCACACAATGCCCAGGATGCCATCTCTAATTGCCCTAGCTATCACATGCTGCTTTATTGTGAACCATTAAGCTTCCTAGGAAGGTCAGGGGGCACTCTGAGGGCTTCGATGCCGTTTGATGCGCCCATTATCTACTCGTCCATCTTTTTATGTCTCTGGGGGGTTCCTGATTGAAAGGAGAAACAAGCTGGATATTCTATCTGGAGCAGAATAGAGGAAGCGATGAGAAGCAGGAAGCAGGAGGAGGGCGGAAATTCTTACAAAACATAAAGGTCTATATGTACCCCCCCTCCTCCGAACCCACCGCCTTTCTCTTGATTCCCACAGACATCACAAGGTTTGGATATTTCATGTCACGAGGGGGGAGGGGGTGGAACGAGGTCACAGGACCAAACAATCCCAGAGATGAGCAACATGGCTATAGTTAATTGCAGGCGGCGTGTGAGCAGGACGAGCGGTGGCCCCATTATTTATGTGTACATTAATACCGCCACATTATATATGGCTCTATTATAACAATAAAGTCCCAAAAACCTTCGCAAGTCTGGCTACGATTTCCCCGTGACTGTGCCTAAATTATATGCATTCTTACCCACCCATGGTACGCTTTTCAAGATCTTTGCTTGCAGTCCATCAACGTCCAATATCAAGAGGGTATAAGAATACGGAGATAAGGCTCTACTCACTTTGTCCATCACAGCATTATGTTTTCCGTTCTAAATAGTAACCATAATGCAGATGTGAATGGTTTTCACAGCTGCGGGTTTGTTACATTCATACCTAGTTTAGGAACTATTTCAAGCTTTGTCTACGTGCACAAGCATTTTTTTATTTTTGGTCCTAAGCATCTGAATTAAATAAGCAATTTTTCCAAATCATCTCACTTAAAAAATAAAAAAAATCTCCTATTTTGTTTGTACAGCTTCTATGAATATCTGAGTCTCCATGGTAACAGACTACAAAGAAACTGTGTGTAGTCTGATGCTGCCATAGTCTGATGCCGCAGACCTAGATCCCTTCCATCTGACCCCTACTTCTTCCCAGAATCAATGTAGCAGGTCAGCAAGAAGTAAGGGGAGGATTAAAGGGAGTATGACCGCAGGATCTGACTATTTTGGGTTTGGTTGTAGTCTGTTAGCATGGAAACTATTCATAGGCGCTGAAGAGCCTTCCTAAAAGATGGCTGGCATTATCAGAATTTGGGCACGACGGGGTGGGGGGGATGTGTAGATTCTTAGCCTTAAAGAGTAAACATTTTTTTTTTTAATGTAATAAATCAATCGTACGCATGAAAATAAACTTAGTAATATATCTTATCTTCAAAATTTGCTTCTTTTTTCTTCTGGAATAATCTTTATTTCTCAAAATTCTCTAGTCACAGGTAAAATCTATTTTTACTGAGTCCAAATTTCCCCATTGCTAAGATATGGTATGACAGTTGGTGCTTGTAATATTTTATGGAGAACTGTAACTTGTTTCCCTTCCTCTAGCTCCTCCCCTCTTCATAGAATCTTAAAAGCACTAACTGTCATCTATCTTGTTAATGGAAAAATCTGTGTAAACTAGCTGTTTCCCATAAATTGAGTGCGTAAGAGAAATTCATGAGAGGACAGAAGATTTCTCTGATAAGATATATTACAAAGTTGCATATTTTCACATATAAAATTAAAAACGACGGTTACTCTTTAAAGTTGGAAAATATCGAAGTACTCCGATATTATATGGATTTATTAAGGTATCTTCTTCTGCTTCCCCACAGTCACTGCTGTTCTGGGCGCTGGTCATCGCCGTCTGTGCTTTCCTCAATCTGCTGTTTGTCACCATCTATCTCATATGCTTCTGCTGCTGCAAGAAGGAAGAAGACCCAGACACCAAGAAAACTAGTTCATGTTGTGTCACATGGACCGCCACCATATCTGGCCTCCTGTGCTGGTGAGACTGATGTCGTATGATGCCACCCTCCTACACACTGTGCTGCAGAACGGGATCCATCTTTAGCAAGAAGAGAAGGAAAATTAAGGAGTAAATGTGGCATTGTATATGCAAAACATGTCAATGGTTGAAATATCCCTATAAAGCTTAAATGGGTTTTCTTGTCTCCAAGATCCTCTCCCAATATGTAGTAGGTGTAATAATAATGATACTAACAAATAACTCCAATTAGAAATGTAGTATAGTTCTTCTGATGAGCTATGTCGCTTACCCCGTGTGCCGGGCATTGCAGTAGCCTAGTTGTCTGTGGTTACGATCACTAAACAAGTAACTATCAAAATATGAGTGGTTATAGTCATGGACACCTCAGCTACTGCAATGCCCTGCACGCAGGGTAAGCGACATAGCTTATCAGAAGAACTATTCTACATTTCTGGGAAAGCTGGATGACCGCTCTGAACAGCCATATTGAGAGCCCCCCAGCTTTTTTTTATTCGAACGTCCATGACAGCACTACAGAGAGAGGGGATCCGCCCCTTAGGAACAGGAAACCTACAGATATAAAAGGGCGGCACCTCTCCCACACATCAGTTGGTTTCCTGTTCCTAAAGGACGGGTTTCCTACAGATGAAGATCTTCAGGAGGACCCAGGCCGGCCGGTCGACCCAGGTAGCGAGGGGGGATCTCCTACCTCGGCCGGTGCGGAGCCCCTGGAAGCGCCACGGTGGTTCCGGGTAGGATTCCACGACAGTGTGCGGAGCAGGTGGAGCAGTATCCAGAGGATCCCTGTCTCCCAGCCAGCGCCGGTAGGTAAGTATTCCCCCCCTCTCCCTGGTCCCGATGCCTTCTCCCTGTCCTCTCCTGTGGTCCTGTCATGGTGGGGGCCTCTTAAGGGGTGCAGCCGTGATTTTTTAAAAAAAAAAATTTTTAAATTTGAATTTCCCGCCGCGCGTCGCTGTTGTGGACGGCGGGGATTTTTTTGAAAGTTTAGCCGCGCGCCGCTTCTGCAGCAGCGCGGCTGGGTTTGGGGGAGATCTCCGCTCGTGTCCCGGCTGGAGGGGCGATGCAGCGGGGGACTATACTTACCTCCATCGGTACGGTGGGGAAAAGGGGCGGAGTCTCCACCGCCGGAACCGGAAGTGAGACGCCGGCCGGCGTTTTTGAAATTTTTGGCGGCTGCATCATCAGACGGCGCCTGCTGTGGGGACGGCAGGGAGGTGCGGGGGTGGCCGTGGAGCGGAGAGTAGGAGGGGGTGGACCCCTGGCCAGACCTGCTGACCCGGATATCCGGGGGAGGATATAAGGAGCCTAGGAAAGAGGTAAAGCGCTTCTGCCCCATTTTCGTGATGGACACTGCAGAAGCTCCCTCGGTGCAACAGGAGAGCCAGCAGCGGCAGACAGAGCGCTCCTCTTCAATGGCCAGGAGCACCAGCCGCAGAAGTTCCGCAGCTGGGAAAAAGGCCCCTCCCCGTGATCCGGTACCTACTGCTGTATAATCTGGGTAAGAGATCGTCAGACTTAGAATACCCAGTAATGCAGTTTTTCCCCATTTTGTGTCTGTTACTAGGGGAAGAAGTGTTCGGTGAAAAGCAAGCACAGGGAATGTGCCTTTTGTGCTTGCCCTCTGCCTGACGCTTGCCCTAAAAGGTTGTGCCAGCCATGCATGCAACAGATGGTAGGGCATTTGAGGGGGAAGGGCAGGGGCCTAGGATGAGATAGTAACCCCCCCCTATGCCCCTTCCCTTTTTAGATAGCGGAGGAGACTCCAGATTTCACCGAAAGCCTGAAGGAGATAATAAGAGCAGAGTTGAAAGCGTCCTCAAGACACTGAAAATCTTCCAGGCATAGAACTGTACCAGTTTTATCTGATTCAGATTCACCTGCCGCCCATGACAGGGGTGAAGTTGTGTCAGGACCCTCCTCGCTTTCCTCTTCGGCTTCCTCCTCGTCTTCTACGGAAGACGCTACCCGTTTTTGTTTTCCCTTGGACCAGATGGACAAATTTGTCAAATCAGTTAGGTCCACCATGGGGGTAGAAGAGGCGAAACCAGAGCTCTCAGTACAGGATCTGATGTTCGGTGGTCTAGATCCAAAAAAACGGAGATCCTTTCCACTAAATAGTAGCATCCAAGGCCTTATAGACAGAGAGTGGAAGAAGCATGAAAAAGAGGCTCCTTACCCCAAGCGTTTAAGCGAAGATATCCCTTTGAAGATCCCTTAACAGGTAGATGGATAAGGCCCCGAAGCTGGATGCAGCAGTGGCGAAGGCTTCTAAAAAATCCTCCATCCCATTCGATGATATGGGGTCTTTGAAAGATCCACTAGACAAGAAGGCAGACTCCTTCTTGAAAGGCACATGGGAAATGTCGGCAGGTGCCCTGAGACCGGCGGTTGCAGCCACTTGTGCAGCCAGGTCATTGATGGTCTGGCTAGACCAGTTAGCATCCCAGTTAGCAGATGGAACCTCCAGGGGGTCAATTCGGAAGACCTTGCCAATAATTCAGAACGCAGCGGCTTTCCTGGCTGATTCCTCAGCGGACTCAGTAAGAATGGCTGCCAGAGCGGCAGGGCTGTCTAATGCAGCACGAAGGGCATTATGGCTCAAATGTTGGCCGGGCGATATTCAAGCCAGATCTCGCCTCTGCTCCATTCCGTGTGACGGCGAATATCTTTTTGGCCCGGTCCTGGACGAACTTTTAGAAAAGGCAGGGGACGACAAGAAAAAGTTTCCCAGTCTATCAACACCTTCCTATAAAAGACCTTTCAGCAGAAGGAGGTTCAGCTACAGAAGGTCGTCCAGAGAACGAGCCAAATGGGATGAAAAGAGGCGAAGAGGTACAGGGTTTATGTTTAGGGGTCCACCTAAGAAAACAAAAAAACCCTCGCAATGACTAGCAATGCTGGTAGGAGGCAGATTGAGGGCCTTCTACCCGGCCTGGTCGGAAATCTCAAACAGTAGCTGGATCCTTAACATCATAGCTACAGGGCTGCGGTTAGAATTCTCCTCGGTACCTTGGGATAACTTTAAAATTACCCCACTCAGATCATCCCCATCGGAGCAGGCCGCTTTAGAGTTGGAGGTTCAGGAGCTTTGCGCTAAGAAAGTCTTAGTAGAGGTACCAGAAGCAGAGCGGGGTAAGGGGTTTTACTCCCCTCTGTTTTTGATCCGTAAACCGGACGGGTCTTTTAGAACAATTATTAATTTGAAAGCCCTCAATAAGTTCCTGATTATTCACCCATTTAAAATGGAGACGGTCAGCTCAGCAATAAAGCTTCTGTTTGAAAATTGCTTTATGGTGGTGTTAGATCTGAAAGACGCTTATTACCACATACCGATCCATATGGAGCATCAGCGTTTCCTCAGAGTAGCAATCCAAATGGGGGAATCGCTGCGACATTTTCAATATAGCGCCCTTCCTTTTGGCTTGGCGGTTGCCCCACGAGTGTTCACTAAGGTTATGTCGGAGGTCATGGCCCACTTACGTGAATCAAATATGCTCATAGTCCCCTACCTCGACGACTTTCTTATCATTGGAAAGACGGCAGAGCATTGCCTAGAGCAACTGCAAAAAGCGCTATCTACCTTAGAGCGGCTGGGATGGCTAATAAATACCAAAAAGTCTCGTTTGAATCCGATGAGGGTTCAGCAATTTCTAGGGCTAATTCTGGATTCACAGAATCAGAACTGTAGTTTACCGTCAGACAAGTTAATTCGCTTACGGTACCAGGTCCTAAACGCTTCCAAAAACCCCTCCATGTCGCTTAGGAAGGCCATGTCTCTTTGGGCTCCCTCTCGTCCTGCATTCCCGCAGTTCGGTGGGCTCAATTTCACACAAGGGCGCTGCAAGCTGAGGTCTTGCTGTATCAAAATTTGCTAGGTGGTTACCTGGAAGGCCAGCTATCCTTGTCCCAGGCTGCTATAAGATCCCTGGATTGGTGGAAGAATGAGACAAACCTGTCTAAGGGGGTTCCCTGGGAATATGAGATATCCCGAATAGTCACAACAGATGCTAGCCCCACTGGGTGGTGGGCTCATATGGGGGACGTTATGGTTCAGGGCTTATGGGAGCAGGATCAAATTCATATGTCTTCTAATATGAAGGAATTAACAGCGGTAGAGCTAGCAATTAAAAAGCTCCTTCTATATCTACAGGGTCACCACGTTCGAGTGCTCTCCGACAATCGGGTCACAGTCGCTTACATCAACCACCAGGGTGGTACTCGTTCCGGTCCTCTCATGGAAGTGGCAAGGCGCCTACTTCAGATAGCAGAACGACACTTTCTTTCTCTAACGGCTCTACATATAAGGGGAGAAGAAAATACCAAGGCGGACTTCTTAAGCCGCAATCTCCTGAGTCAAGGAGAGTGGTCATTAAAGACTTCCATCTTCGACCTAATTGTGCGGAAATGGGGTCAACCGAGGTAGATCTCTTTGCTACCAAAAGCAACAGGAAAGTGAGACAGTTCTGCTCTCTAAATCCCAAAGAACGCCCTCTGGCAGTGGACGCTCTTCTATTACAGTGGGATTTCAATCTAGCCTACGCATTTCCTCCCCTGTCCTTACTCCCCCTAGTATTGAGGAAGGTCAGGAAGGACAGGGCAAGGATAATAGTAATCGCTCCTTTTTGGCCCAGGAGGGCATGGTTTTCATGTCTCAGAAACATGTCGATAGCCGACCCGTGGGTCCTGCCGGATATTCCCGATCTGCTCTCCCAGGGTCCAGTCTACCATCCTCGAGTAGCGGGCCTCCACCTGACGGCGTGGATTTTGAACGGTCGCTGCTGAGAGATAAGGGGTTTTCTGCTAATGTAATTAATACTCTCCTTAAAAGCAGGAAGGAGGTTACAACTAGAATCTACTCTAGGACTTGGAAGAAATTTCTCCAGAGCTCGGGGTGGTAGCAGGGGACCCAACACCGATAACCCAGATTCTAGAATTCCTACAAAAGGGTCTGGACTTAGGTCTCTCCACAAGCACCCTTAAGGTACAAGTTTCAGCTTTGGGGGCACTCTTTAGTAGCAACATCGCAAATAATTACTGGGTCAGTAGATTCATTAAAGCTGCGGGTAGGTCGAGACCCATAGTGAAGGTGAGAATCATGCCATGGGACTTGAACCTTGTTCTCACTGCTTTAACAGAGCCCCCTTTTGAACATATATCAGCAGCATCAATAAAAATTCTTCCCCTTAAAACCGCTTTCCTGGTAGCATTAACCTCGGCTAGGAGGGTAAGTGACATCCAGGCACTATCTAGATTGTCTCCTTACACTCAGGTCCTGAATGACAGGATAATTCTTAGACCAGATCCGGCATACCTACCTAAGGTGTCTTCCGCTTTCCACAGAACACAGGAAATTGTTCTTCCTTCGTTCATCCCTAATCCATCTAATCAAAAAGAGATAAAACTCCATACTTTAGATGTTAGAAGATGTCTACTGCAATATTTGGCAGTCACTGATCCCTGGAAACGGGACAATGCATTGTTTGTCTCTTTTCAAGGAATTAACAAAGGCCGTAGATTAACAAAGAGCTCATTGGCCAGATGGATTAGGGAAGCAATTTCTCTGGCATACACCTCGAGGGGCAAGCCGGCACCTGAGAGGCTAAGGGCGCATTCCACCCGAGCTGTGGCGACTTCATGGGCAGAGAGGGCAGAAGTCTCGATTGACCAGATATGTAAGGCAGCTACGTGGTCTTCTCCACACACGTTTTACACTCATTATAGATTAGATTTGGGTGCTTCCTTAGACCTTTCTTTCGGACTAACGGTGCTGCAGGCATTAGTCCCTCCCTAAGTAGTTATTACTCTCTGTAATTCTCTCTGTAGTGCTGTCATGGACATTCGAATAAAGTCTAAGTTACTTACCGTTAACGGTATTTTTCGAAGTCCATGACAGCACCCTTACATTCCCACCCGGGTTCTATGTGCACTTCTTCCTCTTATGTAGTCCACATGTAATAAATAATTGATTAATGTTACTGTGTGATGCATAAAATTTTTTTGCTGTATACCATTTAACCTTGAAGTCCTCTTATGCTCTGTAATCCAACTGATGTGTGGGAGAGGTGCCGCCCTTTTATATCTGTAGGTTTCCTGTTCCTAAGGGGCGGATCCCCTCTCTCTGTAGTGCTGTCATGGACTTCGAAAAATACCGTTAACGGTAAGTAACTTAGACTTTTTTTTTTTGGAAGCAGGTGCATAATAAAATATACCTTAGTATTAATTTGGTATACTGTTGCAGAAGTGCACCCCCTGTGATGACATATTGTAGAAGTTATACTATTCTTTGCATTAGTCCAGGGTCAGTGATGGGTACATCATGGCTCTCACTATGTGCCCGGCCCCCCAGATGCCATGGCTTCAGTTTCTTCTTCCGCATAGCCAGCCGAGGTCCTGGCCCCTGCCCGCGAGTCTCTTTGATTAGATTTTGCTCTCTCCTAGGGCTTAGCGTGAGGATTGTGTCTGTAATCCCGGAGCAGCCCGTGAAGCGCTGATCTGCTCGTCGGGATCAGGGGTGTGCAGGGGAAGTGACAAGACAGCGACGCAGCAGCAGTCACATCCTAATTCCCTTTTACACTGCTCCAGGAAATAATCCCATCTGCTCATCTAGGGTCGACAGAAGTAGACTCTGGCGATGAAGGGGTTAAGGCCGTATGTTAAAGAATTACAATAATCTTTACATTGTAGCTTTTGTTACAATATAATAGAGGGAAGGGAGGCGGTGATCAGTAACAGTCTCCTCCTTATAGCAAAAGTCCACCTGTGATCACCTGTGGGAGGTTAGAGCTTCCCTTATAGTCTAGAGCTGCATTCACAGTTCTGGAAACAATCAGCAAGGTGGTTGTCAGACTGCCTTTTCCTACGTTCTTGGCTGAGCTCCTATAATCTTAGTTTTATTATCGATGACTGTAAAGCACCTGATCCAAAGGTGACACATTACAAAATGTAAATCACTGAACAAGTTGGGAATTTTGGGAGATTTCAGCTCTGAAGCCAAAAAAATGTTATTTCCAGGACGTCCCTCCTGACAGCACCACCAGGAGGTTGTCTTTCGTATCCTTGATAGGGACAGGAAACTCAGAAGAGGTTAAACAGCCCCTCCCACCACCACCCTTCAGTGTTTCTCCTGTCCTTATTAGGGACAGATGCAGGAGAGGAGCACTGAGGTGCGAAGACTGATACCTTGTGTCCGCTCGATGGCATGAGCCCCACTGCACCGCTGACACCGCGAGAGGTCCCTCAGCGGCCTGTTGAGCTGTGCGCTCCCAGCATCAGCCACATCCCTCCGCGAAAGGGCTCTGGGCTTCAGCTGCTGCGACGGCGTTTTCAGAACAGGTGACCGCGAGGCCCGAACTTCCGGCCGGGGGGCACGCCGCGGGTGAGTTCCGGGGGCGGAGCCTCTCGGTCCGAGAAAGACTACCGGCCGGCGTCGCCCTGCTTGACTTCTGGGGGGCGTGTCCGGAGATGCAGGAGCAGGGCTTCCGGCGCTCCTTGTTGTTGGGGGCGTGCCAGGTCAGATCCGGGGGGCGTGGCTTCAGGACCCAGGGAAAACAGGCGCCGAGTGGGGATACTTCCGGTCCAGCCAGCGTGTGTTCCACTGGGCACATGCGTAGTCCGGGGGAACACCTGCAGCACCAATATTGGCAGCAGCTGAGCTCGGAAGGAGGATGAATCGGATGTCTTGAAGCCGGGAAAGGCAGACTACTTAAGACAGACTGCTGACAGCACAACTGACTTAGGGATAGGGAAGATGGAGGGTGCTAGCCGTCCTGACGTCCAGTCCTTAGAGCCATCCTTGGACCAAGTGAGTGGGGTATAGCGAGGGTCTCTCAGCTGAGCTAGATACAAATAGCTGCAGGACCTTTCTTTCCATATTACCTTCTAGGACAAGTAGACGCCTAAGCGATCCACGACCGCAGTCAAAAGAAAGCCCAATACGTGCCCATTAAACTCTACCAGATTTCCTGAAGCATATGACAAAAAGCTGTGTGAAACATGCATCACCAAACTGCTCAAACAGGAACAGACCTCTATATTGACCAACATGCGAACCATGATCAGAGAAGAGGTTCAGGCTAGTGTCGCTGCACTAGGACCGTCCCAATCTCCCTCTCCTAAGAGACCCAGATGGGACATAGATCCAAACTCCGAGGAAGGGGAAGTGTCGGGCTACTCTGACCCATACTCGGGCGAAGGCGAGAGTTCCTCAATATTCCTTTCTGAAGAACGGAAGAGATACCTATTTTCATCAGAAGACACGGACACTCTACTGCAGGCGGTCCGCGGTACCATGAAAGTGGAGTATTCCGCGGAGCCATTAACAGTTCAGGATGAAATGTTCGGCGGCTTGAGGGCTCGTAGGAACAGAGTATTTCCTGTGAATAATCACATAATGGCAATTTGGGAATCAATACCAAAAGTTGATATACCAGTAGCTAGTGTATGAAAGAAAACAGCTATCCCATTCGAGGACTCATCGGGCCTTAAGGATCCGATGGACAAAAAGAGCAAAGGACCTCCTTAAAAAAGCGTGGGAAGCATCCATCATGAAAGCCAACATAGCAGCAACTTCACTAGCCAGATCAATGAGTCTCTGGTAGAGGAGCTAGAAAACCAAATCAGGAAGAAATCCCTACCATTATTGAAAATGGCGACTGATTTTATGGCGGACGCCTCGGCAGAGTCAGTCCGTTTCGCAGCCAGAAACAATGCATTATCTAACACAGCAAGGTGTGCTTTGTGGCTGAGATCGTTGTCAGGGGATACACAATCAAAAAATAAGCTTTGCTCGATACCATTTTCCGGTCTCCATGTATTCGGACCGGTGTTAATGAATTACTGGAGAAGGCATCAGATAAAAAGGGCTTCCCAGAAAAAAAGTTGAGTCCTCCGAAAATGCCGTTCTTTCGGAGGACTCGGGTGGGATTGAGTCCTCTGAAAGAACGACATTTTCTTTTGGAGGACTCGATCCCACCCGAGTCCTCCGAAAAAAGCAAAAGAAAATGCCGTTCTTTCGGAGGACTCGGGTGGGATCGAGTCCTCCGAAAGAACGGCATTTTCTTTCGGAGGACTCGGGTGGGATCGAGTCCTCCGAAAGAAAATGCCATTCTTTCGGAGGACTCAATCCCACCCGACGCAGGATTATAAAGGCAAGGGTAAAACCGGAAGGTGTAGCTACCGCAAGGGTAGGGGCTTCTTTCGAGACCAGGGGACTGGGTCGGGCAGACAATGACGCCAGACGCATCGGGGAGAGACTTCAATACTTCCTAGAGGAATGGCAGGAAATTACCCAGAATCAGTGGATCCTGTGGACAATTGCTCAAGGATACAGGGTGGAACTCACCCAGATACCCCCCAGAAGATATTGCCTAACTCACAGCCAGTCTCTTGTGGTACATCAAAGACTTCTAAAGGACATACAGGAACTCACAAAATTAGAAGTCATAATCCCGGTACCCCATTCACAGCAGTTTCAGGGCCATTACTCCAGTCTGTTTTCCATAAGAAAAAAAAACCAGGAGGAGAATACCGGACCATAATAAATTTAAAGCCATTAAATCAGTGGGTGTCCTACAAGCGCTTCAAGATGGAAACCCTCAAATCAGTCATACCGCTGATAAGAAAAAAATTGGTAATGTGTACGCTAGATCTCAAAGCGCATATTACCATGTGCCCATCCATACCTCACATCAGAAGTACCTCAGGTTCGCAATAAAAGACCAAGGGAAGATACTTCATTTCCAATTCCGATGCCTGCCATTCAGTCTCTATTCTGCACCTCGAATCTTCACAAAGCTCATGGCAGAGGTGATGGCCTTCTTAAGAGTAAAAGACATTCTCATAGTCCCATACTTGGACGACCTGCTGCTAGTGGCAGACTCACGACAACAGATGGAAAAAGATCTGACAGAGACCAGGTCGCTGCTAGAGAGGCTGGGATGGGTGATAAATCTAGAAATGTCGAGTCTCGAGCCAGAAAGGAGGAAGACATTTCTGGGGGTCCTCCTGAACTCAGAACAGGAGCACTCATTCCTTCCATCCCACAAACAACGAGCAGTCAAACAGGAAGTTCAGACGCTACTGAAGCGAGAAAACATTTCTATCAGGAAGGCCATGAGAGTTTTAAGCCTAATGACTTCATGCATTTCAAGTGTCCAGTGGAGCCAATTTCACTCAACGATATTACAACGAGAGATCCTTTCGGCATGGGATGGGAAGGAAGCTTCATTGGACAGCAGAATGACAATATCCAAAGAAGTAAAACGTTCCCTATCATGGTGGACCGACATATCAAATCTAGAGCAGGGAAAACCCTGAAGTTTGTCCCCATGCATAAACATTACCACAGACGCAAGCCTCAGTGGCTGGGGAGCCCATGTTGAGGGACATAACCTCCAGGGAACATAGCTCACATCAGTGCGCAACAGCTTATCAAACCTCAGAGAGCTCAGAGCAGTTTGGGAGGCACTGAGGAGATGCCAGAGGCAGCTGCACAATATTCACGTCAGAGTATTCTCCGACAACTCGACTACAGTATCTTTCTTGCTACATCAGGGAGGTTTGAGGCACCGTCACCTGCAGGATTTAGCAGAGACAATATTCTCCTGGGCAGAACTCAATGTAAGATCCATAACAGCAGTACATCTGAAAGGCAAAAAGAACCAGGTAGCAGATTTTCTCAGCAGGAAGAAGATACAGCCCGCAGAGTGGGCCTTAAATCACGAGGTCTTTGCGCAACTTACCAGGGTCTGGGGTTCCCCAGAAATAGACTTGTTCGCCTCAAAGAGAAATACAAAGACAAAACACTTCTTCTTGTTAAATTCAATAGACAACCCGACTGCAGTAGACGCCTTAGCACAGGACTGGGATATGGAGCTGGCGTATACCTTCCCGCCACTACCCTTAATACCGAGAGTTCTACGTAAAATCCAGGAAAGTCAAACAGCAGTTATTCTAATAGTTCCGTACCGGCCCAAAAGGAGCTGGTTCCCGGTGTTGAAACAGATGGCGTTAGAAGAGGCAATTCTCCTACCATTACAATGGAATCTTCTGATACAGGGCACTCTCGTTCATCAGAATTTGGAGTTCTTGTAGCTTTCAGCCTGGATCCTGAGAAGGAGATCCTGAAATCGAGGGGTTTGTCTTAGTCAGTCATTATTACCTTGCAAAAGAGTAGAAAACCTGTTACCTCAGCCATATACCTCAAGGTCTGGGAAAAAAAAAATTTTGCTCCCACTGCACAAGTCCAATATCTCTTAGTCAGGATCCTAATATTCCTCAGGTTCTAGGTTTTCTTCAGGCTGGCTTCGATAAGGGTCTAAGGCCTAGTACATTAAAAGTATAGATTTCAGCCCTGGGGTCCTTTTTTGATTATCCTCTGGCAGATCACCCCTGGGTGGTGAGGTTCATTAAGGCCACTCAACGTATCAGACCCACAATACGTAGCTCCGTCCCTCCTTGGGACCTCAATTTAGTCCTAAATGATTTTCGGAAAGACCCTTATGAACCTCTAGACCAGGCAGCTCTCAGGTTAGTAACATTCAAAGCGGTTTTTCTGGTAGCAATAACCTCAGCAAGACGTATAAGGGAGATACATAAGAGACCCGTATCTGAGGATCCAGGATGATTGTATCATCTTAAAATTGGATCCTGCCCTTCTTCCCAAGGTGGTAACTGACTTTCACAGAAATCAGGAGATAATATTGCCCACCTTCTTCCAAAACCATAATAACGAGAAAGAACGCTCTCTCCACTTTATGGACGTCAAAAGGACAGTCCTACAGTATTTTAAACTCACAGAGAGCTGGAGAGTGGACTCGAACCTCTTTGTCCAGATGGCAGGAAAGAACAGAGGAAAGAAAGCATCGAAAGCCACCTTTGCCAGATGGATAAAGTCAACCATTACCGCAGCATACAGTCATGGCCAAAAGTTTTGAGAATGACACAAATATTATATTTTCACATGATCTGCTGCCCTCTGGTTTTTATGTGTGTTTGACAGATGTTTTTATCACAGACAGAAATATAATAATTGCAAACATATGAGTAACAAAAGCTTATATTGACAGAATGAGTTAATGCAGCAAGTCAATATTTGCAGTGTTGACCCTTCTTCTTCAGGACCTCTGCAATTCTCCCTGGCATGCTCTCAATCAACTTCTGGAAGAAATCCTGACTGATAGCAGTCCATTCTTGCACAATCAATGCATTCATTTTGTCAGAATTTTTAGGTTTTTGTTTGTCCACCCGTCTCTTGATGATTGACCACAAGTTCTCAATGGGATTAAGATCTGGGGAGTTTCCAGGCCATGGACCCAAAATCTCTATGTTTTGTTCCCTGAGCCATTTAGTTATCACCTTTGCTTTATGGCAAGGTGCTCCATCATGCTGGAAAAGGCATTGTTGATCGCCAAACTGCTCCTGGAGGGTTGGGAGAAGTTGCTCTTGGAGGACATTCTGGTACCATTCTTTATTCATGGCTGTGTTTTTAGGCAAGACTGTGAGAGAGCCGATTCCCTTGGCTGAGAAGCAACCCCACACATGAATGGTTTCAGGATGCTTAACAGTTAGCATGAGACAAGACTAGTGGTAGCGCTCACCTTGACTTCTCCGAATGAGGCGTTTTCCTGATGTCCCAAACAATTGAAAAGGGGATTCATCAGAGAAAATAACTTTACCCCAGTCCTCAGCAGTCCACTGCCTGTACCTTTTGCAGAATATCAGTCTGTCCATGATGTTTTTTCTGGAGAGAAGTGGCTTCTTTGCTGCCCTCCTTGAGACCAGGCCTTGCTCCAAGAGTCTCCGCCTCACAGTGCGTGCAGATGCACTCACACCTGCCTGCTGCCATTCCTGAGCAAGCTCTGCACTGCTGGTAGCCCGATCCCGCAGCTGAAACACTTTTAAGAGACGGTCCTGGCGCTTGCTGGTCTTTCTTGGGCGCCCTGAAGCCTTTTTGGCAACAATGGAACCTCTCTCCTTGAAGTTCTTGATGATGCGATAGATTGTTGACTGAGGTGCAATCTTTCTAGCTGCGATACTCTTCCCTGTTAGGCCATTTTTGTGCATTGCAATGATGACTGCACGTGTTTCTTTAGAGATAACCATGGTTAACAGAAGAGAAACAATGATGCCAAGCACCAGCCTCCTTTTAAAGTGTCCAGTGGTGTCATTCTTACTTAATCATGACAGATTGATCTCCAGCCATGTCCTCATCAACACCCACACCTGTGTTAATGGAGCAATCACTGAAAAGAGGTTAGCTGATCCTTTTAAGGCAGGGCTGCAATGATGTTGAAATGTGTTTTGGGGGATAAAGTTTATTTTCTAGCCAAATATTGACTTTGCAAGTAATTGCTGTTAAGCTGATCACTCTTTATAACATTCTGGAGTATATGCAAATTGCCATTAGAAAAAGTGAAGCAGTAGACTTTGTAAAAATTAATATTTGTGTCATTCTCAAAACTTTTGGCCATGACTGTATACTTCGGCGGGAAAGGCTCCGCCGGAAAGCCTCAGGGCTCACTCGCTGAGAGCAGTCTCAGCTTCAGGGGCAGAGAGTGCAGGGGCTTCCATGGTCCAAATCTGCAGGGCCGCAACTTGGTCTAGAATAAATACCTTTTGCAATCGTTATAAACTGGACATTCTGTCAAACCAACAGATGGCCTTTGGGAGGAAAGTCCTTTAAGCAGTAATCCCGCCCTAATAGGAGTTATTTGGTATTTCTCCTCCTGGTGCTGTCAGGAGGGATGTCCTGGAAAGCAGGAATTAGTCCTACCGGTAATGTTGTTTCTAGGAGTCCATCATGTCAGCACCCCTTATATTCCCCCCTTAAATTTCCTATCTGATATGTGGTGTAAACATTTATGTGAGAAAGTCAATAAAATAGCGTTGCATCCATCCTGGTGTGGTACTTGGAAAAGACACTGAAGGGTGGTGGCAGGGAGGTGCTATTTAACCTCTTCTGTTTCCTGTCTCTATCAAGGATATGAAGGACAACCTCCTGGTGGTGCTGTCATGGTGAACTCCTGGAAACAACATTACCGGTAGGACTTAAGCCCCCGTCTCACACAGCGATCTCGCTAGCGAGATCGCTGCTGAGTCACTAGTTTTGTGATAAGTAATGTAATGTATGTACACAGTGACTGCACCAGCAGAATAGTGAGTGCAGCTCTGGAGTATAATACAGGATGTAAATCAGGATCAGTACAGTATCAGTAATGTAATGTATGTACACAGTGACTGCACCAGCAGAATGGTGAGTGTAGCTCTGGTGTATAATACAGGATGTAACTCAGGATCAGTGCAGGATCAGTAATGTAATGTATGTACACAGTGACTGCACCAGCAGAATAGTGAGTGCAGCTCTGGAGTATAATACAGGATGTAAATCAGGATCAGTACAGGATAAGTAATGTAATGTATGTACACAGTGACTGCACCTGCAGAATAGTGAGTGCAGCTCTGGAGTATAATACAAGATGTAACTCAGGGTCAGTACAGGATAAGTAATGTAATGTACGACACAGTGACTGCACCAGCAGAATAGTGAGTACAGCTCTGGGGTATAATACAGGAGGTAACTCAGGATCAGTACAGGATAAGTAATGTAATGTATGTACACAGTGACTGCACCAGCAGAATAGTGAGTGCAGCTCTGGAGTGTAATACAGGATGTAACTCAGGATCAGTACAGGATAAGTAATGTAATGTATGTACACAGTGACTGCACCAGCAGAATAGTGAGTGCAGCTCTGGAGTATAATACAGGATGTAACTCAGGATCAGTACAGGATAAGTAATGTAATGTATGTACACAGTGACTGCACCAGCAGAATAGTGAGTGCAGCTCTGGAGTATAATACAGGAGGTAACTAAGGATCAGTACAGGATAAGTAATGTAATGTATGTACACAGTGACTCCATGAGCAGAATAGTGAGTGCAGCTCTGGAGTATAATACAGGATGTAACTCAGGATCAGTACAGGATAAGTAATGTAATGTATGTACACAGTGACTGCACCAGCAGAATAGTGAGTGCAGCTCTGGGGTATAATACAGGATGTAACTCAGGATCAGTACAGGATAAGTAATGTAATGTATGTACACAGTGACTGCACCAGCAGAATAGTGAGTGCAGCTCTGGGGTATAATACCGGATGTAACTCAGGATCAGTACAGGATAAGTAATGTAATGTATGTATACAGTGACTGCACCAGCAGAATAGTGAGTGCAGCTCTGGAGTATAATACAGGAGGTAACTCAGGATCAGTACAGGATAAGTAATGTAATGTATGTACACAGTGACTCCATGAGCAGAATAGTGAGTGCAGCTCTGGGGTATAATACAGGATGTAACTCAGGATCAGTACAGGATAAGTAATGTAATGTATGTACACAGTGACTCCATGAGCAGAATAGTGAGTGCAGCTCTGGGGTATAATACAGGATGTAACTCAGGATCAGTACAGGATAAGTAATGTAATGTATGTACACAGTGACTGAACCAACAGAATTGTGAGTGCAGCTCTGGAGTATAATACAGAATGTAACTCAGCATTGTTGCAGGATAAGTAATGCAATGCATTAATGTGTTCAGTATGGAACTGGATAATAGCCTGACCCCTGGACATGTAGCATCTTTTTACCTGTTTTATGATCTTCCATCTGGGACAGGTCCTGCACAAAAACACTAAACATATGGAAATTAGGGGCACAGGGTGGTTAGTGACATCTGGAGTTGACCCACTCACCCCAGCTGAGAGATGAACGACCTTCTTGGTCACCACTGGGCAGGAAAAGCAGCCACATGCCGGTTCTCATGGCTGACAGTGGTGCCTGTCAGGCAGCTACTTCCTGTTCCACAGGCTGAAGGCAGCAGAGGCTCAGAGTACAGGCAAACTAGTTAGCAGTAAATCTTTTTGTGGTATAAGGGGGTAGGACAACGGGCACTGGTCATTTTTTGGCAGAATATTTGGACTGTTCCTGCCCCCCACGTATAAGATGTCCTGAAGGAAACTGTGTTTCCTGTTGTGCAGATCATTCATGTTTCTCGCAGCAGGGATAAGGCCGGCGAGACATCAATGTATCATACAGTGTGACAATGCCAACAACGGTTCTGAAATCAACTTATAGATCAAGTACAGGGTGCAACTCTACAATCAATCCATATGACAACCCCCATTGACCGAGGACCTAGGGACACAAATTAGTGTGATTACTATGCCAGAAAATAACAGCATTCTTTATTTAGATATGTCTAGAACAACAAAAACAGACAAGTAATAAGCACGATTGCCTGGAATGGCTGCACCAAGGAGGAAACCGTCATACAAAAGCAATATCATATGTAATAGGAGTTTACACAGTGTATACAGTTTGCATCACCAATGATGACGCACGTGAGGATAATCTATTATGTGGTTCTATATTTACTAAATTCAGAATCTATTGGGTGCAGTGACCCTTTATATATTCATCTGTTCACAGGTGTAATACTAAACCTTGTGTGCCAAAGCAGGATAGGGCAAAGCCGTATATTCCTGTTACCTATACACAGTCTTACAGGCAATCGGTATCTCACAATAGCTTCCCAATAGGCAATTGCCTCTATGAAGGGAGAAATTTGTTTGCCTGCTAATCAATTTAAAAGGTGCATAGTGCTACAAGATAGATCATACATAAACGCTGCTAAACCAAAAAGAACATAACATGCATTTACAGTTTGGAACGTCAAGTTCTATACATGGCAGTAAAGATGGTGCACTTACGCAGTGCAGGGCCCTAACGCGCGTTTCACCCTGCTTCCTCAGGAGGGGTGTTTAAGCACGGTGAAACGTGGGTTGGGGCTCGCTGCTGCACTGAGTAAGTTCTTTACTGCCATGTGTAGAACCTGGTGTTCCAAACTTTAAATGCATGTTATGTTCTTTTTGGTTTAGCAGTGTTAATGTATGATCTATCTTGTAGCATTATGCACTTATAAGTGTACCAGTTACTCCCCCCATAGAATCAGCGAAGTCATCTTCTGCTGGTAAAGTTTTCATGATCCCATGATCAGTTACAGAGTGTCCTGCCCCTGCCTGCTTCAAAACCCTGTTCTGACGATAACTCTATTGACATAAAGGGTTTGTCTGAAATTGACATTTCCTCTTCTAAATGTGGTTCTGCTGGCCATCATGTGATTACCCCTGCAGGCCAAATGTGGTATTCCAAGGTATCCAATGTAAACATGTCCACTTTTTGGTAAATAGAGAAGGGTTCCTTGCAT
This sequence comes from Oophaga sylvatica, assembly GCA_033576555.1. Lineage (NCBI taxonomy): Eukaryota > Metazoa > Chordata > Amphibia > Anura > Dendrobatidae > Oophaga > Oophaga sylvatica. The sequence continues at coordinate 68,458,320 of JARQOD010000003.1, read as the reverse complement.
ACCGTTATGAAGTCCATATGCATCTGACATAGCCTGGGGGCAGGGTTGTCCAACTTTAGTGCTCCAATCCTAAGACCATAACTCACGGAGGTCAGCGGCACAGTAGATGTAGACTGCACTTGTCACTGAGCTTAGTGATTGTCTGCAGCGCTGTTACCTTGATGTCAGCAGTGCAAACAAACAGAGACCAGGACAGTGGTGGACCTCTTTTAGGGTAAGTAAAGCACAGATGGATAATAGTTTACTGAGAACTAAAAAAAAAACCCTTTAAGGCAATGGTGGGCAATTAACGTTCTCAGGAGGCCAAATTAGAGACAGTGACTGCTGTGGAGGGCCGAACTAAGAGCCTGAAATTAATTCTGCTCAATATTGAGCAGAATTAAGTCTGGTGACTCGCCACTACTGCTGATACTTGTTACCATCGGGCTTATTGTAGTCTGTATTCTTACCAAAGTAGTAAATCAAAATCATATAATTTACTGATTTTTATAAAGTTTATAAATCGTACTGCTCCTGTTATTCAGCCTTCGTACCTTGATGAACAGCCCCACACACAGTATGATGCCCACAACACACAGATGCCCCCACACACAGTAAAATGCCAACAGTTACCCTCACATTATGGTGCCATCATAACTCCCCACAATTCAGTATGATGCTTTTACAGTACCCCCACATACAGTATAATGCACCCAACAGCCAACACTACACTCCTCAGGATCAGTAATGTAATGTATGTACACAGTGACTGCACCAGCAGAATAGTGAGTGCAGCTCTGGAGTATAATACAGGATGTAATTCAGGATCAGTACAGGATAAGTAATGTAATGTATGTACACAGTGACTGCACCAGCAGAATAGTGAGTGCAGCTCTGGAGTATAATACAGGATGTAACTCAGGATCAGTACAGGATAAGTAATGTATGTACACAGTGACTGCACCTGCAGAATAGTGAGTGCAGCTCTGGAGTATAATACAGGATGCAACTCAGAATCAGTACAGGATAAGTAATGCAATGTATGTACACAGTGACTGCACTAGCAGAATAGTGAGTGCAGCTCTGGAGTATAATACAGGATGTAACTCAGGATCAGTACAGAATCAGTAATGTAATGTATGTACACAGTGACTGCACCTGCAGAATAGTGAGTGCAGCTCTGGAGTATAATACAGGATGCAACTCAGAATCAGTACAGGATAAGTAATGTAATGTATGTACACAGTGACCCCACCAGCAGAATAGTGAGTGCAGCTCTGGAGAATAATACAGGATGTAACTCATGATCAGTACAGGATAAGTAATGTAATGTATGTACACAGAGACTGCACCAGCAGAATAGTGAGTGCAGCTCTGGAGTATAATACAGGAGGTAACTCAGGATCAGTACAGGATAAGTAATGTAATGTACGTACACAGTGACTGCACCAGCAGAATAGTGAGTTCAGCTCTGGAGTATAATACAGGATGTAACTCAGGATCAGTACAGGATAAGTAATGTAATGTACGTACACAGTGACTGCACCAGCAGAATAGTGAGTGCAGCTCTGGATTATAATACAGGATGTAACTCAGGATCAGTGCAGGATCAGTAATGTAATGTATGTGCACAGTGATTGCACCAGCAGAATAGTGAGTGCAGCTCTGGAGTATAATACAGGAGGTAACTCAGGATCAGTACAGGATAAGTAATGTAATGTACGTACACAGTGACTGCACCAGCAGAATAGTGAGTTCAGCTCTGGAGTATAATACAGGATGTAACTTAGGATCAGTACAGGATAAGTAATGTAATGTATGTACACAGTGACTGCACCAGCAGAATAGTGAGTGCAGCTCTGGATTATAATACAGGATGTAACTCAGGATCAGTGCAGGATCAGTAATGTAATGTATGTGCACAGTGATTGCACCAGCAGAATAGTGAGTGCAGCTCTGGAGTATAATACAGGATGTAACTCAGGATCAGTACAGGATAAGTAATGTAATGTACGTACACAGTGACTGCACGAGCAGAATAGTGAGGGCAGCTCTGGTGTATAATGCAGGATGTAACTCAGGATCAGTACAGGATAAGTGTCAGTGATATATACTTCTATTACTGTTGGTAACACTAATACCATGTTTAACGTTGGGCCGGGTCTATGGGAGCAGAACTGACATTATGCCCTTCCTGCAGGCTTTGCACTATGCATAAAAAAGTGTCCAGTTTCTTAACGACCTTCACTCGCAGTAATTCTGCAATGTCTTTCATTCTCAAAATTGCGGCTGATTCTGTATTTCTTGGCCCTCAGTGTCCTGAATTCTACTTGTACCAGCAACATTACGTTATCAGCGTCTAGACAAACGCTGTAGGGAGAGCAACATGTTGGCAGCTTGACAAGAAGAGGCTGCTGAGATTATCAGCTCCTCTGGGTCAGGACCTGTTTTTTTTTTTTTTTTAAGGATTCCAAATTAATGAAGTACCGTATTAATATGCCTTGTGGAGGGCAGTCCCTGTGAGGGACGGGGTATATGAATTAATTATTTCTCGGCGTTAGTGTTAATTGTAAAGGGAGGATGTACCGTAACTCATTGATGTCTCATGAAACAAGAGCAAATCACACAACCTGACATTAATTATAAAGGTCTATATTTTGGTCACATGAACAGCGCCACACTTTTGCATAATCTGTCTGTTATTGCCTCTTACCTCCTTTTGTCCTCCTTACAGCTCCATTTTTCAGATCTGACGTGTCCCTTTATGTGGAATACTTCTACATATCCCAGTGATTCTAAGATTTTTTTATTTTTTTTTGTGACACATTGTACTTTGTTAGTGGTAATAGCTGTGATTTAGATTGATATGTTTTGTGTTTATGAAAATATCAAACAAAAATTAGAAATTAGCAATTTTCAAAGGTCTAATTTTTTAAAATAATTAGTAAACTGTACAAATAGCTGCTGGTCAGTGGGGGTCCTGCTCCTGAGACCCCCATCGAGCGTGCAAGATAACACTCTGAAGTGCGGAGTGTGAGACTGACAGTATAGACCCATAGACTTCCTAATGGTCCCAGAACCCGAACCACCACCAGTCCGCAGCTATTTGCAATATTTATCATGGATTAAAAAAAATATGTAACATGACAGTCACACTCAAATAACTTTTCCCATGCGATTACTTTTAGTTACAGTTTAACATCTTAGATGCCGCTGTCAAACATGACAGTATCATATAGGAGGTTAGGACCATGGTGGGGTCACTTCCGACATTCAACTCTTCCCTCCCACCCCATCCCTTTGCTACGGAAATGCGAGAAGACAATTAATTGTACTGTCCCCTAAGGGGTCCTTTAAAAAAAAGTGTAGAAAACATTAAAAAATATTTGTAAAATAAAGCCTAAAGAAATACTAGTCCAAATATCCTCTTTTTCTGAAATGCAAATAGTAAATTTAAGAAAAATACAAGAATATACCTGTTTGTCATCACCACATGCCTACTTGTCCAAAATAATAAAATATAAGTCGTATACACCCCAAAATTGTCTAAATTAAAAAAAATGGTAATTGAAAAATAGTTTGTGTTTTTTTAGATAGTAAAACAAAAAAAATTAAGAAAAAAAAACAATTTAAATTTGGTGTGGCCGTAACTGACCCATAGAACAAAGTTAAAACCTTCAAATTGGACAGCAAAACACAAGTCCTCACACAGCTGTATCGATGGAAAAATAGAAAAGTTATGGCTCTTAGAAGAAAGGGAGGAAAAAATGAAAGTGCAGAAATGAACTATCACCCAGTCTCTGAGGTGTTTATTATAATATGGTTCCAAAACGGTTTGTATCGGCCCATGGAAATGGACTTTGCCCAAGTGCTGATATTTTTGTGATGGCCTTTTTATTTAGTGCTAATGTTTACTTTTCAGATACAATCCCAGAAAATTTGAGGCTGGCGGAAAGCAATATGTAAACCACACCCACCAAATTAAAGGTCAGGGATGTTCCCAGGTGGTACTAAAGGGAGTCTGTCAGCAGGTTTTTACTAAGTAATCTGAGAGCAGCATGATTTAGTGGCAGAAAGCCTGATTCCAGGGATGTTACTTATTAGGCTCGCCTTACAATCAGGGTTTTATCAGCAGGAGTTTATCAGTTTAGGACTAGGTGTCACATATAGGTAGTTCAGCTAATCTGTGTAGCCCCCCCTACTGATTCACAGTGTGTAGTGTACACAGGAATCAGTGGGGTGAGCACTGCTACACCTACATCAGCGAAAACAGAGAATCTTTGAAAACGACATCAAGTAGTCTTGTTACATAAAGCGGTCTCACTAGGTGAGGTAAATTCTCTAAGCTCACGGTCTGGATGGGCGCACAGGCCATGGTCTATGGTTTAGCAGCTAGAGGGGGCATGCAGATCATGGACATCTGAGGGACTGGAAACTGCAGGTGGAATGCTGGAAACCACAGAAAAGCAGGAGACGTTCAAGAGACCACAGGCAAGCAGACAGGCATGTAGAAGGCAAACTAAAAGTCAAAATAATGTGATATAAACCGCTGGCAGGTAGGAGACATCCAGGAGACGCAGGCAAGAAGGCAGGATGTTGGAAACCATTTGCAGGCGGGAGACATCCAGGAGACTACAGACAAGGAGGTGGGATTCTGGAAACTGTTGACAGATGGGAGATATCCAGGAGACCAATTGCAAGCAGGCGGGTTGCTGGAAAGCGCTGCCAGGTGGGAGACATCCAGGAGACCACAGACAGGATGCTGGAGACTGCTGGAAAATGGGAGACATCTGGGAAACTGCTGGTAAGCAGGCGGGATGCTAGAAACTGCTGGCAAGCAGGAGACTGCAGACAAGCAGTCGGGATGCTGGAAACCGCTGTCAGGTTGGGGATATCCAGGAGATGACAGGCAAGCAAATTTAATGAAAACCTCAGGCAGATAGCAGAGATATTGAAGACCTCTGGCAGATTGCGGGGTTTCTGAAGACCTCGGGCAGACAGATAGCAGATAAAATGTCAGATTAACAATAACGTCTAAAGGGTATGCCACACTAAACAATATCGCTAACGGGATCGCTAAAAAACGTCACTATTTAGCGATCCCGTTAGCGATATTGTTCAGTGCGGCAGCTTCCAGCGACGAGCTTCCTGCTGTGATCTCGCTCGTCGCTGGAATCGTTCCGGACCCTATTTCATCGCTGGCGCTCCCGCTGGGTAAGTATCTAGTCGCTGTGTGGCACCTTTTCTTAGCGATTTAGCGGTACTTTTGTACCGCTAAAGTCGTTAAGAAGATCGCTAACGGCGATAGCGTCGTTAACTATATCGCTAAATGCGGTAGCATTTAGCGATATAGAAACAATCCCGCTAGCGATCTCATTAGTATGCAACGCTAACGAGATCGCTAGCGGGATTGCTTAGTGTGGCAGTACCTTAATACATGGAAGCCACAGACAGCCAGTACGAAGTCCTGGAAACTGCAGGCAAGTAGGTAGCGATACTGGAAATTTCGGGTAGGCAGTCCTGAAGATGACTGACAGGTAGCAAGATTACTGGAAACTGCAGACAAGTATCTCATGAATGGGAAACCACAGACAGCCAGGAGACGTCCTGATGACTGTGGACTGGAACTGTGTACAGACAGCTAAAACAATTACTAGCAAGTCTTAGGTGTGTGTCTTGGGAGGCCTTTTATAGGCCAAGGAAATACAACATATGGGAGAACGCTGGGCTACTTGCAAAGTTCGACATGGAGCACAAGAAAATCTAACAGACTGGGACATGAGCGTAACACAGTCCAGTAAGTGATAGTTCAGGAATCGGGGTCTCTGCTCCTACATCATGCTGCTCTCAGATTACATAGCAAAACCTGCGGTCAGATACACTATTGCTAATGTTGATTTTCTACCAGTCATACTCCCATCAACTGGAAATATTGGGAACATCCCTTTTACTAGCCTCCACTTCTGCTTGTTTTCATAGATGCTAATTTTCTCACTTCAGAATAAGAAATTATCATTTTTATAGCCAAATCAAGAGAAGAGTAAGAAGTAAAATAAAGCCCCGTGCATTTTTAGACCAAGACCTAATAATCCAAATCCAAATGGAACACTAAACCCAGACTAGAATCCTAATCTAATAAAATCTTGTTTCGTGGAAATGTCTGATGTGGAAACTCCACAGTACATAACAGACAGTAGAATATTTAGCTTTAAATCAGCTTTTTCTGCACATCTTTTTTTTAAAATATATATTACATACAGAAAAATTAAAAAAAAGAACAGTTGTACTCAAAATACAATTATGGAAAATGAATACAAATTTAGTAATATTTATTTTCTTAAAGAATATGAATTAATCATTTTTATAAAAATATTTTTAATATTTACGGTAATAAAAATACATTCAAAAGTATAATTATGATAAGGAAAATAATAATTTTATGATAAGGAAAATATTATAAAATTGAAAATATGGTAAGTAAATTAAAAAAAGGAAACATGTATAAACATATCCTGTCAATCTGTTATATACCTACAAACAGTCTCGTTTTCTTTCTGGAAAAATCTCGCAAATCAGGCCGTAAAGCGGAAAAGACATAGCAAGACCATGTAAAAAAAAATTGGGCATTTTGAGGGCACTTTCTGGCTAAGTGCACACGTTCAGGAATATTTGCGTTTTTTTTCGCGTTTTTTCCGCTATTTTCCGCGGTAAAAACGCAAAAAAAACGCAAGCATTAAGCATCCTATACATGTTAATTGATTCCGCATGTTTTGGCCACATGTTATTATTATTATTATTATTATATATTTATATAGCGCCATTTATTCCATGGCGCTTTACATATGAAAAGGGGAAAAATATAGACAGATACAATAAACATGTGCTAGACAAGGGACGCATAAGTACAGAAGGAGAGAGGACCCTGCCCGCGAGGGCTCACAGTCTACAGGGATGGGTGAGAATACACTAGGAGAGGGTAGAGCTGGTTGTGCGATGGTTCAGTACACTGAGGATCATTGCAGGTTGTAGGCTTGTCGGAACAGGTGGGTCTTCAGGTTTTTCTTGAAGGTCTCCGTTGTTGGTGAAAGTCTGATGTTTTGCGGCAGAGAGTTCCAGAGTATGGGGGAAGCCCGGGAGAAGTCTTGTATGCGGTTGTGGGAAGAAGAGATGAGGGGGGAGTCGAGAAGGAGATCTTGAGAGGATCGAAGGTTGCGTGTGGGTAGGTAGCGGGAGACCATGTCACAGATGTATGGAGGAGAAAGGTTGTGGATGGCTTTGTATGTCATGGTTAAGGTTTTGAACTGGAGCCTCTGGGCAATAGGAAGCCAGTGAAGGGCCTGGCATAGTGGGGAGGCAGGGGAATAGCGGGAAGACAGGTGGATTAGTCGTGCAGCAGAGTGTAGGATGGACTGGAGTGGTGCCAGAGTGCTAGAGGGGAGGCCAGACAGTAGGAGGTTGCAGTAGTCGAGGCGGGAGATGATAAGGGCGTGCACTAGTGTTTTGTGGTTTCATGGTTGAGGAATGAGCCGATCCTGGAAATATTTTTGAGTTTGAGGCGGCAGGAGGTGGCGAGGGCTTGGATATGTGGTTTGAAAGAGAGGGCAGAGTCGATGATCACCCCAAGGCACCGAGCATGTGGGACTGGGGAAAGCGAGCAGCTATTGACATTGATGGATAGGCCTGGTGGAGGGTAGAATGAGGTGGGGGAAAGATGATGAATTCTGTTTTGTCCATGTTCAGTTTGAGAAAGCGAGCAGAAAAGAAGGCTGAGATAGCAGACAGACACTGTGGGATTTTGGTCAGTAGGGAGGTGAGGTCAGGTCCAGATAGGTAGATCTGTCATCGGCGTAGAAGTGATACTGCAAGCCGTGGGATTCTATGAGCTGTCCCAGGCCGAAGGTGTAGATGGAGAAGAGTAGGGGTCCTAGGACTGAGCCTTGGGGAACACCGACAGACAGGGGGCGAGGTGAGGAGGTGGTGTGTGAGAGGGAGACACTAAATGTTCGGTCTGTTAGGTATGATGAGATCCAGGATAGGGCCAAGTCTGTGATGCCAAGAGATGAGAGAATCTGTAGGAGGAGGGAATGGTCTACGGTGTCAAAGGCAGAAGACAGGTCCAGGAGAAGGAGGACAGAGTAGTGTCGCTTGCTCTTGGCGGTTAGCAGGTCGTTAGTGACTTTAGTTAGGGCAGTTTCAGTTGAGTGATGCGGTCGAAAGCCTGATTGTAACCGGTCAAAGAGGGAGCAGGAGGAAAGGTGGGAGGACAGTTCAAGATATACATGCTGTTCCAGTAGTTTTGAGGCGAAGGGGAGAAGAGATATCGGGCGATAGCTAGACGCTGAGGATGGGTCGAGGGAGGGCTTTTTGAGGATCGGGGTGATTGAAGCATGTTTGAAGGATGAAGGAAAGACACCATTTGTAAGTGAAAGGTTGAAGAGGTGTGTGAGAGTAGGGATGAAGACTGTGGCAAGGTTAGGGATGATGTGGGACGGGAGTGGGTCAAGCGCGCAAGTGGTGAGGTGTGATCTTGACAGGAGAGTGGAGAGCTGATCTTCTGTCATGGTGGTGAAGCTGGTTTTGGAAGAACAGGGCTGAGTGGCTAAGAGGGGCATTGGGGGCTGCGGGCCAAAGCCTTCTCTGATAGTATCAATCTTTTGCTTAAAGAAGGAGGCAAAGTCTTCGACAGAAATGAGAGGAGAGGGAGGAGGTGCTGTGGGATGGAGTAGAGAATTGGAAGTGTTGAAGAGCTGTTTAGGGTTGTGAGACAGGGAGGATATGAGAGATGAGAAGTAAGTTTGTTTTGCGGCAGAGAGCGTGGACTTGAAGCTGGCAAGGGACTGCTTGTATGCGTTGAAGTGCTCAGTGGAGTGGGTTCTCTTCCATCTCCGCTCGGTAACCCTGGAAGCCCGTCTCAGTTCTTTGGTCAGGCCGGTCAGCCAGGGCTGCCTGTTGATTGTACGAGTTTTGCTCTGCATGAGGGGGGCGGCCGAATCAAGTGTGGTTTTTATTGTGGTGTTATAAAATGTGGCAGCAGCATCTGTGTCATGAAGTGAGGCTATGTCTGTAAGAGGGAGGAGGGACTCAGAGAGCGATTGTAAATTGAGGTGTTTGAGATTTCTGCGAGGGTGGGTGAGTTTGTGGAGTGGGGGATGCGTACTAACAGAGGAGAGGGAAGAGAATGTCAGTAGGTTGTGGTCAGACAGGGGGAGTGGGGAGTTAGTGAGATTAGTGAGGGAACAGAGACGGGTGAAGATAAGGTCCAGCGTGTGACCGCCTTTGTGAGTGGCCGCAGAGGACCATTGAGTGAGGCCAAGGGAAGCTGTGAGCGAAAGAAGTTTAGAGGCCGCCGGGGTGGAAGTGTCAATGGGGATGTTGAAATCGCCCATGATGATGGTGGGGATGTCAGCAGAGAGGAAATTGAGTAGCCAGGTGGTGAAGTGGTCGAGAAAGGTGGAGATGGCTAGTTCCGGGGGCGGTAGATGACAGCCAGTAAAAAACGCTTTGCGGAAAAAATAGCAACATGTTCATTAATTTTGCGGAATGTAAGCGGTTCATGTGCGGTGGTACCCAGGGTCTGGAGGAGAGGAGACTCTCCTCCAGGCCCTGGGTACCATATCCCTAGTAAAACAATAATTAAAATAATAAATAATGATATTCTCACCTTCCGGCGGCCCCCGCAGCCTTCCCGCCTTCAGCGACGCTCCTGGAAACTCCCGGTCCCAAGAGTCCTTTGCGAGAATCACCCAGATGGCGTAGCGGTCTCGCGAGATGCTACGCCATCGGGATGATTGTCGCAATGCATCCTTGGGACCGGGAGTTGCCGGGAGCGTCGCTGAAGGCGGGAAGGCTGCGGGGGCCGCCGGAAGGTGAGAATATCATTATTTATTATTTTTTTTTATTATTTTTACATTAGATCTTTTTACTATTGATGCGACATAGGCGGCATCAATAGTAAAAAGTTGGTCACACGTGTCAAACACTATGTTTGACTCGTGTGACCAACCTGTCAATCAGTTTTCCAAGCGATGCTACAGATCGCTAGGAAAACGCTAGCATTCTGCAAGCTAATTACGCTTGCAAAACGCTATTATTCTGGCGGGAATACGCATACAAAAAAAGTGCGTATTTCCCGCGGGAGAAGTGCGGGATTGCCGCGGAAATTTCCGCGGCAATTCCGCAACGTGTGAACTTAGCCTCTGGGTGATATTGGGGGAGGACTAAAATTTCATAAATTGTGCTTTGTGTTGGTAAGTATGATATCACATTACATGCAAAAATGGACAAAAGCGCGTTTTTGCATGGAAAAAAAAATCATACAATGGAAAATTAGAAAAAAATAAAGTAAATATTGTACATATATATACAGTCATGGCCAAAAGTTTTGAGAATGACACAAATATTATATTTTCACATGATCTGCTGCCCTCTGGTTTTTATGTGTGTTTGACAGATGTTTTTATCACAGACAGAAATATAATTGCAAACATATGAGTAACAAAAGCTTATATTGACAGTTAGAATGAGTTAATGCAGCAAGTCAATATTTGCAGTGTTGACCCTTCTTCTTCAGGACCTCTGCAATTCTCCCTGGCATGCTCTCAATCAACTTCTGGACCAAATCCTGACTGATAGCAGTCCATTCTTGCACAATCAGTGCTTTCATTTTGTCAGAATTTTTAGGTTTTTGTTTGTCCACCCGTCTCTTGATGATTGACCACAATTTCTCAATGGGATTAAGATCTGGGGAGTTTCCAGGCCATGGACCCAAAATCTCTGTTTTGTTCCCTGAGCCATTTAGTTATCACCTTTGCTTTATGGCAAGGTGCTCCATCATGCTGGAAAAGGCATTGTTGATCGCCAAACTGCTCTTGGAGGGTTTTGAGAAGTTGCTCTTGGAGGACATTCTGGTACCATTCTTTATTCATGGCTATGTTTTTAGGCAAGACTGTGAGAGAGCCGATTCCCTTGGCTGAGAAGCAATCCCACACATGAATGGTTTCAGGATGCTTAACAGTTGGCATGAGACAAGTCTGGTGGTAGCGCTCACCTTGTCTTCTCCGAATGAGGCGTTTTCCTGATGTCCCAAACAATCAAAAAGAGGATTCATCAAAGAAAATAACTTTACCCCAGTCCTCAGCAGTCTACTGCCTGTACCTTTTGCAGAATATCAGTCTGTCCATGATGTTTTTTTCTGGAGAGAAGTGGCTTTTTTGCTGCCCTCCTTGAGACCAGGCCTTGCTCCAAGAGTCTCCGCCTCACAGTGCGTGCAGATGCACTCACACCTGCCTGCTGCCATTCCTGAGCAAGCTCTGCACTGCTGGTAGCCCGATCCCGCAGCTGAAACACTTTTAAGAGACGGTCCTGGCGCTTGCTGGTCTTTCTTGGGCGCCCTGGAGCCTTTTTGGCAACAATGGAACCTCTCTCCTTGAAGTTCTTGATGATGCGATAGATTGTTGACTGAGGTGCAATCTTTCTAGCTGTGATACTCTTCTCTGTTAGGCCATTTTTGTGCATTGCAATGATGACTGCACGTGTTTCTTTAGAGATAACCATGGTTAACAGAAGAGAAACAATGATGCCAAGCACCAGCCTCCTTTTAAAGTATCCAGTGGTGTCATTCTTACTTAATCATGACAGATTGATCTCCAGCCATGTCCTCATCAACACCCACACCTGTGTTAATGGAGCAATCACTGAAAAGAGGTTAGCTGGTCCTTTTAAGGCAGGGCTGCAATGATGTTGAAATGTGTTTTGTGGGATAAAGTTCATTTTCTAGCCAAATATTGACTTTGCAAGTAATTGCTGTTAAGCTGATCACTCTTTATAACATTCTGGAGTATATGCAAATTGCCATTAGAAAAAGTGAAGCAGTAGACTTTGTAAAAATTAATATTTGTGTCATTCTCAAAACTTTTGGCCATGACTGTATACAGTACAGACCAAAAGTTTGGACACACCTCATTCAAAGATTTTTCTGTATTTTCATGACTATGAAAATTGTACATTCACACTGAAGCCATCAAAACTATGAATTAACACATGTGGAATTATACATCACACTTTACAAAAAAGTGTGAAACAACTGAAAATATGTCTTATATTCTAGGTTTTTCAAAGTAGCCACCTTTTGCTTTGATTACTGCTTTGCACGCAGAAAAGGTGAATGGATGGATTCTACATGCCTGGTTTCCACCGTGAAGCATGGAGGAGGTGGTGTGATGGTGTGGGGGTGCTTTGCTGGTGACACTGTTGGGGATTTATTCAAAATTGAAGGCATACTGAACCAGCATGGCTTCCACAGCTCAGCATGTTATTCCATCCAGTTTGCGTTTAGTTGGACCATCATTTATTTTTCAACATGACAATGACCCCAAACACACCTCCAGACTGTGTAAGGGCTATCTGACAGAGAAGGAGAGTGTTGGGGTGCTACGCCAGACGACCTGGCCTCCACAGTCACCAGACCTGAACCCAATCGAGATGGTTTGGGGTGAGCTGGACTGCTCACCGCTTCAATTTTGAATAAATCCCCAGCAGTATCACCAGCAAAGCACCCCCACACCATCACACCTCCTCCTCCATGCTTCACGGTGGGAACCAGGCATGTAGAGTCCAGCCGTTCACCTTTTCTGCGTGCAAAGCAGTAATCAAAGCAAAAGGTGGCTACTTTGAAGAACCTAGAATACAAGACACATTTTCAGTTTTCACACTTTTTTGTAAAGTGTAATGTATAATTGCACAAGTGTTACTTCATAGATTTGATGCCTTCAGTGTGATTCTACAATTTTCATAGTCATGAAAATACAGAAAAATCATTGAATGAGAAGGTGTGTCCAAACTTTTGGTCTGTACTGTGTGTATGTATATATATATATATATATATATATATATATATATATATAATTACATAGCTACGTAAAAATAATGTATAAATACATCTAAAAAAAAATCAGAAACTCTTACATCCTGGGTTATTGGTAAATTTGATTACCTGCAACTAAAAATGAAAAAAAATAAAAATAAATAAATATTCACGTTCCTTGGATTTCAGAGCGCAGATATGGGTGATCCTATCTGAAGGATCATCAGTTATTCTACTTTTACAGTGTCCATCTCCTTTTATCTCTCATTGCGCTGTTGATGGACCATTTTTACTCGAACCCTGTGAATTACTGGGAAAACGAATCTGTGCCATGGATTATTGTCACTTGAGAGATGTCAGGCATGGATCAGTCGGGGGAGGGGAGGTTGGCGGAGTTCAGCTCCGAGCCTGGAAAATGGGCTGTCAGACGGAGCTCGTTATATAACAAAACCTCCGGGTGGATTTTAGCAGCCATGCCTTGAAATAGCAGCGTACGTTATCTCCCGCTATACAAAAGACTCTCTGAAGGTGCAATTATTTAGGCAGCACCTGAGCAGGAGAGAAGAGGCAGATCCAATATCCATTTCCGCAAGGGAATATGATAGGTTTCCATTATGTACAGTCCGGCCCTCGTGGGCTTGGGGTGGCGTGGCCCACTCTCTAGACCATGCTTACATCCACTTTTCCATGCATTGCATGCACAGTTCTGGAGGGTAGTAGTTCTTATTAAGGAGATCAAGCTGAAGCAGTGCTTCATGGGAAGAAAGTATGCAAGTTGAGAAGAAAACTGTCTCTTTAGTGCCACCTATTGGTATCTGCTGTGTAAGCTTGTGACTCATAAGAGTGTTTAAAAATGACTAGGGATATCAGCCAAACAAGACAACCAAATTTTGCTGTTTCTGAGTCCTTGCTCTTTCATCAGTACTTGTTAGCCGGGTGGGTGAGATTCAGTTAAATTGGTTGTCCACCTTTTATGTCTGTCTGGTTTTTGTTTATCTAATTGCATTTATTTGAGGCTAAAAATCATTTTTGCAATTGGGTTTCATTAAAAATTCAGCATCATTTGCCTTCTATGGCCTCTGTGAGTCTACAGAATGAGTTAACTGAGGATACGCAAGAGAGCACATTATAAGTTTCTCAAGGAGTTTGTAATTGTTTTATCTCCTTTTTTTTCTTCCTGAGCTCTTAACTGATTCTTGATGACCACATCTAAAGGGTATGCCACACTAAACGAGATCGCAAACGAGATCGCTAACGAGATCACTAAAACGTCACTATTTTGCGATCTCGTTAGCGACCTCGTTGTGTGTGGCATGTAGCAACGATGTGGCCCCTGCTGTGATGTCGCTGATCGTTCACTAGAGTTCTGGACCGTTTTTTTGATCGTTGGCGTCCCGCTGGTGAGCCTGAATCGCTGTTTGGCACCTTTTGCGAACGACGAGCGACCTCGTTTGTGACGCATGACTGTTTTGCGTCACGGAGTGGATCGTAATATCTGTAATTTCTCTTTTGCGTCACAGAGAGGATCGCAGAAGTTGCAAAGCAGGACGCAGAGAGCAGGAGTGATGCTGGAAATTCCTATGAATCAGAAGCGCTCAGTACATGCTAATGACATCCTAACGACCGCCAAAGTCGTTAAAGAGATCGCTGACCGCTGATGTGTCATTTATGAGATCTCCTGTTTGGCAGCTACTAGCGACCTAAAAGAGATCACACCAACGATTGCGTCGTTATCGTGATTGCTAACGAGATCGCTAAGTGTGGCAGTACGTTAAGTTGAATGTGCAGGATAACAAACAGGCTGTAACAGCCAAAATTTGTATCGAAAGTCGAAACCCAATTGCAAAAAAAAAAATACTTTTTAGCTCCAAATATTTACACTTAAGTAAAAAAAAAAATAATGATGTCCTCAAAGGTGGCTCGTGGGACAGGAGGTAGCCGCCTGCTTGTGGGACAGGAGGTAGCCGCCTGCTCGTGGGACAGGAGGTAGCCGCCTGCTAGTGGGACAGGCGGTAGCCGCCTGCTCGTGGGACAGGCTGTAGCAGCCTGCTCGTGGGACAGGAGGTAGCCGCCTCCCCGTGAGACAGGAGGTAGCCACCTCCTCGTGGGACAGGAGGTAGCCGCCTCCCCGTGAGACAGGAGGTAGCCGCCTCCTCATGAGACAGGAGGTAGCCGCCTCCTCGTGAGACAGGAGGTAGACGCCTCCTCGTGAGACAGGAAGTAGACGCCTCCTCGTGGGACAGGAGGTAGCCTTCTTCTCGTGAGACAGGTGGTAGCCGCCTCCTCGTGAGACAGGAGGTAGCGGCCTCCTCGTGGGACAGGAGGTAGACGCCTCCTCGTGGGACAGGAGGTAGCCGCCTCCTCGTGAGACAGGAGGTAGACGCCTCCTCATGGGACAGGAGGTAGCCTTCTTCTCGTGAGACAGGTGGTAGCCGCCTCCTCGTGAGACAGGAGGTAGCGGCCTCCTCGTGGGACAGGAGGTAGCCGCCTCCTCGTGGGACAGGAGGTAGCCGCCTCCTCGTGAGACAGGATGTAGCCGCCTGCTCACGGGACAGGAGGTATCCTTCTTCTCGTGAGACAGGAGGTAGACGCCTCCTTGTGGGACAGGAGGTAGCCGCCTCCCCGTGGGACAGGAGGTAGCAGCCTCCTCGTGGTACAGGAGGTAGCAGCCTCCTCGTGGTACAGGAGGTAGCAGCCTCCTCGTGGGACAGGAGGTAGCCGCCTCCTCGTGGGACAGGGAGTGGCTTCTCGTGTGACCGTAACATGTTTCCTGTGTTTCAAAAAAACGTTTAGTCTTCTGTGTCTGGAGCTCAAATAGTTACTGTGCATAGGAATTTAAGAAAGTTTTCACTTAATGGCTTGAAATGCCCAAGCTGCCATGCCCTATTATTCTATAATTGCTCCTTGTCAGTGCCCATAGTTATGGGTATTTGATTTTAAATGCCATTAAACCATTATTCACCTTCTCTTTAAACTTTCTTGTATGTGATAATTGTTTCTAATTAATAATATAAACCATATTGTTGGACCCCAAGGATAAATATTGACAACCTCCTCTTGTGTTTTGCAGTGCTGCAGTTGGCATCGGTTTCTATGGCAACAGCGAGACCAATGACGGCGTCTACCAGTTGACGTACTCCCTGGATGATGCCAATCACACCCTCGCAGGAATTGACAACCTGGTGAGTGCCAAAAAATAAATATGTGCCTCTGGTAGCGCTAGCCGTAAATTGTGGAGAAGGCATATGTGTCGCTTTTGTCCATGTGTTGTTGGGTATTTTTTTTTTTTATTTTATTTTACTCCTGGCAGAAATGAGTGATACTGGCAGCTGTGGCTGGAAATGCAGCAGAGAACGAGTAGCACAATAGCTGAACTCAACTTCTGTGAAATTCCTACGGACTGTGACTAATGGAGAGACAGAATCTGTTGCAAAGCGTTGAGTGGTCTGTTCGGAGCCATCTGTCTAAGAGGCGAGACCCGGGGACAAATGTGAGAAGCTTTAAAGACAGGGGAGACATTCATTCTTAAAGCGATTCATGAGATTTGAAAGAAAATAAAAATAAATAGCGCCCCTACTCTCTCATGGACAAATCTGGTATTGCAGCTAAGCTCCATTCCAGTCAGTTGAGTTGCAATACCAAATATGGCCCACAGAGTGGCCCATTTCAGGGAAAAAGCACACCCTTTCCCTGTTTTTCTGACATGTCTGTTTACTAAATACTTCAGGATCTCATCGACTTACCTAATGACAGTTGAGGTACCTCTGGCGAGCACATGGAAGGCTGTGCGGCCCTCCAAAGAAATGCTTCCCCACACCATTATTGACCCACTGCCAAACCTGTCATACTCTAGGATGTTGCAGGCATCAGAACGTTCTCCACGGTGTCTCCAGACTCTGTCACATGTGCTCAGTGTGAACCTGCTCTCATCCGTGAAGAACACAGGGCGCCAGTGGCGAATCTGCCAGACTTTGTGTTTTCTGGCAAATGGCAATCTCCCTGCACGGTGTTGGGCTGGAAGCACAACACCCACTTGTTGATGTCAGGCCCTCACACCACCCTCATGTAGTCTGTTACTGACAGTATGAGCAGACACATGGATGGTAGTGGCCTGCTGGAGGTCATTTTGCAGGGCTCTGGCACTGCTTCTCCTGTTCCTCTTTGCACAAAGGAGGAGGTAGTGGTCCTGCTGCTTGGTTGTTGCTCTCCTATGGCCCCTTCCACGTCTCCTGGTGTGTACTGCCCTGTCTCCTTGTTCTTTATCTGCTCCATGCGTTGGACACTGTGCTGACAGGCACAGCTACCCTTCTTGCCACAGCTCGCATTGATGTGCCATCCTGGATGAGCTGCACTACCTGAGCAACTTCTGTGGGTTGTAGACACTGCCTCATGCTACTGTACAGTACCGCTAGGGATCAGAGCAATGACAAAATGCAAAAGTGACTAAAACGGCCAAAAAAGATGAGAGAAATGGTTTGTGGTCACCCCCTGCAGAACCACTCCTTTATAGGGGTTGTCTTGCCAATTGCCTATCATTTCTACCTGTTCTCTGTTCCATTAGCACAACCGCAGGAGAAATTGATTCACAATCGGTGTTGTGGACAGGTTGATTTCACAGAAGTGTGATTGACTTGGATTTTCATTGTGTTGTTTAAAGGGAATCTGTCACCCCAATTTTGCCATATCAACTAAAGATAAGGCTGAATAGTGCGTCCCATAACAAAGCTATCGGTATTTACCTTATATCATGATACCCCCGTTTTCATATCAAAATACCTTAGTAAAGTTCGTATTTGGCGCTGTCAATCAGGGCGGTCAGGTCAGGAGGGTGGCGTTTTCTATGTCCTCCACCCCACCCCCCGCTCCTTGGCATCACTTGCGTAGGGCTTTCCGTGAATGCCACAGATGGCGTTCGGCTTCCCGCAATTGCGCATTTCAAATTCGGCCCCGCGCATGCGCATTGTGCTTTGCCCAACAGTGGGCAAAGCATAAAATCATTACAGCGCATGCTCTTTCCTTGCCCCGGAAATGACTGCTTGCCTTGGACGACTTCCGGGGCAAGGAAAGAGTAGTGCATGAGCTGTAATGATTGTCCACTGTTGGGCAAAGCACACTGCGCATGCGCGGGGCCGAATTTGAAATGCGCAATTGCGGGAAGCCGAACGCCGTCTGTGGGATTCACTGACGGCCCTACGCAAGTGATGCCGAGGAGCAGGGGGGGAGGACATAGAAAGCGCCGCCCTCCTGACCTGACCGCCCTGATTGACAGCGCCAAATACGAACTTTACTAAGGTATTTTGATATGAAAACGGGGGTATCATGATATAAGGTAAATACCGATAGCTTTGTTATGGGACGCACTATTCAGCCATATCTTTAGTTGATATGGCAAAATTGGGGTGACAGATTCCCTTTAAGTGTTCACTTTATTTTTTGAGCAGTGTTTTTTAGAGAAAAGATATTAGATACTGTAGAGAGAGATTAGATAGTGTAGATATATTTTAGAGAAAAATAAGATACTGTAGAGAAATATTAGATATTATAGAGAGACTAGATACTGTCATGATGATAAGTATAGAGAGAGTAGATACTATCGAGTTCATATACTGTAGAGATATGATACTGTAATGATATTAAATACTGCAGAGAGATTAGATACTGTAGAGAGAGATTAGATATTGTGTAGAGAGAGCGATTAGACTCCTTAGAGAGGCAGAGATTGGATCTGTACAGGGTTACAGGGGTGTATGGATACTGGGGAGAATGATCAGACCGGGTACATGGATACTGTTATGTATCGGTACATTACAGGCTTTCGCTCAAGCGGTGCCTCCAGTGAGTGTCGCTCGCGGCATCAGACCTCGCACTTTATGGGTTTGCTGACGGATCCATTATACCGCCGCTCTCAGTATGGCGCCTCTTTATTCCTGTGCACAGGGATGTACAACGTGGAACCTATTAGTCTGCGGTTTGTCGTCCTCACCTCTCATTTCTTCGCTCTCCAGACTGCACCGCCACCCCCACCCTCTCTGTCTCTCTATCGTGCCCGCAACTTTTACCCAACAGCTGGGCATCTTGGCTCCCTCCCCCATTGCTGCTTCTCGCCCGTCAGACTTTAATCCCCCAACCCCTGGGGATGTTTCAGTCTCTGCATCCTGTGAATTACCCACTCACAGTTGACAAGGGGAGGGAGTGAGGATATCCAAGCCTTTGGCCAGAGAAGCCTTTATAGCTGGCATGTTTCTGTCCTTCACCTCATGTGCCAGGCTTCTTTTCACCAGAAATTTATGACTTTTAGGATTTTATGTTGTAGAGATCCTTTTTTTTTTCTTATTTAATGCAAGTTATCTATCTGATGATTGGGAATTGGCATATTCCTGGACTCTCAGCAGCCTGTAGCGCTCTATGGAAAGAGGGGAGAGGTGGGAGATGCAGTTGCATCCTCCCATTGTTTCAGTGAGGCAGGACGGAGATATCCGATTGGTTCATATTATACGACTGTTTAGGCACAGCACCATACATTAAGTTGTGGCTCAGTCTGGTACTGCAATCCAGTCCCATACACACAAATTTCACTGAGCTGCAGTACCAGTCACAATCTCAGTCTTAGGGCCCCGTCACACATAGCGACTCACCAGCGATCCCGACAACAATATGAACTTGTCAGGATCGCTGGTGTGTCGCTACATGATCGCTGGTGAGCTGCCAAACAGGCAGATCTCAGCAGCGATCAGGACAGCGACTATGCGGGTAACAAGCGATGCACATCGCTTAGTTACCCGCAGTGTACGTTAGATACCAGCGCGCTGGTGCAGGGAGCTGCTAACCAAGGTAAGCAGCGGGTTTCTAAGCGCCGGGAGGCACTTAGAAACCCGCTGTTTACCTTGGTTACCAGCTTCCCTGCACCAGCGCACTGGTATCTAACGTACACATCGGGTTTCTAGGCGCCGCGCAGTGCCTAGAAACCCGATGTTTACCTTGGTTTCCAGCTCGCTGATCGCTGGTCTCCCGCCTGTCGCACGCAGCGATGCGTGCTGGCCAGCGAGAGACCAAGGATCAAAAAAATGTCCAGGACATTCAGCGACGATCAGCGATACCCAGCAGGGGGGCTGATCGTCGCTGAATGTCACACACAGCGTTATCGCTGGGGCGATCGCTGTTGTGTCACAAAAGTTATGACTCAGCAGCGATCTCGCTAGCCATCTCGCTATGTGAGATGGGGGCTTTATGTGTGATGCTGTTCCAAGGGTAAACATAATTATTTGGATAATTTTGGTCCCAAACGTAATTTTTTTGACATCTACTTCTATGCAACAACTGAGCCTGATGACACACTGCACCATTGTTTAGGGGTTTCTGACTCTCCAACAGGTGTCTGGCACCAGCTCCAGGATGAAGGAAGATCTGGATCGGCACCTGTTGCGTCTCAACGAGATATTTGCAGCACATGGAGATTACGTCCAGACCTTGCGATTCATGCAGATCATGGCCAATAACGTCGTCACTCAGCTCAGCACATTGCCAAACTGGCAGGTGACGAGTGGCAACCTTTCCATGATTGCCCAGGAGGCCAGAGTCATCGAGTATTACAGGTAAGTATAGCCCTAAATTAAGAGGGATTCTAGGCTCCACAAGAACTTCATCCCAAATGCTGTGTCTGAATGAACCCTAGCACTTCTATTCACTGAAAGCAAGCAGATATATTAAAAAAATAGGTAATTTAAGAACAAAAGATCATCAGAAAGTTGTGACAACACGTTTCATATATGATGTTAAGATATATTGTCCCCTACATAGAGGAGATATTCTGTGTACTGGCATCCAGCTGAAAAGGACATACAGCTTCTAAAATCAGGGCTGAAGGTATTCTGTACCTAGCATTCAGCTGAAAAGGACATACAGCTCCAAGAATTAGGTTTGTCAGAGCTGTATTCTGTGCCTGGCATTGAGATGAAAAGGACATACCTCAGCTAGAACCAGAGTTGAGGGGTCACACCTCTGTTCAGTGACTACAGTGACTGGCCTCCAGCTGAAAAGGGCTTGGGACTTACAGATGCTAGAACCAGAATTGAGGGTACGGAGCTGTATTCCATGAATGGCATCCAGCTACAAATGATATATAGATGTTAAGATGAAAATTGAAGGGCTGTAGCTGATATTGTGTCTTACATCCAGCTGAAAAGGACACATGGCTCCTTGTGTGGGCGGGGCTTTATAGTGTGCCTGGCATCCAGTTTTAAAGGATATACAGCTTTTAGAATCAGGATTGATGGGGTGGAACTGTATACAGTGCCTGGTATCCATCTGAAAAGGATATACAGATACTAGAATCAGATTAGAAGGGATGACATCCAGCTGAAAAGGACACACAGCTCCCAAATCAGAATTGAGGGGGTTGTCTGACATTCTGTGTAACCATACAGAGTTTTCTCTATCTGTTTCAGATGGCTTTCTTACCTATTTGTATTCATCTTTGACTTGGTCATCTGTCTGGTGACGTGTCTGGGACTGGCCAAGCGTTCCAAGTGTCTCCTCGTTACGTAAGTGCAGAATATAACTCTCCAATACTGGCAAGTCTTACAGTCATGTTAATCCTGGACCTCCTAGTTCCTATTGTGCTTTTTTCTCCTCAAACAGCACCACTCATTTCTCTAGGTTGTCTCTGGTATTGTACTTTATCTTTATTTAAGTGAATGGTGCTGGACTGCAATATCAGGCACAGTCTAAGGACAGGTGTACCACTGCCAAGTGACGGCGTTCATAGCAGATTTACAATGACACGCATTGGGGGTTATCTGCAGACCCCCCGCTGTCATGACAACCCATTGGCGCCCGTGATCTCGTAACAGGGGCTCCGATAGACGAGTCTTGTGATGCCTATACATCAGAGGTCATGAAGGGGTTAAGGTATTTCTTTTATTCGTAAAAGGAGCGTAGTTCAAATTTGTCTGTGCGTGTGTGTATATATGTATGTATGTGTATATATATGAAAACTGGAGTCTTCCGGTATGTAGAAAAATGAATGTTCTAGTATGAAGCCCAGTATTAAGAAGACCCCCGCTTGCAATGGCAACCCATCAGCACTCCACAATCGCAACGATTGACACCAGAAATGAGGCCATTTAAAAGACACTCTAGTCTCTTCTATTAGAGAGAGATGCCAGCTGTGTAACACAGCCTTCTCCTTACCCGCAAATGCTAACTTTGACGTTAGGGAGCTTCTTGGTGGTTAAGGTAAATCGATTGAGTAAATGTCTGATAGGTGAAGTATCCCATCTGTTGGCCACCACCATATTCCCAAAAATCCCATGGACTGTAATTGAGAAAGCCACAAGACATGCCTAATATTCTGTCTCCTCCTTCGCCCTTTCATGGTCTGTATACATTGGAGTGGGACCCACGGGGATAAACTGCAGTACCAGATGCAGCCACGTGCGTATGAATGTCACTGTGGCGCTCCATTGAGGGTCTCCGCACCTTCGATCTGCCGATCAACGATCTCCCACAAATCACACATGGGCAGCCTATCTTAACGTTTTGCCTAAATTCCTCGACAAGGAGTCCATTAGAATAGGTGTTTTGGGACATAATGGAGGTCTGTTGCATTTGGTTGTGTTGTACCCGATGCCATTGGAGAAGGCCTTTTAATGAGGATTTTCCAATTTTAGAAAAACATGGTGGGTTAGGAAAACTGAGCCACACCTGTCCAAAGATTGTGCCCAGTTTTGCCACTAAACTTTAAATTAATGGAATTTAGCTGCCATACCATGTCCAACTTGTGAAGAGACGGTGAACTGTTCCTGCAAGAAATCAGCCTTGTTTTTTTCTAATCCTTTGTGTTTTCTAATAAAAGGGATGTAGTCAGTAAGACACTGTGGTTTCTAATTATTGGAAAATCAGCAGTAAAAGGATCAGCGCATACTCTTTCCATCTGTCTGGAGTTATATGTTATTGTGGAAGGAGGATAGTCACCACCGGAAAACAAGTCTCCATTGTCTTCCCTGTTACTTAAAGGGAAGTTATAATCAGGATATGACCTACTGTTTAAATCGGGTTTCCGTGTCATATGTATTTTTTTGGCACAATCTATTAAAACTTATAAATAGAAAGCTTGCCATTATCACATCAGCCACTGGGGCTTTTTTTATTGTAACATTCTGTTGTTTCAGGAAACAATACATGTGCATTAGCATCAAAGAAAAGTCTACCATTTTATATTGAACATCTAATGAGCGTGTGTAAAGGGAGGGAGAGTAAGCAGGGTCAGCTGTTATATAACCGATTGTGATTGGTGGATCCTGTGTTATCAGCTGTGTATAGAGGCGGTATCTGTCATGGGCATTGTAATCCTGCCTCTGATGATAATGAGACTGCTGAAAGCTCTTGCTGACAGAACAGGAAGTATGTGTCGAGAAAAGCCCCAGTAGCCAAAGTTAAAATTGCAAGATTGCTGATTTTACTTTTATAATAAAAACTGTGATATAAAAAAATTGTCTGTAATGTTTTAAATATATGTAACACAAAACCTGATTTAAAAAATAGGTCATTTTCTGATGAGATGATCGCTTCTCTAAAGACGCATGGTTACTAGTGACTCTGATATAGGATGACCTCAGCGTCACTCACATAGTACCCTCTCACATCTGGTTGATTCATTCTGTCCTACAACTTTGACAGAGCTCATTATTGCCTGCAACAAATCACGCCATATTGGCCCTGGATAGGGGCATCATTTTAATTTTGGCCCGGATGGTAAATGGCGCTGATGTTGCGATAGGGTAGCTTTTATTAAAGGTTGCCCTACCTCCCTTGGTGACAGTTTGGATGTTGATCAGTGGTAAGCATGACCGTCTTCCATAGTTGAGGCGACATCTACATCGGGTTTGTATGTTTGCCTATGTTGGCATAAATGCCGAATAGGTACTTTTGCTTCTTTACGTTTCTCAAAAACTTCAAATTAGTGATTATGTTCTGGTAGGCAACCTGTGCCACCATGTAAAGCCTCTGTAAAGTACATGCCAAAATTAGGGCATTGCAGCCTGCCCACTTTTGGGCTGGGTTTCCATAACCCAACCCCTTTTCCTTGTCAGATCACTGAATTATCCCCAAATTCGGAACTGTTATCTATGTGGCATCCGGTGGAACATACCACAATTTTTCTTTTTCTCAGATTGAATATAAGTTCGGAGTGTGTTTGAGTGGCCACCAACCTCTTCCATTTGGTATGGCCCAATTACGAAGGTAGAGGACTCTGTGCTCGACATCTGGCCATGGTGCCCCAAGAGAGAGATCTGGTAGGATGTGGAGAAGTCGTGTAGGAAGATGTTCTATTGGTGCCTTTAGGGGGCGGGTCATTTTGGCTTAGGGATCAAGTGGGCAATAGACTCAAGGAGATCACCAATTTCCGGTTCACGTAAATTGATACATCAGTTTCTATCTCCCACTTGTAAGCTTCTGTAGGGCCACTGGCTGGGCAGTATTTTGGACACTCTTCTAAAAAGTGGTCACCATTGTAGTGGACCTTTGAGCGTTTTATAGCGATGCGCCGGTTAGACTGAGTAAATCCTTTAAAAGTTCAGTATAGACCCATACTAGATGCCATATTATGGATCTTCAGTATGACCTTATTACAGATTCATGAGCCACATATGGGACAAAGAACCTTTAAGAGTTCTTTAAGGAGGACCTGTTGCCAGGTGGTCTGTTTTGCATCTATTTTACTCTGCGGTTTCCCTAAGTATTAGTTTTGGTTTTTTTTTTTAATCTACCATATGGCTCCAGAGATATGGTCTGTTTTTTTTTTAGTTTCTGATTTTTATGGTCTTTGCTAAGGAGGTGTGTCACAGGGTAATTATGCAGAGCATCTAAAGACACGCCCCAGAGGAGTCTTGCCCAGTTATTAAAGACTATAAAAGTTAGTATTAATTAAAAAGGCCAATATTTCTAAAACCGTATGGCGGATATAAAAAAAAAAAAAAAACAAAAGACAGAATACTCAGTGGAAAACCAGGAGTAGGGCGAGAGCAAAAATCTGGCCACTTTTGACTTTGTGTCAAGTCCTCTTTAACGATCAATAAAGGAGGCAAAAATAAAGCTCCTTCTCTAGTACATTTGCTTGCTGTTGGAGCATGATGGGAGTAATGTTCTATGTCAAAGTTTTAAAAAACATCACTAACATTGAGCGTGGAAATTTTTACATACTATTCATGTGAATTTTGGCCATGATGGGAATTATGAATTTTATTAAAAATAGTGCCTCACCAGGTTGTGCGCGGTATTGCAGCGCAGCCACTTCTCTTCAATGGAACTGAGCTGCAATACCGCACACAACCCATAGAGCGCTGTGGCGTCATTGTTGGATTTTCTTAGTTTCCTACCGATGGAGCAGCTTTTATCTGTCCCTTTCCACTGACGTAGGTCTATAATCAAATTTATAGCGCATCTAAAATTAGATATCACAGCTAATTATAATAAGACTTGTTAAGCCCGCCTGCCTCGTAATGTGTGATTTTTAAGTCGTGGGCCGGCAGCTTGTATGATGATAATTGCCTTGTTATAGAGGAATCCTGGAAGCCTTTAGTGTCTCGGGGAGGGAAGAAGGAGCAGATAAAGGGTTTGATGGTTTCCATCTGCTCCAGGGATGCTCCTGGGAGTTTCTCATTACAAGCTCCTATGTATCGCTACCTCCTGCTCTCTCTGATGCACCCATTGATTTTGGATATTCTTATTCGGGATGCAGAGAGGATCATTTAGAGGCGTAGGAGCCAGAGATCTGCAGTGCACATGAATAATAAAGCAGCGGAGCGGGCAGGGTGGACTCAGACCTCGCTGATAACATGTTGTGCATCTGCCTGACCCCAGTCCTACACAAAGAAACCCACCTTCCCCCATTAAACCTCACATTCTGGAAAACTGATTCATTTCACACGACTAGGCTATTTAAAGGGTTTGTACGGCTTTAAGAAAATCATGGCTACTTTCTTCCAAATACAGTGCTGCTCTCATCCATGATTTTTAGTGTGTCCCATCCGCCTTTGAAATGAGAAAATATGCTTGCCTTTTTTTTTTTTTTTTTCAAAACAGCGCCACACCAATGCACAGGATGTGTGTGATACCGCAGCTCAGCCCCGTTTGCTGTAATAGAGCTGAGCGGTAATACTGGACATAACCCATGAATAGGTGTGATATTTTTGGAAGAAAGCAGCCAAGTTTTCTAATCATGGAAAACCCCTTTAAATGGCCTGGGCTGCAATACAGGAGTGGCGCTCTTTGTCTTTTTAATCTCCTTTTGAATAGTAGCATAATGCACATGCCATGACCGTGATAAGGAAGTCTCTAAATGTCAGAACCAGTTCAATTCTTTGCTTGTCGCGGTCACAGCAGCCTACAGTGATCTTGTAATGCATGATCTGTGCCACAGCCAAATCGCCGTGTAGCCACAGCCTTATGCTGTTCTGACCGACCGGGGAAATCTGCTCCTCATGGCCTGACTTCCTGGAGGGAGGGTTTGTACACCGCAGCCGATCTGAACAGGCAGTGCTGCGGTGTAAAGCATGGTGGAGAATCAGAGCAGAAGTCTGAGCCTCTGATTACAGTTTATTGGGAAAGGTATATAGTAATGCTGCTTTTTATTTTTTATTTTTTTTTAGGGTGTTAAGTTTTGGGCTGATAACTGTAATATTAAGCTGGGCGTCCTTAGCTTTGGATACGTCTTCTGCGGTGGTAAGTTAACATTTTTTAATCTTTGTAAATGTT
This sequence comes from Oophaga sylvatica, assembly GCA_033576555.1. Lineage (NCBI taxonomy): Eukaryota > Metazoa > Chordata > Amphibia > Anura > Dendrobatidae > Oophaga > Oophaga sylvatica. The sequence continues at coordinate 68,431,724 of JARQOD010000003.1, read as the reverse complement.
TTCCATACACTGGTGAATATTTTTTGCCCACCTTTATTACGTATGTAGTTCTATATTCTGGTCCTTCAATAGCCGAGCAGACTTTTGCTTTTGATCATTTATATACTGCAGTAAATTGTAAAATGTTGTGACATTTTGGCCCAGATCATACATGTCTGAGAATCCTGTGCAAAAAAACAAAACAAAAACCAAGCAAGATTATTCCCAGATTATTAGGAATCCTATAAAATGGAGAGTCCAATAGTCCGGAATTATTATCGTTTAAAGGGCTTGTGCTGGCAAAAGATGCTTGTGTGGTCTGTGCTGGATCCAGGAGAGTGACAGCAGGTGAGTATGATTTATTTTGTTGTTTTTTACAGAATTTAAGCCCCCCTAGCAACTAACGTCTTACATCCTATTTAATGATTGGGGATGTAACAATGCGTGGCCAATTCGGAAATTCTGAGAGTTCTAATTTAGTTTTTTTTATAATTCTCTCTATATATATAAATAGATACAGAGAGAGGAATCGTAATGAGAAAAAAATGAAAGAAAATATAACACAAAAACCTGATATAAAAAAAAAGTAATTTTCTGATGATACATTCCCTTTAACTTCATCACTCGGATGTCTCGCTGGTATCAGCTCCCCCCCAGATTCATCTGCTCCTACCCAGGGTGGTGAAAGGTCAGCAGCTATTATGGGAGAATCACTTTGTCCTCTCTGGGGAATTGTAAGCGACCATTTAATTCCAGTCCATCACTTAGTTGAGGTCCTTGATTTTGTCTTTGGGATTATGGAAGACATGGCTATAATAGAAGCTGGCTTTGTCTTTTTTTTTCTGTTGAGTTACCAGGTTTTTGTCAGGTAATGAAGAATCATTTCATAGTAGTCAGTACAAGACTACCCTCATTTACAGTGTTTGAGTAGCCCCATATAAAGTTTAGCTGTTCTAGTAGGATTTTCCTGACATTTTCTTAGTTGCATTTTACATCAAAAGCCATGGGCCGTAAACAGCTTACAACACAGCAAAGGGATCTCCTTGTTGAACTTTATCAGTAAGGAAAAGGGTAAAAAATTCTTCCAAAGCATTAGATAAACCATGAAACACTGAATACATCAAGAAATGGTTTAAATTTGGCACAACAGCGACATCATCTAGAACTGGATTGGTTCGGGAGGTTGCCAAGAAGCCTATAGCAACATTAAAATAAGCTGCAGGAATTTCTGGCAAGTACTGGTTGACCACAGTGCTTAGGTAATCATTACTGTCCGAACTTTATTCAGAAGTATAAAGGAACACAAGATGTGCCAAGAAAACATTCCCAACATCATTACCTCACCCCCAACAGCTGGATCAGAAGGGTTTTTCTCTTAACGATACGTGCTCCAAATTCTGACTTAACATGGTGCAACAAAAATCTGGATTCATCATCCAAATTTTGCACTCTTATTGCCTGCTGGAGTTTTGGTAAGTAATGTCAATGGAACCGGTTGTCTGCCATTATAGTCCATCCATGTTAGAATGACAACTTGTGCTTTCCGATAACTTGGCTGTATCACCTTGTATTCAGCTGCTGTTATCTTGATTATTCAAAAAAACAATTTCACATCGTTCTCTGATCACTTTTGTCAGAACGATTCTTCATGTCCTTCTCTGTCCCCTTTCACTAGAATGAGTCTTCTAATCCTCTTCTGACCCATTTCATTATAACGATTCTTCACATATTCATCTAAGCCCTGTCATCAGAACAATTCTTCACATTCTTCTCTGACCTCTTTCATTGCAACAATTCTTCACATCATCCTGTGCCTCGTTTCATCAGAACAATTCTTTACATCTTCTTCAGACCCCTTTAATCACAATGACTTCTCATTTCCCTCTCTAACCACTTTCAGCTCACTGATTCTTCAAATCCTTCTCTGATCTCTTTCATCACGATGCTTCACATCCTCCTCTGCCTCCTTTCATCAGAACAGTTTTTCACATCTTCTGATTGCAGAATCAGAACGATTCTTCACATCTTCTTCTGACCCCTTTCATCAGAAATATTCTTTACATCTTCCTCTAACCGATTTCATCAGATCAATTTTCATATCCTTCTCTGATCACTTTCATTGTAACAATTCTTCCCATCCTCCTCTGTCTTCTTTCATCAGAGCGATTCTTCACATCCTCCTCTGACCCTTTTGTAGATACAGTAAGTTCTTTACGTTCTCATGTTCCCCTGTTTCTGAACACTTTTCTTCGATCACCCCTTTGTCGCTATACTCTACACACCGTTACACAAGAGTACCCATCAGGTTGTCAGTTTCTGAAATCCTGAATGAAGAGCTACCCGCATAAGTGGCAGAATGTAACATGACCTACAAGGCCAATGTAAGGCAATATTTTTTTTTCCCTTGTTGGACACATGTACATACCGTGCAGAGCGCCCCCCATATGTCATATAAACTACAGGTGACATCAGTCTATTGCACTCATCAATCTTTGCGGTTTTGATATATAAGGCTGAAAGTCGATAAATAAGATTTACTTTTGGCCCCATCTGGGGCATCATCTTTCTCCCGCCTCCCTAAGTGGATCATGTCACCTCGGAGCCACACATCACAAGCCTTCATAGCCGTAATGAGCCACTGCCTGTGTCATGCTCCCCCTCTGGAGACAGCGAAGACCATCTGGGTGAGACGTATTGATTGCACATAAAACCTTGAGCTGGTAACACATTAGTTAGATTATCAATTAACTGATTAGAGCATTGGTGACCTTCCCATGCTGCAGCCTCTGTAAAATGCCCACAAGTGTCTCTGTCATATAGGAACATAATAATGGTGTCTTAATAGTGGCGCTTTAAAAAGTGGGCAAAGCAAGCACTCACTTTTTCTTTTACGATTTTTTTCTTGTAATTTTAAACCACATAATATGGCCTATACAAGCCTTATAATACCACCATATCCTATGCCGCATCCAAAATCCAAATAGAATTCTGACATATACATCTATATAATACTGAAATCATTTGTAGCATTCAAATAATGTCCACATAATGCCACCATATAGTTGAAAAAACTAGAGCCATATACAGCCCCGCCTATAACATAACCAGATAATGCCCAACTCATATTCACCATTCAAATATGTTACCGCCATATAGTCCAAAACAATACTGCCACATAAAGCCTTCTTATACAACTTTTAGGGCCAATATGATGCACAGCATTTAAATAATACCCACATAATGCAGCCATATAGTGCAAAATTATTCTCATTTATGTTCCATTTTAATAAAACCTTATAGTGGCCAAATGTTATTAACTGTCCAAATTATACCCAGATAATGCATCCTAGAAATTAAATCCGTCATAATACAACCATATAGTTCCCAAATCATATGCAGTATCCAAATACTTCTCGCATAATACTTTCATATAGTCCCAAAAAGAATATTGGTATATACATCCTTATAGTGCTAAATGCACAATGCAGCATGTGCATAATATAATACTGCCATATACATCCCTCTTAATAAAACGATGTAATCCCCAAATCATATGCAGCATCCAAATACCCACATAATGCAGTCACAAAATGGTCATATACTGTACATCTGTCATAACGCAACCATATACTCTAGTACCCAAATCATCATCCATATAAGCCATAATGCAGCCATAAAGTGAAAAAAGTATTGTCAATTACAATACAAAATACAAGCATCTTGTACCCAAATCAGCATCTAAATAATACTTACATAATACTGCCATATAGTGTAGAAACTATACAACCATTAATAGGCCTTATAATACAACCTATTAGTGCCCAAATCATATGCAGCCTCCAAATACTGTCCACATAATACTGCTATATTGTCCCAAAACATTACTACCATATTCAGCCTTCATAAGACCGCCATATAGGGCAAAATGTATGTTTCAGCTGCAGATGGAAGGAAGAGAGCCACAGTATTCATTACTGATGGGTAGGCGGAGCCCCAGATCAGGATGACACCTCAGATCAAAAGCGTGTTGACTGGCTGGCCCCTCCAGCTCGGGCTCCTCCTACTCAGCTCCTTCAGTCTAAAATTTGAGGTCTCAGAGGATGGTCGCTGCTGGAAGCAGCTCCTCAGAAGATTTTATTATTTTTATCGGACAAGAGACTTGGACATGAGTCTGAAAGGTCTCAGGGGTCTCAGCGCTGCTGGACCCCACCTCTCCCCTGGCGGATCTGTATTTTACATAAATAGTCCCTGCAGAATCTTGCCGGCCCTGGGGGACGAGGTTAGCTTCCCTGGCGGGGACGCAAACCGCACACTGGGGTCACTGCGTTCCCCGCCCTGGGGGGGAGCATGGGCACAAGCGCCACAAATCCTGAGGGGTCCCTGTGGCGCTCAGCTGGTGAGTACTCCACAATATATATATAAAATGTGTGAGTGCTTTAGCGACTGCTGTGACAGCGCTATTACATGTGTATTAATGTACTATTAGCGCTGCGGTGGCAGCGCTGTGACTTGTGAATGTGGTGTTTCTGTACAACTTTTTGTCCGCAGGCAGATGCCTGCAGGACAGGGGGGGAGCAGGAGTGAGGAGTTTTGGCGCTCATATTTTTGAGCCGGGGGGGCGTGGCTTCACGCTTCCCGGTCCTTCATGCAGGAAGCGCGCGATTGCGCTTCTCTTCCGGCTCCCTCAGCACGGCGGCCATTAAAAGGGCTCCCGGGCTCCTCAGACTCCGCTCCTCCCGTCTCAGGCACCAAACCAGCTGGGTGAGTGGCGTTTTTTCCTCACCACACAGCGCAGATACATAGCGCTATTCTGCAGCTCGGTCTCACATAGAGACCTTGTTTCTTCTTACAGCCTGCGACATTAACCCCTCTTGAGGGTTTACTTGGCAACAGCTGGGGTAGCTCTATATTTAAGACTTAACCCTTCAGCGTGCTGTTTTTGCGTTCACTAAAAAAAAAAAAAAAAACTGCGTTTTTTTCAGGTTTTCTGACATTTGACCTGCTATATACAGTGTGAGGCATGTCGGAACAGGGTTCAGAAGGCGCGGACCATATTCCAGTTCCGCTTCGGCAATCTGGTACGCAGTCCTCCACAGCGTCTAGCGCTGCAGTTGGAGGTCACAGTGATGCAAAATTGGATGCTATCGCCAGTTCTATTAATGGCTTGTCTGACCTTTTGAGTCAATATGTGTCAGCTAGATCCTCTCAGGACAGAAAGCGACACAGACCGTTACCATCCTTCACCCGTAGCGAATCAGATGTCTCTGATTTAGATTGTGGAGAGGGTTCTCCTTTAAGTTCAGATGGGGAAATGTCAGATTCGGATAAGGAGGAACGGCGGGGGCTTTCGTCCCTTGTGAGACGTACAGAGGCATTTATTGAAGCCATGAGAGAGGTTTTACAGTTACCGGAGGTGGTAACTAGTTTACCTGGTAAATCAGCACGAATGTACCAGGAGTATCGTACGTCACGATCAGCCTTACCAGATCTAAATGATCTTAACAGTGCAGTAGAAAAGGAACGTCTGTGTCCGGATAAACGTTTTCACGGAACACGTTTCTTTGACGCACTTTATCCGTGTTCCACAGAGTCGAGAGATAATTGGATTCCCTCTCCTGAAGTGGATTTTTCCTTATCCCAGCTTAGTAAATCCTCACTGCTTCCTGTTAAAGGGAAGGCGAGTTTGCAGGATCCACTGGACAGAAAAACGGAAATGGCGGCGAAATCAAATTATGAGGCCGCGGGTCATGGATTCAGAGCGGTACTAGGATCCATGTGTGCTTCTAAAGCTTCTATAAGCTGGTTGGACCTTTTACACAAGGCGTGGAAAAATGGATCTCCGCCATCTGAGATGGAGGAGATTTTCGAATGGTTGGACACTGCAGTCCGATATATCTATGATGCAGGTCTGGACACTGCGTCGCTTCTGTCCAGGGCGCAGGCTTCGGCGATCACAGTCAGAAGAGCACTGTGGCTCAGACAGTGGGCCGGGGATGCGGTCTCCAAACAAGGTTTGCTGGCCTTAGCTTATAAAGGTGGTCATCTTTTTGGATCTGACCTCACAGAACTGATTACCAAGGCAAAGGCAAAAGAAGCGACGTTACCACAACGCAGAGCTATGGCTTCTGTGTCTGGCAGGACATATAGTGGTCGGCGGTCCTTTCGGGGCCGAGGTCGATTCGCTCAGTCCTCTTGGGGATCGGGTCGTTCCTCTTTCTCAGCAAAAAAGTCCTCCCAGAAATCTCGCATTCCCTGGAAGCAGAATTTCCGTCAAGACAAGCGGGAAACTGACAAGAAGCCCGCCAAGACGGACTGACGCCAGGAGTCCACTCGAGGACTCTCGAGTGGGGGGTCGCCTGCTCCAATTCAAGGAGACTTGGATTTCTCGCGTTCCAGATTCATGGGTAACGCGGGTCGTGTCAGCAGGTTATTTCATAGAATTCTCTTCTCGACCCCCAGACACCTTTTGCCAGTCTCGCATTCCGTCAGAACCCGAGCTTTTGGTCGCTCTGCAGCGAGAGGTCGAATTCCTTCTTCAGAAGGGTGTGGTAATACCGGTTCCGCCAGAAGACCGGGGAAAAGGATTTTATTCAAATCTGTTTGTGGTTCCCAAAAAGGAGAACAAATTTCGTCCGATTCTGGATCTCAAAAGATTGAATCGACATGTCCACACCCGGAAATTCCGCATGGAGTCACTTCGCTCCGTTGTGGCAGCCCTGTCGCAGAACGATTTTTTGGTATCAATCGACATCCGCGACGCTTATTTGCATGTTCCCGTTGGAAGGGCTCATCAACGTTTTCTTCGTTTTGCCATAGGTCGGGATCATTACCAGTTCGTGGCTCTGCCATTCGGCTTAGCCTCGGCGCCCAGAGTATTTACAAAGATTCTGGCGCCTCTCATGGCAATTCTTCGAAGACAAGGAATTACGATTCTTCCTTACCTGGACGATCTTTTGATCGTGGCATCCTCGGAGGAGGAAGCAGTGACAGCTCGCAATCTGTCTCTTCAGTTACTGAAGGACTTCGGTTGGCTGGTCAATTGGGAGAAGTCGTTTCTGGAACCGTCGCAAGCTATCCTCTTTTTGGAAATGCATTTCGACACGGTACGGGCAGTGGTGTCTCTACCTCCAGACAAACAGTCATGTCTTCTTCGACATGTACAGATCATGAAGTCTTCGATAACAATGTCCCTTCGCAAGTGTATGCGTCTTCTGGGTTTAATGGTGGCGTCCATGGAGGCAATTCCGTTTGCCCAGTTTCATTCCAGAGTTCTCCAAAGGTTCATTCTGAGTCATTGGAATCAGTCGCAATCGCTGGATTGCAGTGTCACCATCTCTCGCAGGGTGCGAGAGTCTCTAGGATGGTGGTTACGTCCAGGAGCCTTATCCCTGGGGAAATCTTTCCTCCCTCCGAAATGGTCGGTCATAACCACAGATGCCAGCCTGACGGGCTGGGGGGGTGTTTGGAACGATTCCTGGATTCAGGGAGTATGGTCATCAGAAGAGACTGTTTTACCGATCAATATCCTGGAATTGAGGGCGATTTTCCTTTGCCTCCAACACTGGACGGTCCTTTTGAGAGGTCTGCCGGTCCGAGTGCAGACAGACAACGCCACAGCGGTTGCATATATCAATCACCAAGGCGGCACAAGGAGTCCCAGACTCATGGCGGAAGTGTCTCGGATCCTGATTTGGGCCGAGGCCAGGGTTCCAGCCATTTCTGCAATCCACATTCCAGGGGTTCAGAATGTTACGGCGGATTTTCTCAGTCGCGAGAAGATGGATCCCGGAGAATGGAGTCTTCATCCGGAGATTTTTGCAATGCTGTGCTCCCGTTGGGGAACTCCCCAAGTGGATTTGATGGCATCCAGGTTCAATGCCAAGCTACCAGTGTTCATGTCCAGGTTCAAGGACCGGAAGGCTGTGGAGGTGGATGCTCTGGTGGCTCCGTGGGATCAATTCGAGCTGATTTATGTGTTTCCACCGATATCCTTGCTTCCTCTGGTACTGCGCCGGATCAGACTGGAGAGAATCCCGGCTATGTTAATAGCACCAGATTGGCCGAGGAGGACGTGGTTTTCAACGCTAATGTCGCTGTTGGCGGCACCTCCATTTCCACTTCCTCTTCGACCGGACCTGTTGACTCAGGGGCCCGTTTGTCATCCGGACTTGAAGTCTCTGCGTTTGACGGCGTGGCTCTTGAGACCGAAATGTTGACTCGTAGAGGTTTTTCAGCCGAGGTCATTGCTACTCTTCGAGCTGCCAGATGTCCGGCTACTACTAGGATTTACCACAAAACTTGGGAATCCTTCTTTTCGTGGTGTTCGGGGTCTTCACGGAACCCGAGAAAATTTTCCATTCCCAATTTGCTGGCTTTTCTGCAGCATGGGTTAGACAAGGGCTTGGCAGTTAGCACCCTGAGAGGTCAGGTTTCTGCTCTGTCTTTATTATTCCGGAGAGCTATTGCCTCGCGTAGGGACGTGCTTTCCTTTTTCCGCGGTATAGCTCGTAAGTTTCCGCCGCGGAAGGCACCTGTGTCTCCTTGGCGGCTCAACCTTGTTTTGGAGGCTCTTCAGCATAAACCTTTTGAGCCTATGGACTCTGCTAGTCTTTCTTTACTTTCTTGGAAGGTGGCCTTCCTAGTAGCGGTCACCTCTTTGAGAAGAGTTTCTGAGTTGGCAGCTCTTTCTTGCTCGCCTCCTTTTCTGGAGTTTTTTCCGGATCGTGTAGTGCTTCGCACTCGGGGTGATTTTTTGCCTAAAGTGGTGTCACAATTTCATGTCAACCAGGATATTGTGTTGCCTTCATTCTGCCCGGATCCGAAGAATGTGAAAGAGCGAGCTTTGCACACATTGGATTTAGTGCGGGCCTTGAAGTTTTATCTATCTATTACTCAAGGTTTTCGTAAGACGGACTTCCTGTTTGTGGTTCCAGCAGGTCGTCGGCGTGGTCAACGAGCTTCCAAGGATTCTATAGCTCGTTGGATCCGGTCAGCTATTTTGGAAGCTTACCGTCTTCGGGGTGAATTTTGCCCGATTAAGATTCGAGCCCATTCTACGAGAGCTGTGGCCTCATCGTGGGCTTTTCATCAAGGTGCCTCGGCAGTGCAGCTCTGCCGAGCGGCAACTTGGCGCTCTGTCCACACGTTTACAAAGTTTTATAAAGTGGACGTCAGTGCTTCCGCTGATGCAGCCCTCGGACGTAGGGTCCTGCAGGCAGCTGTAGTGTAAAGTTCTAGATGAACTTGTGTTTAGCGCTGGTTGCGCTTTGTTGTTAAGGTTGTTGGGTTTCTGCCTTTTGTTGATTTTTCCCACCCTTATTTTTTTGAACTGCTTTGGGACGTCCCATCAGTAATGAATACTGTGGCTCTCTTCCTTCCATCTGCAGCTGAAAGACGGATTTTGGTAAGACCTTACCTGTAAAATCCTTTTCAGCGAAGGAAGGAAGAGAGACACAGCACCCTCCCAGGGCAGAAGTGTGTTGATGTTTTCAGATGCAGTGCGACCCTTATCTGATAGCGATTATCTGGGCTGAGGTCAGCGCGCTAAGGCTCTGTTCCAGCATTGCCAGCTCATCACAGTAGTCAGGTTCAGTGAGTAGTACCTGGAATTCTGTGGTTTGCTTTACTTTGCATGCATAACCTGTATTCTTGTGTTGTTTCTCTGAAGTTCCTTCAGAAGGGGTTATGTTGCTCCGCTGGTGATCTTGGTTCTTCCCTAAAGCTTTGGTACGACTGAAGGAGCTGAGTAGGAGGAGCCCGAGCTGGAGGGGCCAGCCAGTCAACACGCTTTTGATCTGAGGTGTCATCCTGATCTGGGGCTCCGCCTACCCATCAGTAATGAATACTGTGTCTCTCTTCCTTCCTTCGCTGAAAAGGATTTTACAGGTAAGGTCTTACCAAAATCCGTCTATCATCCAAATAAAACTGCAGATGAATTCCCAAATTATATTACCAAACACGTGAGAAAAACTGCTACAATTACCATGTGAGATAATCCGTCTGCGCCACTAATAATCCCATAAGGGAAGTAGGCAGAAAAAACACAAAGTTCTCGATTATTTCTTCAAATAAAAACCAAATTTTATTTACAAATTCAAATTTCAAAATATTTCAATAACAAATCGTAGTAAACCTCATGTACTGAGGGACACTTCTTGTTACTACCTCCATTAAACATACCATTACGTTAGTAACCTCATTATAGCCATTGCAATTGTCCATATCCAGACCTCATAAAAGTGCGAAGTGCCAGGAGAATATTAGAGAATGAATGTCCCGGATATACTGAGATTGACTCATAAAAATATCAGCCTCACCCACAAATATCGCAACTGAATGGGTTCATAAATGCAGCAGCAATAGGACATTACTTACATTAGTATGTGGAAGTCGTGCCGTGTCCCTCCACCCCGACGCGCGTTTCGTCCACACTTCACACCCCCTGAAGAAGTGTGGACGCAATGCGTGTCGGGGTGGAGGGACACGGCACGACTTCCACATACTAATGTAAGTAATGTCATATTGCTGCATTTATGAACCCATTCAGTTGCGATATTTGTGGGTGAGGCTGATATGTTTATGAGTCAATCTCAGTATATCTGGGACATTCATTCTCTAATATTCTCCTGGCACTTCGCACTTTTATGAGGTCTGGATATGGACCATTGCAATGGCTATAATGATGTTACTAACGTAATGGTATGTTTAATGGAGGTAGTAGCAAGAAGTGTCCTTCAGTACATGAGGGTTACTATAATTTGTTATTGAAATATTTTGAAATTTGAATTTGTGAATAAAATTTGGTTTTTATTTGAAGAAATAATCGAGAACTTTGTGTTTTTTCTGCCTACTTCCCTTATAGGATTATTAGTGGTGCAGACAGATTTTCTTAGTAATTATTGACAAAATTTACAATTGGGGATAAATTTGTGGTTTGAGATAATTGTACAATTACCATGTGGTAGTAAACGGGGGCCCCAGAGATTGCGCAATTTGCCACCCCTGAAATCGGGCCATCTTGCATTAGTAAGTCTGTCTGGATTCCTGCCTGAGTGTTGAGTTCTCATTCCATGCATCTGCCCTAAAAGCAGATTTTCCAGACGAAATAAAATAAAAAGCTCCTACAGTGCCCGTACAAAAAAAAAAATGGAAAGCGTTTTTAAGTATCATATTTCTCGATATGATCAATGGAAGCTGCAGATCTAAAGCCTGAGGCTGCACTACTGAGAGATTCTAATGTCCCCTTCTGATTTCTGCCAAGTTGTCATGGAGACTGTGTTTGAAAAGTTTGAATTCACACAACTTCTCCGTGACCGAGAATCAGAAGAGGACATGTCACTAGAATATCAGTAGGGCAGCCTCAGGCTTTGGGGCCTGTGACTTCAAGTGATTGTATCTCGGCCTAGAAATAAGATATTAAGATTCCGTTTTCACATTAAAGATCTTCTAGGCTAAGTTCTGATACTCAGAGTCAGTCACATTGTAAATCTGGAACATGACACCCAGCTCGGAGCTGCCCGGCAGTGCGCGTTGGTTGCGGCTGCCCTGAGGGAATCTAATGTCTCAGTGATGAAGGTTGTGTTCTTGCTTTGCCCTGTGGTCTCAGCTTTCGCCCTTCTCTGATTCCTCCAGTCGTTGCTAATTGAATTTCTTGGTTTTCTCGAGCTTCGGCCTTTTCCTGCCACTTGTTCTCGATTTGCAGATTAGATTCTTCTCTTCACGGTTTTGAGGCTGAGAAGAGATTTATGAAAATTAGAGGCAGGTAGGAACTAGTAGTGCTCCTCATTAGGAGGCGGCACACCTCACCGGTCACGGGGAAATTCGATTCTGCGCCATGTACACGAGGGCACCACATGCAGTGATCAGATATGGGCTCTTAAAGCGCTCACGACACCTTTTACCAAAGCATAGCTACAGTAAGACCGTTGTTAACTCCTTCCCACCACAGCAATTTTTCATTTTTGTGCTTTTTTTTCCTCCTTTTTCCTTAATATTTTTATTTTTCCATCATTCTAGCCTTATAATGAGGGGCTTTTTTTGGGTGGGGGTCAAGTTATATCTTTGAATGCCACCCTTTGCTTTGCCATATAATATACTGGGAACAAATTTTTTTACGCCTTTTTGTCTTTCGAGTTTTGTTTTTATGACCTTTTCTTTGGTAAAAAATGAGCTCACCCTTTTGTCTTGGTGGGCTCAACTCTATGTGAAGTATTAATGGTGGCCATTTTGGCTGGCACGCAGCTTCCCTAAAGGACACTGCCCTAATTGAAGCGGGCATTAACTCCTTATGCCTTGTCTTGTAGGGCACCAGTGATTTCTGCGTGGCACCTGACAAATTCATCATGAACATGACGCAAGATCAAATCAGTGCAGGTAACGTCTGCCTCCCGAGCGTCCATAGATGGTTGCGAGGATGTCTGACTAATGATGCCTATATATTGTGTCTGTCTTTGCAGAAGTCGTCCATTATTACTTGTACTGCAGCCAGAGTCTGAAGAATCCCTTCCAGCAGGTATGACCCCGGATGGTACGTTACTGTACAGCTGCCTAAAACTTGCACTTACCGATCCCTCTTTCCAGGCCCTGAACGTCTACCAAAAGTCGCTGACCACCATGCAGATCCAGATACAAGGTTTACTTCAGTTTGCCGTGCCCATATTTCCTACTGCCCAGGTAAGATGAGCAAGATTGACTCTCACATCATGGGGTTTCTTCCTCCTGGCGGAGACCTTGTTTGCATATTATTATTTTTTTCCCATGAACCATCGACTGTAAATCGGCTTCCATATAGCAGTCGGGTCTCCTCAATGAGAACCAGTCCCTCCCAGAAGAATGATTTTATAAAGACTGATGGTGATCTTTTTTAGCTGCATAATTCTGACTGTGTGCAGTCACCACTAGGGGGAGCTAATGCATACTGCTAGTAATGGGAGCTCTATAAATGTATATATGTTTATGCATGAGGGCTCCCCCTTCAAGCTACATTAGAATATTACCATTATTTTGTGGCGGCAAACACCAGGCAGAAGTACTCCGTACCTGGGCCTCTTTCACCCGGAGTCTTCCAGCTCATATGCCTAACCAGTTTTCACAAAGTCATAGAAATCAGTGTGTTGTCTGGGACAGTAACTAAGCCCTCCCCACCACAGCCAATTTTTGTCTTTCACATTTTCCTCCCTTTCTTCCAATAGTCATAACTTTTATATTTTCCTGTCGACACAGACATTTGAGGACTTGTTTTTATTGCTGGCAGAGTTGTAGTTTTAAATGACATAGCTCATTTTATTGTATAATGTACTGGAAAATGGGGGGGATTAAAATTACAATTCCACCATTGTTTTTTGTGTTATTCTTTTGCGGCGTTCTTTGGGAAATTAAAAAAAAAAGAACCTGGTAACATGATTCTCCAGATCAGTAGGATTACAGCGATACCAGGCAAATAAAAAAAATTCTATATATACATACAGTTGTGTCAAAAATGTCTTTATTATTAAGGGAAAAAGAAATCCAAACCTACAGGGTCCTGTGTGGAAAAGGGATTGCCCCCTAAACCTAATAACTGGTTGGGCAACACTTAGCTGCAACAACTGCAATCAAGCATTTGTGTTAACTGGCAATGAGTCTTTTATAATGCTCTGGAGGAATTTTGTCCCACTCCTCTTTGCAGAATTGTTGTAATTCAGCCACATTGGAGGGTTTCCCAGCATGAACCGCCTTTTTAAGGTCATGCCACAGCATCTCTATGGGATTAAGGTCAGGACTGTGACTAGGCCACTTTTTCACACCTCCAGGGAAATTTCAATTGTTTTTTCGTATTTTCTGCTGTCTTAAACCAGGGGTGTGTCTTATAGTAAGATGTGTCCCACAGTCTAAAAATATTTGAGTAGCAGTGCGCACACTCATTCGCTAATTCATTGACTTCTGTTCTCTATGGGGGTCCCGTCACTTGGATCTGTAGCAAGGACTACCTCTGTAAGGACAGTCTCTTAACCCCTTCTGGATGCAGTACACAATAGTACACTCGTTCGGGTATACAGAATAGGCTCAAGAGCAGAGCCCACACAATATCTGACAGATGCAGTCTGTGCTACACACCCAGCATCTCCCTTTAACTGCGGAGACTGGAGCTGAGCTCTGATTGCTGCTGTTTGCCCATTCAAATACTGACAGAGGCATTTACATTTTTAAAGAAACTAAATAATTAGTCCATGAACGTCAAAAAGACTCAAAACATCAGAATTGCTGTTTGCCAGTTGCCACACCTCCCCCAAAAAGGCAATATAGGGCAATCAAAACCTTGTATGTACCCCAAAATGGCATCAGTAAAAATGAGAAAAAAAAACTATATGTATATTTTTAAATATTTACTGATACCATTTTGGGGTACATACAAGGTTTTGATTGCCCTATATTGCAATTTTTTGGTGAGGTATGGCAACTGGCAAACAGCAATTCTGATGTTTTGATTCTTTTTGACAGCTGTGTGAAAAAGTGATTGCCCTCTTCATGATTTCTTATTATAACACAAATGACATTTTTAAATGAAGGTATTTATTATTCTTTATTATTAAGGGAAAAAGAAATCCAAGCCTCCAGGGTCCTTTGTGAAAAAGTGATTTCCCCCTTCCCCTTTAAAACATAAATTAACTGTGGTTTTTCATATCTTTGGGAAGCAGAGTTCAAATTCCCTAGCCACATGCCGGCATGATTACTGCCATACCTGTTCTCAATCCAGAAATCACTTAAATGGGACCTGCCATTTAAGTGATTTCAGCTCTGCTGCACACACACCCAGCTCTGCAGCGCACACAGTGTATATGACAGATCATATGAAATCAACTGGTCAGAACCTACATCATCTATGTAGGTTTAGTGGTGGGCATGTCCTGATAGACCCTCTCTTGCTCTTCACCAATCAGAGTGATTAGTGTTGGGCCAGAGGGGAGAGAGCTGTGTCGCTTCTGCACAGAACGCCGTGTCATAGGACCTCCGAACTACAAACATTTTATTTAAGTCAAAATTTCTTGCTAAAATGTGTCTTATAGTAAAACAAATGTGGCATACAGCCAATAGACTTGTGCGCCCTGGAGGTATCAGTAATGCATTTACTGAATACCGTTCTGTGCAATCCTCCTGTATCTCGCATTACCCACTGTATATTTGCATGAAACTAAAGTTATTATTCCTGACTCGATCCAGAAATAAACTCACCGTGCCAGTTCTCCCCCTTCTTCCAGAAAGATCTGCAGGGCATCCAGCTCCTTCTGAACACGTCCGAGTCTAATCTGCACCAGCTTACTGCTCTGCTGGACTGCCGGGGACTGCACAAGGTATGGGGAAGGGTCAGCGTCATTATGACACATCCATCAGTTTTGTAAAACTCTGTGACTTCCAATGACCTGGAATATCTGATAATCCGGAATTTTTTTTGTCTCGCTCTCAGGATTATTTGGAAGCTCTTATTGGCATCTGTTATGACGGGGTTGAAGGACTACTTTATCTCGGCCTCTTCTCACTCCTGGCAGCATTTGCCTTCACCGCCATGGTATGTGCCGTGCCACAAGCCTGGAAGCATTTGGTCGCAAGGTGAGCTTTAGAATAGGCTGCACGTCATGTATTCCCTCCTATAGGCGTATATGGAATATGGGCGCTGTTTATAGCAGACTGTATACCTCCCGATGGCCCAGGATCTGCTGGGTCGTACCGCACAGCCTGCAATCTGTTATCAGCGCAGTTGCTATTAATAATAGGCAGAGACACTAGCACCTGAGGAGCAATGTGATTTATAATGGTAATAATCCCGTGTGTTTGGATTTCAGGGACCGAGATTACAACGACATTGACGAGGAAGATCCCTTTAACCCTCAGGCCCGTCGTATAGCGGTGCACAACCCCAACCGGGCGCAGCTGCGGAGCTTCTGCAGCTACAGCAGCAGCCTGGGCAGCCAGGCAAGTCTACATCCGCCGGGCCAAACCATCTCCAATGCACCCGTTGCAGAATACATGTAAGTAGTTGATTGCAAAAGGTACAGTCCGATGTAGCAGATTTTGTCAAGTGATACCTCTTAAGATGATACGTGGGCATAGCTGGATGGCGGTCAACCCACGCAGGTGCCTAGGGTACGGCGTGCCAGAGGGAAGCTTTGCTCAGGGTATTTACATACATACAACATTAATCACCCAAACAATCAGTGATCGAACCTAGCAAGTGTTCAGTCCCCCTGCAGCGCCACCACTGGAGAGATACGGCATTGCACTGCTCATACTGAAATTCATGGGCAGTCTGTGTGGTGCCCAAAAAGGCCAGGTCCTCAAGAGCAAGTGACGATCTTTGTGCTGACTGTGCTCCCTGGTCCATAGTTGAGGGTATTATGGGTTTGTACTCCCAACTATAAAGGGGGTTTTCCAGTTTTGATAAACCTCTCAACTGCAATTTGTTTAAAAAAGGGGGACATTTTTACTCACCATCCCCTGGTCCAGCACTGCATGTCCACTGCTGCTCCCATTGTCTGTTGTTGACATTTTATTGCCAGCGCTGCAGCCAATTACTGAGCTCAGCAAGTCTGCACGAGCCACTGAGCTGACTTGATTAGCTGTGGTGCTGCAGATCGTTATAGGCAAGACAGAAACTAATGCTGGACCCAGGGAGGGTGAATAATGCGCATATTTGTTTTTGGTTTTTTTTTATTGCAGCTGTGGGACAGGAGTTTTCTGAAACCGGAAAATCCCTTTAACTCATTACATGTAATAGGGTATTTGAACACCGACCTAGCTGTACTGATTGCTCCTCACTTTACACTTTCTGCGTAACTTAACCCACTTTTGTTTTCTTTCTTAAAGGAACCAGGCAGCTTTGTTTGGTGGTAATCCCCGCTATGAGAACGTTCCACTGATCGGGAGAGGATCGCCCCCACCCACGGTACGCTGGGCCTCCGAATCCAAATCATTCTTATAGCCGACTGCCCAAAATGGTCATTGGAAGCAATACAGGACAGCAAAGACTTGACTGTCATAGCCCTTTATTTAAATACCCTGACCATGGGCAGAACGGCTTGTTGGCGCCCCTCTTGGCAGCTAGACAGTCTATGCCACTGCAATAATTGCAACAGATATATTTATCATTTAGGTTGTGGCCACTCTGCGACTTTTTATAGCTTTACTGATTGATTTTAACTATTTTTCTACAGCTGCAGTATAAAGCAAGACTGCAAATGCCACTTAATCGTGAAAATCGGTCAGTAACACTACAAAACGTTGCAGTGTAGCCCAG
Organism: Oophaga sylvatica; assembly: GCA_033576555.1. Lineage (NCBI taxonomy): Eukaryota > Metazoa > Chordata > Amphibia > Anura > Dendrobatidae > Oophaga > Oophaga sylvatica. Next base: position 68,414,476 of record JARQOD010000003.1, on the reverse strand, counting down.
GTCTTATTATAATTAAGAAAATATGGCTACTTCCTACCAAAATATAGCACCTCTCTTGTCCACAGGCTAAGTGTGGTATTGCAGCAAAGCCAAAGTCATGTAAACAGGATTGTGCTGCAATACCACTCACAACCTAAAACAAGAGTGGCGCTATTTTTCTGAAAAGAAGCTGACATGTTTTTCTTATCTCATATAACCCCCTTTAAGTTTTTAATTTAAGATTTAATTTGTGTTGGGACCCCAGATTTGTGATCAAATGGGTCTCTTTCTCTTTTGTTGTCTTGACAATAAGCAATAATCGGGTAGTGATAAAGCAATAAAAGCTCAGTGGCCAAACTATGTAGGAGTAGAAGCAACATGGTGCCAATATCATTAGGTGACGGTTACAGTACTGTCCTGTAACTGCCTGCATGTGTGCCCAAATGAGCCTACCCTTCCCACCCTTCAATAGCATCTCATGCGTCATATTATGCAGACTATTCTACTCTATGGAGTAGGGACGAGTGAAGAGTAAAGTGGAGATGGAGAAAACAAGCAAGGGAGATGCAGAAATAGAAATTAAGTTTTCTAACAAGTCTTTTACGTCATCCAGAGCTGGATTCACATCTACACTGCTCAGTACTGCCATATAATTTCCTCCTGCTACTTTTGTGTCTATGATGGCTAAGGAATGAAGAGCAGAACTCCCTCTCTGTGTGTTGTGCTGTGTATAGTTTCCACCCACCAGCTCACAGTCGATTGCAAATTAAGAGATAGGGCCTGCAGTGGGGAAACAGGTGAAAATGCAGAATACAAAACGTCCAATAGTGTTAATTTTCATGTTCACACACAGGGCAACATATTCTTAAAAGTTACGTGAAATTTTAGTTAACTTTTACGCTTGCCGTACACTTTAGATAGTTGTGAGCCAAACACTTTTTCAGCTGAGAGCTATTGCTCCTGATTTTCCCCATAGACATTCACATTTTGAGTGAGAAAAGGAAAAACTGCTACCGGGCACCTCTGGCAGCAGCTTTTCTCTCATCCGACCGAAAGGATCAGGCAAATCAAACTGCCTGATCCTTTTTTTTCTCACCACAACATCTGTCATTCGGGAAAGGTCAGAGTACATTGATTGCAGTAAAGGAGGTATAGAGTAAGTAGTAGGATTTTAAAGAGATATCACACCTTATTATAAAAAAAAAAAGCTGATTACTACATCAGTGATAGGAGGAGGAATGTGTTTAAGTGCTGCCTTAGTACAACTATTCCTCTGGATTCCCCCATAGATATGCTCATTTGGCCATTCTGATTGGGGAGATTGAAATAAGCCTCTGCCAGGTACCTCTGGTATCAGCTTTTCTCACCTAAGAATAAACGGATCAGAGTACATTGCTCTCAGTAAAAAAAAAAAGGTATAGAGGAATTAGTAGGGTTTAAAGAGATACTCTACAAATCTGATGAGATCCGCTGTGATAGGAGGAGGAATGTGGTTGAGTCTCGCCAAGCCTGGCCTTAGTTCAGTCCAGACTAGTAGCTATGGATGTGCCTCCTGACAATATAGCAACGAGTCTTTCTCAAATTCATAGACTAACCCAGAAGAGCAGCATGGCCGCTGTCACATGACGCTCCACGTCTCATCCGGCATTAGTAATCAGTTTTCAGAAAACACGTATAGGTGAATAACCCCAAAAATAATGACGATTAGCCATTGATGTGTAATGTAGGTGCCAAGTATTCTTTTTAAAAGGCCTTTTAATACTGAATTTTTTAAATCATTTTGCTCACCGCTCGCACTTATATATTCCTCCTGCTAATCCATCTTTTGTTTTTGCATGCTTGTTTTGGAGCTTTGTAATGTTAAAAAAAACGTAAGTTGTATCACTCTGTGTAATGTGAATCTGTCCCTTCACTCCCCCTGTCCTACCATCCATCCCCCCTCAATCTCATCATAGTGCTTCCCTTAGAGAATAGATATTTAAGGAGCACTAAATAACCATCTTGACTGATAGGAACCCAGTGCCAGCATTGGAGCTCCATTTTTTTTGTTATACACAACTCCAAATCCAGATACATAATCAAATTCTGTCTGCCGGTGGCTGCCTCTAGGGGGAGCTCACTGCATACACAGCTATACAGTTCTGTGGGAGCAGTAGGAATCATTAGCAGCAGCTCCTCCTAGTGGAGTCTTCGCAGGAAATGTGCCTGAATCTTCTGGGAGACCCCCAGACAAGTATGCTTCAACATACACCTGTGCATCTAGCAGATCCATGGTTTTACATAGGGCTGCACTCTTGATTTCCCAAAGATGATTACGGAGTGCTTCCTGTGGCCTTGGGTGTTTTCTCGGCCGGCACCGTGCAGCAGATGCTTCTACACAAAGGACTTCCTTCCCATCGCCTCCTGCTTATTAGCCGCTCCATTAAATATATAGGACATTTAAGTGCTGTGGTTTTCCCGGGGTTAGAGACAGAATTACACAGCTAAGTAGCATGTAGTGTACCAAAGTCTAAAGCCCAAACCAATCAGCCCCCTCCCCCACACTGTGGTGCGTTAATATATAGTTAGGCTGGAGATGAGGCTAGTGTAATAAGGAGGGAGGCTACTCCGCCATCACTACACCAGCAGGATTGTCTTAACTTTCAATGAGTAAAGCACTGGTTTTGGAAACAGTTGGGATCATGGTGTCATAGGCTATTGATGGAAATCACACAAAATATCATTGACTACAAGTCCCTGCCCCCGTATTTCTTGATTTAAAGTCAGCTCTTCCATTAGCAGTGATGTACCCACCCTAGGGGGGCATGGCACACAACCATTAGCGTGGGAGACATGCCTGGCACAAACTGCTTCCCTTGCTAGCTGTGAGCCACCCCTAGGTGCAGCTCACAAGAATTCATCTTTTCCTGGTTTCTGTGAGCCACCACTAGGGGAATTTACTAAAATGCTTCTCCAGCTTCCTGTGAGTCACCACTAGGGGGAGCTCACTAAAATGCCTCTCCAGCTTGCCATGAGCCACCACTAGGGGGAGCTCACTAAAATATTAAAATACTTTTCCTGCTTGCTGTAAGCCATCACTAGGATTTGCTCACATAACTGTTTAGCCTGCTTGCTGTTAGCCACCACTAGGGGGAGCTCACCAAATTACTTCCCCTGCTTGTGATCTACCACTAGACTAGGAGCTCATGAAAAACTTTTTTGCTTGCTGTGAGCCACTAAAATGATTTTCCTACTTGCTGTGAGCCATCACTAGTATTTGCTCACATAAATGATTATCTCAGCCAACACTAGACGGAGTTCACTGAACTGCTAATCCTGCTTGCTGTGAGCCACCACTAGGGGAAGCTCACTGAACTATTTCCCCTGCTTGCTTTGAGCCACCTCTAGAGGGAGCTCAAAGAACTGCTTCCTCTTCTTGCTGTGAGCCACCACTAGGGGGGTAGCTCACTACATACAGTTGTATATTTCTACCATTTCATCCTAGCTCCCTATGCAGTGAGCTCCCCCTGGTGGTAGCAGAATTCAGACATAATTAGATTAGTTAGGTGTAGTAGATTTGGTGGCATTCTTAGTGGGGGTTTTGGCCTTATTTTGAGGTTGAGTTTTGCGTCCCTCATATCTCAAGAATCATTACGCTCATGGTCTCCGTATATGCTCCCTTGTCGCTGTATACATGTCTGTACGTCATATCTTGATTTCACCTGATTCTGATTCTATTTTTTTTCCTAGTATTCTCCCAGTATGAGGGCCACCTATCTCTCCGTCACCGAGGAGCCATCCAGTATTTATGGCAATGAGTATCCAGCTTAGATTAACTTTTCTGTCGGTATCTGCGGATACCTCTCCTCCTGCCAAGATGTAATGGAAAAAGACACTATCAGAAATGCTTGGCTGATAAAGGGGAGTAATAGCACTCAGGTGTAACGGACTAGAGGAAAACCCTCTCCTGCCGAGGGAAAAGGGGCCTGGACTACGGCCATCAACATGAAGAGAAATGCCATATAATAATTTTAAGCTTGAAATTGGAGTGTAGAATTTTTTGGAAGGCTGACAACGCGTCCCCAGTTTCTCAGATATTGGCCCAGAGAATACAAGAACAGTAGTACTACAACTCCCAGTAGGTTTGTAAATCCACCTTGCCCTAAAGTAGTTATTAAAAAGTGATTTGACACATTGGTTCCATCTGCTGGCCGACTAGTGTAAGAGCCATTGAACTATTTTTTTTCTATTAAATCTAAATTCATATCAGTATTGCAGGGGCTCTGGAAACCCCAAACTGATGTATCCTAAAACATATGAATGCATTAAACTGTGTTTTCTATGTACATCATCATCATCACCCACTGGGTTTTCACTATATCCGCTGATATGGGTGTATAGACTGATCTATGGTGACTACTTGTATTGTTTTTACTTGTTTAAAAAAAATGTTGCCCAATTTTTGGGGGCACTTGCTTTATTTTTTATTACGTGCAACTTGTCTTTCTTCCAGCCCCTGGAAATAAACTGCTTAAGGACAAAATGTAATATTGCCTGTTGTTATTTAATGGCAGGGTAAGAGGGTCCAATAACTTGATAAAAATCTGAGCTGCAGTACTCGACATGGCCTGTGAGTCAGTGTGATGCTATTTCTGGGGAGAAAGTAGTCTTATACATCCACTCTAAGGAGAACTCCATTTACACTTTATATTTGTATCGAACACACATCTTTGAGAGAAATAGAAATTTTGTAAAAATGTAAAATTGTACACAAGGATTTACCATTCTCATTGTCACTCCTCCCATCACGCCCCAGCACAGATTTAGATAAGCTTTTCTGGTAGGAGCTCATTTATGTGCTCTTTGTCGCCCTCTGCTGAACAGATATCACTTTTCAAGCCCATTCAGTCATTATATACTTGTATTAATGGATAAAATACCACCTCCCTATGGACTGGAATAAAAACTTGAACAGGTCGGAGTATATTAAGACACTGCACAACTTGTGCCCATTGCTAATGGACAGTAAAAAGTCCCACACCATCACTTGATTCTCTGAAACTGAACCAAAGGATGGCATAGTTATCCACGTATTTCAATAGGTGCCCTGCAATTCTTCATTTTTCCTCTAGGTGCACTGTTATAAAAAAAAAAAAAAACGCCAAATCTGGTGGCAAAACCTCCCCAAACGGAATATTACACTAGGCGGCGCTGTTATATCACTATTTGTGAATTTTATATATTTCTATGATTTTTCCTCCAGAGCAGAAATCGGTGAATGCAGCCTACATAGAACCTGAAACAGCAGAGGCTACAGTCTCATGTGAAGTCATACAGTCTTAGGAAGTCATGCAGAATTTTGAACGCAGCTTTGGATGTGACTAAAGTGTCAAATATATATTAAGTAATATACACTGCTCACAAAAATGTAGGGATGTTTGGCTTTCGGGTGAAATTTTAGGATGATCCTAAAATGCCCTCTAACCTTTTCAGGAGAACTCAATGTTTCAGTACTTTTTGTACAACTTGTTGTTCTCTAACAACCATACCACGTTAGACCTAGACACATGGTGTGAGTAAATAAATAATTAGTAACACTTCACCTGTGTCTATAATGGATAATTGAGCCTATCATCGCTTACCATAGGTAAAACTCAACAAGAAAGATGATACTATGGCACTATTTTAATCAAAAAATTCAAATTTTTATTAAACACAATATAAAACTACTACAATATGGGATGAGAAGGTAAAAGTAAAGAGACACGCAACATATGTGCTGCCACAAGCGACACACTAGACTGGATGATAGGAAATTAGCAGTTTAGATACTATTTATAACTCATAGATGTATATATATGGTAACAGGCCTCAGTCAAAGCACCAACCAGTCAATTTAAACATTTCAACATGAATGGCTAATTAGCCAGAGTATTATATAGCTGCCTGCGATGAACCATACGATTCAGGAGTGAATAACAAGATTGTTGATACTGCCAATAATCAATCTGTAAATATCTAATCTAAAGCAAAGATACAGACCAAGCTGCTAAAGTGTAATGAAATACAGATTGAAGACTGCCAGGTGCAACGCTACCACCATACTCACAACATTGCAACGGGGAACATAGTCCATGATTAAAAAATCCAGCGGTATAATTACCAGTGAGCAGGAGGTACGAGCAGATGGCAGATCCGACATCCAGACCAGCGCGCCCGCCCCGACGCGCGTTTCGGCTAACCTTTTTCAAGGGGCCTGCTCTATTAGTATCTTACTAGCCTTTAAATAGGGGCCGGTGACCGCGCGCAAAATCGCGTCACCGGAAGTTGTAATCCAGACCGGAAGTGACGCGCTCTGTCTCCAAGGAAACCACCACGCTCCCAGGCGTTGGCGTCACACCATAGGCGGAGCCTAGGGCGGACCTCTACCACAGTGTATAGACGCCAAGAGCCTGCAGCGGTGATGGTTCCCAGGAGACATGCGCGTACAGGTCTGGCAAAATTTGTATACTAAATACGGAAAACACATATTAAAATACAACAATCAGTGCCGACAGTAGATATATTAATTGTTACAGACCATTATCCGTCTCTAATATATAAAAGTCATACAGAACATATATATATATAATCATTTTCTTCATGGAAAACTTTTCTTTGATGGAGTCTTCATGCTGGGATAACAGCCATCAGTGATTCAAAATGTCTCACATCATAATATCCACAACATAAAAGATATGTGCACCAAACGGAAGAATATAAGGTCCAATCATCAACAACGACAAATCTGGTGGCAAAACCTCCCCAAACGGAATATTACACTAGGCGGCGCTGTTATATCACTATTTGTGAATTTTATATATTTCTATGATTTTTCCTCCAGAGCAGAAATCGGTGAATGCAGCCTACATAGAACCTGAAACAGCAGAGGCTACAGTCTCATGTGAAGTCATACAGTCTTAGGAAGTCATGCAGAATTTTGAACGCAGCTTTGGATGTGACTAAAGTGTCAAATATATATTAAGTAATATACACTGCTCACAAAAATGTAGGGATGTTTGGCTTTCGGGTGAAATTTTAGGATGATCCTAAAATGCCCTCTAACCTTTTCAGGAGAACTCAATGTTTCAGTACTTTTTGTACAACTTGTTGTTCTCTAACAAGGAGATTAATGGCAAAACTCACAACAGGCGTTTGATCCATGAATTGGCCAAAATATTTCAGGGTTCAATTAGAATTGGTATTAAACAGTCCTCATCATACTGTTCACATTGACATCTTCAGACCAAGACGACAACTGATGAACCATACCTCACCATTGTGAGGCTTCAAGTAGGAGGTTCTCAGATGGAAGTGGCCACTGAGCTTAGAGAGTCATCAGCAGTTTGCTACAGAGATAGACAGAGACTGGAAGAGTCATAGAAAGACAGAGAAGGTGACGGCCTCTGGCCACATCCCACACTGATGACCTCTTCATTGTGAACAATGCCCTTCGGAACCGGATGAGGAATGTCACACAACTCCAAGAACATTTAAGGGAGGTGAGAGGCATCCAAGTGTCATGTCTGACCATCAGGAACCGTTAACATCAGCGTTTTCTGCGTGCTAGACGACCTGCAAGGGTACTTGACCACACCACCAGGCACAGGAGTCATCGTCTTGCTGGAAAAGAGACCAGTGGGCCTCAGAGCTGTTCACTGATGAAAATCGATTCATGCTGAGCAGAAATGATGGCCACCAACAATGTTGGAGACATCAAGGAGAGCCCTATACATCAGCCACTGTTGTCACTAGACGAGACTTTGTTGGTGGTGTTACAGTGTGGTCAGGTGTGTCTAGTCAATACAGAACTGCCCTACACTTTGTGAATGGTACAGTGACCTGCCCCTACTACTTGAGTAACATCATGAATCCAGTCATTGTGCCGCATGCATCTTCATGGAGGACAATTCTCCAGCTCATTGAGGTTGCATCATTCAGGAGTGGCTGCTGAAGAGTGGGATACCTCAAATGAAGCAGCCTGCACTTTCCACAGACCTGAATCCCATAGAAAATCTATGAGATCACAGTCACCGTGTAGAGGCTCGTAACTCTGTACCCCAGAACCTCAATGACCTGAGGGCCACCCATCAAGAAGAGTGGGATGCCATACCTCAGGAGACAATAACCCAATTGTGAACAGCATGAGACGTCGTCCAGCTGTAAAAGAGGCTCAAGACCACAGGACAAGTTATTGAGACATTGATGTTTATTGGGGGCTATACCTACCACTGTTGTTTGGCTTTTTCTTCAATAAATTGATTGAAATGAGAAAATCACCATTGTATGCCTCAGTCTCTACTTAAATGCTTTACTTTCATGATAAAATATCACCCGAAAACCAAATATCCCTAACTCTTTGTGAGTAGTGTATCAAATTCTACTCCGATACGATAAAGACTTCCAATCTTCCAGCACGCCATCGCCTTGCTTGTCTTTAATTACTGAGTATTTCTAAACCTTCCATTAGTGGACTCTTCTCTGTATGACTCCAGTTCTCCCAATGCTGCGGCAAGAACAATAGAAGAAAGTGGGAGTGAACCAAAGCAAATGGACCCGAGTGCCCACGGGGCAGCGACATCTCATCATAAGAGAGAGCTAATTGGTTGTGACAGGCTGTGAGACTGGAGGCAAAATGAAGAACCAAGTCATCAACAAGGAAGCAGATAAATGGCGGGGGTATGGATATACAGGGGAAGGCAGGCCCCCAAACTCTGGAGGTCTGTCATTGCTGTGATGCTCTGCCTGTCCTGACACCTTTCTATCGTAGCTGCGATGCTCTGCATATTCAAACACCTTTCTATCATAGCTGTGATGCTCTGTGTCCTGACAACTTTATTTGTGTCCTGACAACTTTATATCATAGCTGCGATGCTCTGCATATTCTGACACCTTTCTATCATAGCTGAGATGCTCTGTCCTGACAACTTTCATAGCTGCGATGCTCTGTGTCCTGACACCTTTCTATCATAGCTGCAATGCTCTGTGTGTCCTGACACCTTTCTATCATAGCTGCGATGGTTTGTGTCCTGACACCTTTCTATCATAGTTGCGATGCACTGTGTTGTGTTTTGACACCTTTCTATCATAGCTGCGATGCTCTGCATATTCGGACACCTTTCTATCATAGCTGCGATGCTCTACATATTCTGACACCTTTCTATCAGCTGCGATGCTCTGCATATTCTGACACCTTTCTATCATAGCTTCGATGCTCCGTGTGTTCTGACACCTTACTGTCATAGCTGCGATGCTCTGTCCTGATAACTTTCTCCTTCGTCTCATTAGGGGACACAGGACTGTGGACTGTGGGTGTATGCTACTGCCGCTAGGAGGCTGACACTAAGTAAACATAAAAAAAAGGTTAGCTCCTCCTCCGCCGTATACACCTCAGCACTGGCCGCAGGCAAACCCAGTTCTTGCTTAGTGTCTGATGGAGGCACACGTCTGGTTATTTTTCCAGACCATTTTTTTTTTTTTTTCCCTTTCCCACGAAGATGAGATAGGGGCGACGGATCCTATTGAAAGGGTCCGATCTCCCCAAACCATCAACGGGCGAGCACGTGGAGTAAAGCCTCCAACGTATCCTCTCCCGCAACGTGGGACATGAATGCCGGACTCAGCCCTGACCACCCTAAGGTATTGAAACCCTAGGCTGTACAGAGGCAAGAGTTAGTCCGTGCGGCCCCCACTGCACCACCAATGCTAGACTGCGGTGCTGCAAGGAGGCGGACGGTCCCTCTCCTCACCCTCTGAAGGGGTGATGGAGTTAGGGTTCCTGCACTGTCCTACCTTAGTTTGTTATGGAGCCCCCATTTTTACATGACGGAATTTTGTGGGATCACACATCGCCTGAGGAGCGGGTAGGAAGAAGACTCTTACCTCCAAGGACGTGTGGCCAAGATACTGGAGCGGGTAGGAACCAGCTGTTCGTTCCCCCTTCTCCACAAGGGGATGAAGTCGGCGTCCGCCTCCCGCCTGGACTGCCGCGAGGGTCGCGGTCAGCGCTAGGCCTTTGCAAAATTTAGTCCCCGGCTTTTCCCGGGGACTAGGCCGCGGGCCGGTGTTTACTGTCCGGTGTTAGCCGGAGGGTGGGCCGCGGTCGTAAGGGGGAGGGGGATCCGCCCCCGGCGGCGTCTCCTTCCGGCGGACCCGCCCTCTGACTTGGGGACCTCCTTTCGCCCGGCTTCTGGGCCGCGGTTTTAAAATTTAGTCCCCGGCTTTTTCCGGGGACTGGGCCGCGGGCCGGAATTCTGTTTCCGGCGTCAGCCGGGGGGTGGGCCGCTATCGCAAGGGAGATCCGCCCCCGGCGGCATCTCCTTCCGGTGGACCGCCCTCCGACTTTAGGGCCTTAGCCGGAAATTTAGGCCGCGGCTTCGGCCGGCGCTAGGCCGCGGCTTCAAATTTAGTCCCCGGCTTTTGCCGGAGACTAGGCCGCGGCCGGAAGTAGGTGGGAGGCGCCTCTTGAGAGGCTCGTCTACATGAGCACGCCTCCCTGACAGAGGAGCGCTCCTTTTTGAAAAATTTTGGAGCTCTGTTGTGGCGTCATTAACAAAAGTCTTCCTACGCCAATGCTATTTGGACGCTGTTTTCAGGACGCAAGGGATACAGGACTGGGGTAAGTCGACACCGCTCAGGGTTGCTACTACCTCCAGCCTGGTTGTTCCTCTTTACTCCGCACTCTTTTTTCGCCTCTCTACTGACCGTCACATCCAGTTCATTGCGGACTCTGTGACAGATCCAGAATGTCCAGAAGATCTAAGGTTCATACAGTGCTGTATACCGCATGCATTGCCTGTAGGTCCCCTTTTCCGCACGCCCAGACTTCTCGGGTCTGCGAAGCCTGTGACTCTGAACGGGCTCAGGAACCCGCTCCTATAACTGAGCCTAGTGCGTCAGGTCCCCCTGAGTGGGCCTTGTCCCTGACTCAATCTGTGGCGTCATTAACAAAAGCGATCGAGTCCCTTCAAGCTCCCGATAGGAGCAGGGACAGTGGTTCACCCGTCTTGGCGACGTCTCATGAACCTCCGGCCTGCAGGGGCCGCGCTCTCACCAGGCAGACGCAGGGGAAGCGAACCCACACTGCGTCGCCTTTGCCGTTCCGGGCCTCGGCATCTTTCAGTTCCGTCTCTCGTTCTCCCTCACCTCTGGCAAGTGATCAGTATTCGGATTCTGATTCAGAAGAGTCCCTTAATTTTGAGGCACCAAATTGTCAGGACACAATTGACAGTTTGATTGAAGCTGTCAATCAAACTTTGGGGATAGACGATGAGTCCACCTTGACCTCCGGTCACAAGGTGTCCTTCAAAAGAGCCAGGCAAACTCATAAGGTTTTTGGGGCTCATCCTGAGTTTGAGGAACTAGTGCAGCGCCACCGAGAGAAACCGGACAAGCGCTTCGCAGGACAAAAGGCTCTCAATACTAGATATCCTTTTGCTCCTGAGCTTCTTAAAAAATGGGCGGAATCTCCTGCGGTTGATCCTCCTGTGTCGCGTTTGGCGTCTAGGACGCTCCTCTCCCTTCCTAACGGTTCCTCGATCAAGGAACCAACGGATCGTCTGATTGAGAGTTTGGCCCGCTCGGTGTTTGAAGCATCGGGTTCTGCTCTCTCTCCTTCTTTTGCAGCGACTTGGGTTGCTAAGGCCATGATTTCCTGGTCGGAGTCTCTAAATAGAGCTCTTCATGGTATAGAGGTACCGTCTGAAGTAACCGAGATTTCTAATTAGATAGCGCTGGCAGGAGACTTCTTAATTAATGCGTCCATGGATGCGGCAAATTGCTCAGCCCTAGCTGCTGCTAATGCAATTGCCATCAGAAGATCTTTGTGGCTGAGAACCTGGCGAGCAGACTCAATCTCAAAGAAATCGCTTACATCCTTACCATATCAGAGTGGTCGGTTATTTGGCGAAAGGTTGGATCAGCTCATATCTGATGCGACGGGAGGGAAGAGCAGTTTCCTTCCTCAGCAAAAGATTAAGCAGCCTTTTCGCCGACAGCTTCAGCCTCGCTTTAGGGCCTTTCGTAACCCAGGTTGGGCCGCGCCAGCTACCTCCAGCGGTTCAGGTCGGCCTAATCAAGCCAGAGATCGTCAGGTCTCCTACAGGACCAACCCTCTGGGAAGAGGGCGATCTCAACAACCAAGATCTAGAGGCAAACTCCAGAAATATTCGGACAAATGACTGGAGGCAGAATCCGGTCAATTTATCCAGAGTAGGCGGCCGCTTACTCTGGTTTCGCCCCATTTGGCTATCAATTACTCACGACGAGTGGGTCAGAGAAGTAGTCTCCTCGGGGTACAAGATAGAATTTACCAGCCTTCCTTCAAATCGTTTTTTTCCCTCGCGCCTTCCCAAGGAGGAATCTCGGGTTCGCGCCTTATTCAGGGCGGTCGAGTCTCTTCGGCACAGCGGGGTTGTTGTACCTGTTCCGGAAATCGAAAAAGGTCAAGGGTTTTATTCCAACCTGTTCATCGTACCCAAAAAAGACGGTACCGTAAGACCCATTCTGGATCTAAAGCGACTGAACCGGTTTGTCAGAATTCGTCATTTCCGAATGGAGTCTCTCCGTTCTGTCATTGCAGCCATGGAAAAAGGGGAGTTTCTAGCATCAATAGACATTCAGGATGCCTATCTTCACATCCCCATATTTCCTCCTCATCAGAGATTTCTTCGGTTTGCCGTCGGCAAACTTCATCTTCAGTTCGCAGCCTTGCCTTTCGGGCTAGCCACAGCCCCCAGGGTGTTCACAAAGGTCATGGCTGCTGTTGTGTCCATTCTGCATTCCAGGGGGGTAGTCATCCTGCCTTACTTAGACGACCTCCTCATCAAGGGTCCGTCTTTTCAGACCTGCGAGGAAAGTGTCAGCATTACGTTAGACACCCTTGCTCGCCTGGGGTGGCTGGTGAATATGAAGAAGTCATCTCCCGTGCCATCTCGGAAGATTACCTTTTTAGGGATGAATTTCGACACCGCTCAGGGGTTGATAATTCTTCCTCAAGACAAGGCCTTGGTTCTCCGTCAAGAGGTACGGATCCTTCGCCAACCATTTCCTCACACCATCCGGTTTTGCATGAGGGTCCTAGGAAGGATGGTGGCAGCAATCGAGGCAATTCCATTTGCCCAATTTCATCTTCGCCCCCTTCAACATGCACTCTTGGCAGTATGGGACGGGAGCCCTTACTCCCTCAATCTTCGGTGTCGTCTGTCCCTGCAGGTCAGACAGACTCTAATGTGGTGGATGAAGAGCACCACTCTTCGACAGGGTCGGTTGTTTCCTCCAAATTTCTGGTTGGTTGTCACAACGGATGCCAGCCTGCTCGGATGGGGAGCAGTGTTTCGTCACCACACAGCCCAGGGAACTTGGTCTCAGCAGGAATCGACCCTTCCGATCAATATTTTAGAGATCCGAGCTATTCGGCTGGCTCTGAGGCATTTTCACCAGCATCTGGCGGGCCACCCAGTCAGAATACAATCGGACAATGCCACGGCAGTGGCATACATAAACCATCAGGGAGGTACCCGCAGCAGGGCGGCCATGCACGAGGTAAAACAGATTCTGACTTGGGCAGAGGTAAATCACTCTGTGATTTCAGCGGTCCACATTCCGGGCGAGGAAAATTGGGCTGCGGATTTTCTCAGCCGTCACGGCATAGCGTCAGGGGAATGGTCACTTCATCCCGAGATTTTTCAGCAGATATGCCGACGCTGGGAACCCCAGATGTGGACCTGATGGCTTCCAAGATAAATGCCAAGGTGCCCAACTTCGTCTCCCGGTACCGGGATCCGCAGGCATTTGCAGTAGACGCTCTGGTCCTACCATGGAATCAGTTTCATCTTCCATACTTGTTTCCACCAATAGCCCTTCTCCCAAGGGTGATCAGAAAGATCAGGATAGAGGGGGTTCCTGCGATATTAATCGCTCCGGATTGGCCGCGCCGCTCATGGTACGCGGAGCTGGTACAATTGCTCGCCGACGCTCCCTGGCGACTGCCAGAGCGCGTGGACCTTCTCTCCCAGGGCCCAGTTTACCACCAGAACTTAGCGGTCCTGTGTTTGACGGCCTGGCCGTTGAATCTTGGATCCTGACCAGGGCTGGTTTCTCTAAAAAGGTCGCCGCAACGATGGCTAACGCCCGAAAGCCCGTTTCGGCTCGCATCTATCACGGTACTTGGAAGGTCTTTTTTGCTTGGTGCAGGGAACATGGTTGTTCCCCGCTTCGGTTTTCAATTCCAAACATTCTGTCATTTCTCCAGGCAGGCCTAGATTCAGGTCTAGCACCAAGTACGCTTAGACGCCAGATATCAGCCTTATCAGTGCTTTTTCAGCGAAGAATCGCGTCTAATTTTCAGGTTAGGACCTTTATTCAAGGGGTTGTCCATATAGTTCCCCCCTACAAGGCTCCCTTAGATGTTTGGGATCTCAATCTAGTCCTGGGAGTCCTGCAGGAGTCTCCTTTTGAACCTTTGCAGGAGGTTTCTCTGTCATTTCTTTCCTGGAAAGTGGTGTTTTTGGTAGCCATAACATCCATAAGGCGGGTTTCGGAGCTGGCCGCACTGTCTTGTCGAGCTCCGTACTTGCTTTTCCATCAGGATAAGGTGGTGCTCAGACCAACACCACTTTTTTTGCCTAAAGTCGTGTCCTCTTTTCATATTAATGAGGACATTGTTTTGCCCTCATTTTGCCCAGCTCCGACGCACCGAGTGGAGAAGGCTCTCCATACGCTGGATCTGGTGAGAGCACTCAGGAGATATGTTTCTCGGACGGCGTCCTTTCGGCAGACGGACACGCTGTTTGTTCTCCCTGAGGGTCGCAGGAAGGGACTCGCTGCCTCTAAATCAACCTTGGCTAGGTGGATTCGGTTAGCCATTCAGGAGGCTTACCGCATCAGAGGCGCGGTAGTTCCCGCAGGGATCAAGGCTCACTCCACCCGAGCGGTGGGTGCCTCCTGGGCCCTTCGGCATCAGGCTTCGGTGGAACAGGTTTGTAAAGCAGCAACCTGGTCCAGTCTGCATACTTTTTCCAAGCATTATAATGTCCATACCCAGGCTTCTGCAGATGCCAGTCTGGGTAGAAGGATTCTTCAGGGCGCGGTTGCGCACCTATAGGCAATGCCTGTTATAAATTACACTGTGGAGTCGATTTCCCACCCAAGGGACTGCTTTGGGACGTCCCACAGTCCTGTGTCCCCCAATGAGACGAAGGAGAAATACGGATTTTTGTGTTACTCACCGTAAAATCCTTTTCTCCGAGACGCTCATTGGGGGACACAGCACCCTCCCTTATAGCCGGCTGGCTTTATATTGAGTTAACTCTATTCTCCTTAAGTTGGTATCAGCAGTTTTTTCTTCTGGATATACTGTATCTGTGTTAACTCTTGATTTATTTTTTAGCCTCCTACTGCTTTTTGCACTAAACTGGGTTTGCCTGCGGCCAGTGCTGAGGTGTATACGGCGGAGGAGGAGCTAACCTTTTTTTTATGTTTACTTAGTGTCAGCCTCCTAGCGGCAGTAGCATACACCCACAGTCCACAGTCCTGTGTCCCCCAATGAGCGTCTCGGAGAAAAGGATTTTATGGTGAGTAACACAAAAATCCGTATTTCTATTATAGCTACGATGCTCTGTGTCCTGACACCTTTCTATCATAGCTGCGATGCTCTGTCCTGACAACTTTCTATCATAGCTGCGATGCTCTGCGTGTCCTGACACCTTTCTATCATAGCTGCGACGCTCTGCATATTCTGACACCTTTCTATCATAGCTGCGATGCTCTACATATTCTGACACCTTTCTATCATAGCTGCGATGCTCTACATATTATGACACCTTTCTATCATAGCTGCGATGCTCTGCATATTCTGACACCTTTCTATCATAGCTGCGATGCTCCGTGTGTTCTGACACCTTAGGCCGGCGTCACACTGGCGACAGAATCGGACGACTGCAATACGATGAAATATCGCATTGCAGTCTGCCCTATGTTAATCTATGGAGCAGCTCCCAGTATCAGATTTTTTGTGGTCCGTTTTAAACGTCCTGGGGGCAGATGTTAGTAGCCAGGGGGGGCACAAAAAAAATGTACCCTCCCTAGGCTATTATTATCTGCCCCCACTCGCTTGCTTTGTCTGTCTGGTGGAGAAAATACAGCGGGAGCCCACGCATTTTTTTTCAACAAATTTACACCTTTAATTAACCCCTACATGTCTGAAATTTTGCAAACATACACTCATGTAAATGTAAGTTCAAACCATATATCAAAATACAGGAAATGACATGGTTAACTGTGTGGAAACAATGTATCATTTCATGTCGGCTTCTGTGATTTCACAAAAGCCGGCAATTGAATTAGCGGCTATTACAGTATGTAGAAGTGTAAGAACTATAAATATATATATATACATGTCACAATTACATATATATATATATATATATATATATATATATATATGTGTTCTATGTGTATATATCTATTCTTTCTTTTGTGATTTAAATACTATTCTTTTGGATCCATTATATGTCAGTTTTGCAAGCCTGCGAGAAATTCTCGCAAGTCGGATGAAAATCGGATGTTACAAGGTACACACACATGCGACTAAATCGCATCTTTGAAGGAAAATCGGATGTCAGGCGGATGTGTGATGTCTACATTTTGGTCCGATAATCGACCGACTAAAACGGTCCGATTTTTTGTAGTTGTGTCTGACTCCGGCCTTATAGCTACGATGCTCTGTGTCCTGACACCTTTCTATCATAGCCGCGATGCTCTGTCCTGACATCTTTATATCATAGCTGCGATGCTCCGTGTGTTCTGACACCTTACTGTCATAGCTGCGATGCTCTGTCCTGACAACTTTCTATCATAGCTGCGATGCTCTGTGTGTTCTGACACCTTTCTGTCAAAGCTGCGATGCTCTGTCCTGACAACTTTCTATTATAGCTGCGATGCTCTGTGTTCTGACACCTTACTGTCATAGCTGCGATGCTCTGTCCTGACAACTTTCTATTATAGCTGTGATGCTCTGTGTCCTGACACCTTTCTATCATAGTTGCAATGCTCTATGTTGTGTTTTGACACCTATCTATCATAGCTGTGATGCTCTGTGTGTTCTGACACCTTTCTGTCATAGCTGCGATGCTCTGTCCTGACAACTTTCTATTATAGCTACGATGCTCTGTGTGAACTTCTGACACCTTTCTGTCAAAGCTGCGATGCTCTGTCCTGACAACTTTCTATCATAGCTGCGATGCTCTGTCCTGACAACTTTCTATCATAGCTGCGATGCTCTGCGTGTCCTGACACCTTTCTATCATAGCTGCGATGCTCTGTCCTGACAACTTTCTATCATAGCTGCGATGCTCTGTGTGTTCTGACACCTTTCTGTCATAGCTGCGATGCTCTGTCCTGACAACTTTCTATTATAGCTGCAATGCTCTGTGTGTTCTGACACCTTTCTGTCAAAGCTGCGATGCTCTGTCCTGACAACTTTCTATTATAGCTGCGATGCTCTGTGTTCTGACACCTTACTGTCATAGCTGCGATGCTCTGTCCTGACAACTTTCTATTATAGCTGTGATGCTCTGTGTTCTGACACCTTACTGTCATAGCTGCGATGCTCTGTCCTGACAACTTTCTATTATAGCTGTGATGCTCTGTGTCCTGACACCTTTCTATTATAGTTGCAATGATCTATGATGTGTTTTGACACCTATCTATCATAGCTGTGATGCTCTGTGTGTTCTGACACCTTTCTGTCATAGCTGCGATGCTCCGTGTGTTCTGACACCTTACTGTCATAGCTGCGATGCTCTGTCCTGACAACTTTTTATTATAGCTACGATGCTCTGTGTGTTCTGACACCTTTCTGTCAAAGCTGCGATGCTCTGTCCTGACAACTTTCTATCATAGCTGCGATGCTCTGTCCTGACAACTTTCTATCATAGCTGCGATGCTCTGCGTGTCCTGACACCTTTCTATCATAGCTGTGATGCTCTGTCCTGACAACTTTCTATCATAGCTGCGATGCTCTGTGTGTTCTGACACCTTTCTGTCATAGCTGCGATGCTCTGTCCTGACAACTTTCTATTATAGCTGCAATGCTCTGTGTTCTGACACCTTTCTGTCATAGCTGCGATGCTCTGTGTTCTGACACCTTTCTATCATAGCTGCGATGCTCTGTCCTGACAACTTTCTATCATAGCTGCGATGCTCTGTGTGTTCTGACACCTTTCTGTCAAAGCTGCGATGCTCTGTCCTGACAACTTTCTATTATAGCTGCGATGCTCTGTGTTCTGACACCTTACTGTCATAGCTGCGATGCTCTGTCCTGACAACTTTCTATTATAGCTGTGATGCTCTGTGTCCTGACACCTTTCTATCATAGTTGCAATGCTCTATGTTGTGTTTTGACACCTATCTATCATAGCTGTGATGCTCTGTGTGTTCTGACACCTTTCTGTCATAGCTGTGATGCTCCGTGTGTTCTGACACCTGTCATAGCTGCGATGCTCTGTCCTGACAACTTTCTATTATAGCTACGATGCTCTGTGTGTTCTGACACCTTTCTGTCAAAGCTGCGATGCTCTGTCCTGACAACTTTCTATCATAGCTGCGATGCTCTGTCCTGACAACTTTCTATCATAGCTGCGATGCTCTGCGTGTCCTGACACCTTTCTATCATAGCTGCGATGCTCTGTCCTGACAACTTTCTATCATAGCTGCGATGCTCTGTGTGTTCTGACACCTTTCTGTCATAGCTGCGATGCTCTGTCCTGACAACTTTCTATTATAGCTGCGATGCTCCGTGTGTTCTGACACCTTACTGTCATAGCTGCGATGCTCTGTCCTGACAACTTTCTATCATAGCTGCGATGCTCTGTGTGTTCTGACACCTTTCTGTCATAGCTGCGATGCTCTGTCCTGACAACTTTCTATTATAGCTGCGATGCTCTGTGTCCTGACACCTTTCTATCATAGTTGCAATGCTCTGTGTTCTGACACCTTACTGTCATAGCTGCGATGCTCTGTCCTGACAACTTTCTATTATAGCTGCGATGCTCTGTGTGTTCTGACACCTTTCTGTCATAGCTGTGATGCTCTGTGTGTCCTGACAAATTTCTATCATAGCTGCGATGCTCTGTGTGTTCTGACACCTTTCTATCATAGCTGTGATGCTCTGTGTGTCCTGACAACTTTCTATCATAGCTGCAATGCTTTGCATATTCTGACACCTTTCTATCATAGCTGCGATGCTCTGTCCTGACAACTTTCTATCATAGCTGCGATGCTCTGTCCTGACAACTTTCTATCATAGCTGCGATGCTCTGCGTGTCCTGACACCTTTCTATCATAGCTGCGATGCTCTGTCCTGACAACTTTCTATCATAGCTGCGATGCTCTGTGTGTTCTGACACCTTTCTGTCATAGCTGCGATGCTCTGTCCTGACAACTTTCTATTATAGCTGCGATGCTCCGTGTGTTCTGACACCTTACTGTCATAGCTGCGATGCTCTGTCCTGACAACTTTCTATCATAGCTGCGATGCTCTGTGTGTTCTGACACCTTTCTGTCATAGCTGCGATGCTCTGTCCTGACAACTTTCTATTATAGCTGCGATGCTCTGTGTCCTGACACCTTTCTATCATAGTTGCAATGCTCTGTGTTCTGACACCTTACTGTCATAGCTGCGATGCTCTGTCCTGACAACTTTCTATTATAGCTGCGATGCTCTGTGTCCTGACACCTTTCTATCATAGTTGCAATGCTCTATGTTGTGTTTTGACACCTATCTATCATAGCTGTGATGCTCTGTGTGTTCTGACACCTTTCTGTCATAGCTGTGATGCTCTGTGTGTCCTGACAAATTTCTATCATAGCTGCGATGCTCTGTGTGTTCTGACACCTTTCTATCATAGCTGTGATGCTCTGTGTGTCCTGACAACTTTCTATCATAGCTGCGATGCTTTGCATATTTCTGACACCTTTCTATCATAGCTGCGGTTCTGTGTCCCAACACCTATCAAAGCTGTGATGCTCTGCGTGTCCTGACACCTTTCTATCGTAGCTGTGATGCTCTGTGTGTCCTGACACCTTTCTATCATAGCTGCGATGCTCCGTGTGTTCTGACACCTTACTGTCATAGCTGCAATGCTCTGTCCTGACAACTTTCTATTATAGCTATGATGCTCTGTGTCCTGACACCTTTCTATCATAGCTGCGATGCTCTGTCCTGACAACTTTCTATCATAGCTGCGATGCTCTGCGTGTCCTGACACCTTTCTATCATAGCTGCGATGCTCTGTCCTGACAACTTTATATCATAGCTGCGATGTTCCGTGTGTTCTGACACCTTACTGTCATAGCTGCGATGCTCTGTCCTGACAACTTTCTATCATAGCTGCGATGCTCTGTGTGTTCTGACACCTTTCTGTCATAGCTGCGATGCTCTGTCCTGACAACTTTCTATTATAGCTGCGATGCTCTGTGTCCTGACACCTTTCTATCATAGTTGCAATGCTCTGTGTTCTGACACCTTACTGTCAGCTGCGATGCTCTGTCCTGACAACTTTCTATTATAGCTGCGATGCTCTGTGTCCTGACACCTTTCTATCATAGTTGCAATGCTCTATGTTGTGTTTTGACACCTATCTATCATAGCTGTGATGCTCTGTGTGTTCTGACACCTTTCTGTCATAGCTGTGATGCTCTGTGTGTCCTGACAAATTTCTATCATAGCTGCGATGCTCTGTGTGTTCTGACACCTTTCTATCATAGCTGTGATGCTCTGTGTGTCCTGACAACTTTCTATCATAGCTGCGATGCTTTGCATATTCTGACACCTTTCTATCATAGCTGCGGTTCTGTGTCCCGACACCTATCAAAGCTGTGATGCTCTGCGTGTCCTGACACCTTTCTATCGTAGCTGTGATGCTCTGTGTGTCCTGACACCTTTCTATCATAGCTGCGATGCTCCGTGTGTTCTGACACCTTACTGTCATAGCTGCGATGCTCTGTCCTGACAACTTTCTATTATAGCTATGATGCTCTGTGTCCTGACACCTTTCTATCATAGCTGTGATGCTCTGTCCTGACAACTTTCTATCATAGCTGTGATGCTCTGCGTGTCCTGACACCTTTCTATCATAGCTGCGATGCTCTGTCCTGACAACTTTATATCATAGCTGCGATGTTCCGTGTGTTCTGACACCTTACTGTCATAGCTGCGATGCTCTGTCCTGACAACTTTCTATCATAGCTGCGATGCTCTGTGTGTTCTGACACCTTTCTGTCATAGCTGCGATGCTCTGTCCTGACAACTTTCTATTATAGCTGCGATGCTCTGTGTCCTGACACCTTTCTATCATAGTTGCAATGCTCTGTGTTTTGACACCTTACTGTCAGCTGCGATGCTCTGTCCTGACAACTTTCTATTATAGCTGCGATGCTCTGTGTCCTGACACCTTTCTATCATAGTTGCAATGCTCTATGTTGTGTTTTGACACCTATCTATCATAGCTGTGATGCTCTGTGTGTTCTGACACCTTTCTGTCATAGCTGTGATGCTCTGTGTGTCCTGACAAATTTCTATCATAGCTGCGATGCTCTGTGTGTTCTGACACCTTTCTATCATAGCTGTGATGCTCTGTGTGTCCTGACAACTTTCTATCATAGCTGCGATGCTTTGCATATTCTGACACCTTTCTATCATAGCTGCGGTTCTGTGTCCCGACACCTATCAAAGCTGTGATGCTCTGCGTGTCCTGACACCTTTCTATCGTAGCTGTGATGCTCTGTGTGTCCTGACACCTTTCTATCGTAGCTGTGATGCTCTGTGTGTCCTGACACCTTTCTAGCGTAGCTGTGATGCTCTGCGTGTCCTGACACCTTTCTATCATAGCTGTGATGCTCTGTGTGTCCTGACACCTTTCTATCGTAGCTGTGATGCTCTGTGAGTCCTGACACCTTTCTAGCGTAGCTGTGATGCTCTGCGTGTCCTGACACCTTTCTATCGTAGCTGTGATGCTCTGTGTGTCCTGACACCTTTCTATCGTAGCTGTGATGCTCTGTGAGTCCTGACACCTTTCTAGCATAGCTGCGATGCTCTGCATATTCTGACAGCTTTCTATCATAGCTGCGATGCTCTGCATATTCTGACACCTTTCTTTCATAGCTGCGATGCTCTGCATATTCTGACACCTTTCTATCATAGCTGCGGTTCTGTGTCCCGACACCTATCAAAGCTGTGATGCTCTGCATATTCTGATACCTTTCTATCATAGCTGCGATGCTCTGCATATTCTGATACCTTTCTTTCATAGCTGCGATGCTCTGCATATTCTGATACCTTTCTATCATAGCTGCGGTTCTGTGTCCCGACACCTATCAAAGCTGTGATGCTCTGCTGTCCTGACACCTTTCTATCGTAACTGTGATGCTCTGTGTCCTGACACCTTTCTATCGTAGCTGCGATGCTCTGTGTCCTGACACCTTTCTATCGTAGCTGTGATGCTCTGTGTCCTGACATCGCAGACACCTTTACAGATATTTATCATGAGAAACATTGAGACGTCGCAGCATTGCTCATATTATACTGAATGATCTAATCCTTTACTATTCCTGGCAATTATTTTCAAACGTCTCCTACTAAAACTGTCCCCAAATCTGATAATCCTTCCATTTTCAAAGTAATCCCCAAAATGCGTGCAGGCCTGCTGCCATCTAGCGGTTAAATGTAGAACTACACCTGCAAAAACCCAGCACGCTAAAAACGTGACAAAATTGTAAATCGTAAATTCCATTACACTACGCCGCTATAATCTGCCAATTCATTGGGTTATTCTTTCCGATTTGCTTCTGTTTTGTAAAGTAAAAAGTACAAATTGCCTACGACCCGCCTTCAAAATGGCGTTTATGGGAGCGGAAGTGTATTGTGAGCATGCGTCGTTCCAGCTAATCCCGGTGTTTCCGTTGCTAGGAGACCGTAAACAACTGCTTGTGGTCGCCCTGGGAACAAAACACCTAGCAGAGAGGAGGTAATCAGTATTGCGGGATATTAATAACTCATTTATTTAATTAGCTGCTGATTTCTCGTAAGAACCTCTGCAAAATGCGTTTTGCATTGTGGAACTAGAAGTCCCAGCAAGCCCTTTTTGCTGGTAGATGTAGTTGTTAGCCTCTGGTTACTTATTGTGTTAGGAGGGTCATGCTTTATAGGTAGAAACATGGTGACATAGGCGGCGCCTGGGAAATAACCGCAACGATCACACGGTCACCGCCAGACCCATCGATCATATGATCGGCTCCTGTGCAGACCCCACCGTGCTGTGATTGTAGTCATTAGATGGGGGGTGCTGCCTCAAGATTTATACACGGCCATGTGCCCCTCTTCTCTTTCAAATTTGCCTTCTTGTTTTCACAGAACTAGAACTTTTTATTTTTTTGGTTCATAGAGTGGAATCAGGGCTTGTGGTTTTTTCCACTACTAACTGTTGTTTTTATCTACACCGTCTATTTTTTTTCTCGCGGCGGTGCAGTATATGTGGTTTATCACGCGCTGATGCTGTATATGTGGTTTGTCACGCGGCGGTGCTGATATGTGGTTTATCACGTGGCTGTGCTGTATATGTGGTTTATCACGCGCTGATGCTGTATATGTGGTTTATCACGTGGCGGTGCTGTATATGTGGTTTATCACGTGGCGTGCTGTATATGTGGTTTATCACGTGGCGTGCTGTATATGTGGTTTATCACGCGGCGTGTGCTGTATATGTGGTTTATCACGGGCTGATGCTGTATATGTGGTTTATCACGCGCTGATGCTGTATATGTGGTTTATCACGTGGCTGTGCTGTATATGTGGTTTATCACGCGCTGATGCTGTATATGTGGTTTGTCACGCGGCGGTGCTGTATATGTGGTTTATCACGTGGCTGTGCTGTATATGTGGTTTATCACGCGCTGATGCTGTATATGTGGTTTATCACGCGGCGTGCTGTATATGTGGTTTATCACGTGGCGGTGCTGTATATGTGGTTTATCACGTGGCTGTGCTGTATATGTGGTTTATCACGTGGCTGTGCTGTATATGTGGTTTATCACGGCTGATGCTGTATATGTGGTTTATCACGGGCTGTGCTGTATATGTGGTTTATCACGTGGCGGTGCTGTATATGTGGTTTATCACGCGCGGTGCTGTATATGTGGTTTATCACGTGGCTGTGCTGTATATGTGGTTTATCACGTGGCTGTGCTGTATATGTGGTTTATCACGCGCTGATGCTGTATATGTGGTTTATCACGTGGCTGTGCTGTATATATGGTTTATCACCGGCGGTGCTGTATATGTGGTTTATCACGCAGCGGTGCTGTATATGTGGTTTATCACGGGCGGTGCTGTATATGTGGTTTATCACGTGGCGGTGCTGTATATGTGGTTTATCACGCGCTGATGCTGTATATGTGGTTTATCACGGCTGTGCTGTATATGTGTTTATCACGCGCTGGTGCTGTATATGTGGTTTATCACGCGCGGTGCTGTATATGTGGTTTATCACGCGGCGGTGCTGTATATGTGGTTTATCACGCGGCGGTGCTGTATATGTGGTTTATCACGCGCTGATGCTGTATATGTGGTTTATCACGCGGCGGTGCTGTATATGTGGTTTATCACGCGGCGGTGCTGTATATGTGGTTTATCACGCGGCGGTGCTGTATATGTGGTTTATCACGCTGGCGGTGCTGTATATGTGGTTTATCACGTGCGTGCTGTATATGTGGTTTATCACGGCGCTGATGCTGTATATGTGGTTTATCACGCGCGGTGCTGTATATGTGGTTTATCACGGCTGCTGCTGTATATGTGGTTTATCACGGGCGGTGCTGTATATGTGGTTTATCACGCGGCGGTGCTGTATATGTGGTTTATCACTGGCGTGCTGTATATGTGGTTTATCACGTGGCTGTGCTGTATATGTGGTTTATCACGCGGCGTGCTGTATATGTGGTTTATCACGCGCTGTGCTGTATATGTGTTTTTCACGCGCGGTGCTGTATATGTGGTTTTATCACGGCTGTGCTGTATATGTGTTTATCACGGCTGCTGTATATGTGGTTTATCACGCGGCGGTGCTGTATATGTGGTTTATCACGTGGCGGTGCTGTATATGTGGTTTTTCACGTGGCGGTGCTGTATATGTGGTTTTTCACGCCGCGGTGCTGTATATGTGGTTTTTCACGTGGGTGCTGTATATGTGGTTTTCACGCGCGTGCAGTGTATTGTGTTTTCAGCGGTGCTGTATATGTGTTTTCACGCGGGCTGTTATGTGTTCACGCCGTGCTGTATATGTGGTTTTCACGTGTGGTGCTGTATATGTAGTTTTTCACGCCACGGTGCTGTATATTTGATTTTTCACGTGGCGGTGCTGTATATGTGGTTTTTCACGTGGTGGTGCTGTATATGTAGTTTTTCACGCCACGGTGCTGTATATGTGGTTTTTCACGCCACGGTGCTGTATATGTGGTTTTTCACGTGGCGGTGCTGTATATGTCTTTTCACGCGGCGGGTGCTGTATATGTGGTTTTTTCACGTGGCGGTGCTGTATATGTGGTTTTTCAAATGGCAGTACTGTATATGACGTTGTTCACGTGGCAGTGCTGTATATGTTTTTTTCATGCGGCGGTGCTGTATATGTGGTTTTTCACGTGGCGGTGCTGTATATGTGGTTTTTCATGTGGCGGCGCTGTATATGTGGTTTTTCACGTGGCGGTGCTGTATATGTCGTTTTTCAAACGGCGGTGCTGTATATATGTTTTTTCATGCAGCGGTGCTGTATATGTGGTTTTTCATGCGGCGGTGCTGTATATGTGGTTTTTCACGCTGCGGTGCTGTATATGTGGTTTTTCACGCCACGGTGCTGTATATGTGGTTTTTCACGTGGCGGTGCTGTATATGTCTTTTCACGCGGCGGTGCTGTATATGTGGTTTTTCAAATGGCAGTACTGTATATGACGTTGTTCACGTGGCAGTGCTGTATATGTGTTTTTTCATGCGGCGGTGCTGTATATGTGGTTTTTCACGTGGCGGTGCTGTATATGTGGTTTTTCACGTGGCGGTGCTGTATATGTCGTTTTTCAAACGGCGGTGCTGTATATATGTTTTTTCATGCAGCGGTGCTGTATATGTGGTTTTTCATGCGGCGGTGCTGTATATGTGGTTTTTCACGCTGCGGTGCTGTATATGTGGTTTTTCACGCGGTGGTGCTGTATATGTGGTTTTTCACACGGCGGTGCTGTATATATGGTTTTTCACGCTGCGGTGCTGTATATGTGTTTTTTCACGCGCCTGTGCTGTATATGTCGTTTTTCACGCGGCGGTGCTGTATATGTCGTTTTTCACACGGCGGTGCTGTATATGTAGTTTTTCACACGGCGGTGCTGTATATGTAGTTTTTCACACGCCTGTGCTGTATATGTCGTTTTTCACGCGGCGGTGCTGTATATGTAGTTTTTCACGCCGCGGTGCTGTATATGTGGTTTTTCACACCACGGTGCTGTATATGTGGTTTTTCACGTGGTGGTGCTGTATATGTGCTTTTTCTCGGGTTGGTGCTGTATATGTGGTTTTTCACGCGGCGGTGCTGTATATGTCGTTTTTCACGCGGCGGTGCTGTATATGTCGTTTTTCACGCGGCGGTGCTGTATATGTGGTTTTTCATGCGGATGTGCTGTATATGTGGTTTTTCACGCGGCGGTGCAGTATATGTGTCTTTTCACGTTGCGGTGCTGTATATGTGGTTTTACACGCGGCGGTGCAGTATATGTGTCTTTTCACGTGGCGGTGCTGTATATGTCGTTTTTCACACTGCGGTGCTGTATATGTCTTTTCACGCGGCGATGCTGTATATGTGTCTTTTCACGCGCCGGTGCTGTATATGTGGTTTTTCAAATGGCAGTACTGTATATGACGTTGTTCACGTGGCGGTGCTGTATATGTGTTTTTTCATGCGGCGGTGCTGTATATGTGGTTTTTCACGTGGCGGTGCTGTATATGTGGTTTTTCACGTGGTGGCGCTGTATATGTGGTTTTTCACGTGGCGGTGCTGTATATGTAGTTTTTCACACGGCGGTGCTGTATATATGGTTTTTCACACGGCGGTGCTGTATATATGGTTTTTCATGCGTCGGTGCTGTATATGTGGTTTTTCACTCGGCGGTGCTGTATATGTGGTTTTTCACACGGCGGTGCTGTATATGTGGTTTTTCACGCGCCTGTGCTGTATATATCGTTTTTCACGCGGCGGTGCTGTTTATGTAGTTTTTCACGCAGCGGTGCTGTATATGTACTTTTTCACGTGGCGGTGCTGTATATGTAGTTTTTCACGCTGCGGTGCTGTATATGTGGTTTTTCACGCTGCAGTGCTGTATATGTGGTTTTTCACGCGGCGGTGCTGTATATGTTGTTTGTCACGTGGCGGTGCTGTATATGTGGTTTTTCACGTGGCGGTGCTGTACAGTCATGGACAAAAGTTTTGAGAATGACACAAATATTAATTTTTACAAAGTCTACTGCTTTACTTTTTCTAATGGCAATTTGCATATACTCCAGAATGTTATAAAGAGTGATCAGCTTAACAGCAATTACTTGCAAAGTCAATATTTGGCTAGAAAATGAACTTTATCCCACAAAACACATTTCAACATCATTGCAGCCCTGCCTTAAAAGGACCAGCTAACCTCTTTTCAGTGATTGCTCCATTAACACAGGTGTGGGTGTTGATGAGGACATGGCTGGAGATCAATCTGCCATGATTAAGTAAGAATGACACCACTGGACACTTTAAAAGGAGGCTGGTGCTTGGCATCATTGTTTCTCTTCTGTTAACCATGGTTATCTCTAAAGAAACACGTGCAGTCATCATTGCAATGCACAAAAATGGCCTAACAGGGAAGAGTATCGCAGCTAGAAAGATTGCACCTCAGTCAACAATCTATCGCATCATCAAGAACTTCAAGGAGAGAGGTTCCATTGTTGCCAAAAAGGCTTCAGGGCGCCCAAGAAAGACCAGCAAGCGCCAGGACCGTCTCTTAAAAGTGTTTCAGCTGCGGGATCGGGCTACCAGCAGTGCAGAGCTTGCTCAGGAATGGCAGCAGGCAGGTGTGAGTGCATCTGCACGCACTGTGAGGCGGAGACTCTTGGAGCAAGGCCTGGTCTCAAGGAGGGCAGCAAAGAAGCCACTTCTCTCCAGAAAAAACATCATGGACAGACTGATATTCTGCAAAAGGTACAGGCAGTGGACTGCTGAGGACTGGGGTAAAGTTATTTCCTCTGATGAATCCCCTTTTCGATTGTTTGGGACATCAGGAAAACGCCTCATTTGGAGAAGACAAGGTGAGCGCTACCACCAGTCTTGTCTCATGCCAACTGTTAAGCATCCTGAAACCATTCATGTGTGGGGTTGCTTCTCAGCCAAGCGAATCGGCTCTCTCACAGTCTTGCCTAAAAACACAGCCATGAATAAAGAATGGTACCAGAATGTCCTCCAAGAGCAACTTCTCCCAACCCTCCAAGAGCAGTTTGGCGATCAACAATGCCTTTTCCAGCATGATGGAGCACCTTGCCATAAAGCAAAGGTGATAACTAAATGGCTCAGGGAACAAAACATAGAGATTTTGGGTCCATGGCCTGGAAACTCCCCAGATCTTAATCCCATTGAGAACTTGTGGTCAATCATCAAGAGACGGGTGGACAAACAAAAACCTAAAAATTCTGACAAAATGAAAGCATTGATTGTGCAAGAATGGACTACTATTAGTCAGGATTTGGTCCAGAAGTTGATTGAGAGCATGCCAGGGAGAATTGCAGAGGTCCTGAAGAAGAAGGGTCAACACTGCAAATATTGACTTGCTGCATTAACTCATTCTAACTGTCAATATAAGCTTTTGTTACTCATATGTTTGCAATTATTATATTTCTGTCTGTGATAAAAACATCTGTCAAACACACATAAAAACCAGAGGGCAGCAGATCATGTGAAAATATAATATTTGTGTCATTCTCAAAACTTTTGGCCATGACTGTATATGTAGTTTTTCAAACGGCGGTGCTGTAAATGTGGTTTTTCACGCGGCGGTGCTGTATATGTGGTTTTTCACGCCACGGTGCTGTATATGTGGTTTTTCACGCGCCTGTGCTGTACAGTCATGGCCAAAAGTTTTGAGAATGACACAAATATTATATTTTCACATGATCTGCTGCCCTCTGGTTTTTATGTGTGTTTGACAGATGTTTTTATCACAGACAGAAATATAATAATTGCAAACATATGAGTAACAAAAGCTTATATTGACAGTTAGAATGAGTTAATGCAGCAAGTCAATATTTGCAGTGTTGACCCTTCTTCTTCAGGACCTCTGCAATTCTCCCTGGCATGCTCTCAACTTCTGGACCAAATCCTGACTGATAGCAGTCCATTCTTGCACTATCAATGCTTTCATTTTGTCAGAATTTTTAGGTTTTTGTTTGTCCACCCGTCTCTTGATGATTGACCACAAGTTCTCAATGGGATTAAGATCTGGGGAGTTTCTAGGCCATGGACCCAAAATCTCTATGTTTTGTTCCCTGAGCCATTTAGTTATCACCTTTGCTTTATGGCAAGGTGCTCCATCATGCTGGAAAAGGCATTGTTGATTGCCAAACTGCTCTTGGAGGACATTCTGGTACCATTCTTTATTCATGGCTGTGTTTTTAGGCAAGACTGTGAGAGAGCCGATTCCCTTGGCTGAGAAGCAACCCCACACATGAATGGTTTCAGGATGCTTAACAGTTAGCATGAGACAAGACTGGTGGTAGCGCTCACCTTGTCTTCTCCGAATGAGGCGTTTTCCTGATGTCCCAAACAATAGAAAAGGGGATTCATCAGAGAAAATAACTTTACCCCAATCCTCAGCAGTCCACTGCCTGTACCTTTTGCAGAATATCAGTCTGTGCATGATGTTTTTTCTGGAGAGAAGTGGCTTCTTTGCTGCCCTCCTTGAGACCAGGCCTTGCTCCAAGAGTCTCCGCCTCACAGTGCGTGCAGATGCACTCACACCTGCCTGCTGCCATTCCTGAGCAAGCTCTGCACTGCTGGTAGCCCGATCCCGCAGCTGAAACACTTTTAAGAGACGGTCCTGGCGCTTGCTGGTCTTTCTTGGGCACCCTGGAACCTTTTTGGCAACAATGGAACCTCTCTCCTTGAAGTTCTTGATGATGCGATAGATTATTGACTGAGGTGCAATCTTTCTAGCTGCGATACTCTTCCCTGTTAGGCCATTTTTGTGCATTGCAATGATGACTGCACGTGTTTCTTTAGAGATGACCATGGTTAACAGAAGAGAAACAATGATGCCAAGCACCAGCCTCCTTTTAAAGTGTCCAGTGGTCTCATTCTTACTTAATCATGACAGATTGATCTCCAGCCATGTCCTCATCAACACCCACACCTGTGTTAATGGAGCAATCACTGAAAAGAGGTTAGCTGGTCCTTTTAAGGCAGGGCTGCAATGATGTTGAAATGTGTTTTTGTGGGATAAAGTTCATTTTCTAGCCAAATATTGACTTTGCAAGTAATTGCTGTTAAGCTGATCACTCTTTATAACATTCTGGAGTATATGCAAATTGCCATTAGAAAAAGTGAAGCAGTAGACTTTGTAAAAATTAATATTTGTGTCATTCTCAAAACTTTTGGCCATGACTGTATATGTAGTTTTTCACACGGCGGTGCTGTATATGTAGTTTTTCACGTTGCGGTGCTGTATATGTGGTTTTTCACGCGCCTGTGCTGTATATGTGGTTTTTCACGCGGCGGTACTGTATATGTGGTTTTTCACACTGCGGTGCTGTATATGCGGTTTTTCACGCGGCGGTGCTGTATATGTGTTTTTTTAAACGGCGGTACTGCATATGACGTTTTTCACGTGGCGGTGCTGTATATGTGTTTTTTCATGTGGCCGCACTGTATATGTGGTTTTTCACGTTGCAGTGCTGTATATGTGTTTTTTCACGCAGCGGTGCTGTATATGTGGTTTTTCATGTGGCGGTGCTGTATATGTGTTTTTTCACGTGGCGGTGCTGTATATGTGGTTTTTCACGCCACGGTGCTGTATATGTGGTTTTTCACGCCACGGTGCTGTATATGTGGTTTTTCACGCGGCGGTGCTGTATATGTGGTTTTTCACGTGGCGGTGCTGTATATGTGGTTTTTCATGTGACCGCACTGTATATGTGGTTTTTCACGTGGCGGCACTGTATATTTGGTTTTTTCACGTTGCAGTGCTGTATATGTGTTTTTTCACGCGGCGGTGCTGTATATGTGGTTTTTCACGCGGCGGTGCTGTATATGTGGTTTTTCACGCCACGGTGCTGTATATGTGGTTTTTCACGCGCCTGTGCTGTACAGTCATGGCCAAAAGTTTTGAGAATGACACAAATATTATATTTTCACATGATCTGCTGCCCTCTGGTTTTTATGTGTGTTTGACAGATGTTTTTATCACAGACAGAAATATAATAATTGCAAACATACGAGTAACAAAAGCTTATATTGACAGTTAGAATAAGTTAATGCAGCAAGTCAATATTTGCAGTGTTGACCCTTCTTCTTCAGGACCTCTGCAATTCTCCCTGGCATGCTCTCAATCAACTTCTGGACCAAATCCTGACTGATAGCAGTCCATTCTTGCACAATCAATGCTTTCATTTTGTCAGAATTTTTAGGTTTTTGTTTGTCCACCCGTCTCTTGATGATTGACCACAAGTTCTCAATGGGATTAAGATCTGGGGAGTTTCCAGGCCATGGACCCAAAATCTCTATGTTTTGTTCCCTGAGCCATTTAGTTATCACCTTTGCTTTATGGCAAGGTGCTCCATCATGCTGGAAAAGGCATTGTTGATTGCCAAACTGCTCTTGGAGGACATTCTGGTACCATTCTTTATTCATGGCTGTGTTTTTAGGCAAGACTGTGAGAGAGCTGATTCCCTTGGCTGAGAAGCAACCCCACACATGAATGGTTTCAGGATGCTTAACAGTTGGCATGAGACAAGACTGGTGGTAGCGCTCACCTTGTCTTCTCCGAATGAGGCGTTTTCCTGATGTCCCAAACAATCGAAAAGGGGATTCATCAGAGAAAATAACTTTACCCCAGTCCTCAGCAGTCCACTGCCTGTACCTTTTGCAGAATATCAGTCTGTGCATGATGTTTTTTCTGGAGAGAAGTGGCTTCTTTGCTGCCCTCCTTGAGACCAGGCCTTGCTCCAAGAGTCTCCGCCTCACAGTGCGTGCAGATGCACTCACACCTGCCTGCTGCCATTCCTGAGCAAGCTCTGCACTGCTGGTAGCCCGATCCCGCAGCTGAAACACTTTTAAGAGACGGTCCTGGCGCTTGCTGGTCTTTCTTGGGCACCCTGGAACCTTTTTGGCAACAATGGAACCTCTCTCCTTGAAGTTCTTGATGATGCGATAGATTATTGACTGAGGTGCAATCTTTCTAGCTGCGATACTCTTCCCTGTTAGACCATTTTTGTGCATTGCAATGATGACTGCACGTGTTTCTTTAGAGATGACCATGGTTAACAGAAGAGAAACAATGATGCCAAGCACCAGCCTCCTTTTAAAGTGTCCAGTGGTCTCATTCTTACTTAATCATGACAGATTGATCTCCAGCCATGTCCTCATCAACACCCACACCTGTGTTAATGGAGCAATCACTGAAAAGAGGTTAGCTGGTCCTTTTAAGGCAGGGCTGCAATGATGTTGAAATGTGTTTTGGGAGATAAAGTTCATTTTCTAGCCAAATATTGACTTTGCAAGTAATTGCTGTTAAGCTGATCACTCTTTATAACATTCTGGAGTATATGCAAATTGCCATTAGAAAAAGTGAAGCAGTAGACTTTGTAAAAATTAATATTTGTGTCATTCTCAAAACTTTTGGCCATGACTGTATATGTAGTTTTTCACACGGCGGTGCTGTATATGTAGTTTTTCACGTTGCGGTGCTGTATATGTGGTTTTTCACGCGCCTGTGCTGTATATGTGGTTTTTCACGCGGCGGTACTGTATATGTGGTTTTTCACACTGCGGTGCTGTATATGTGGTTTTTCACGCGGCGGTGCTGTATATGTGTTTTTTTAAACGGCGGTACTGCATATGACGTTTTTCACGTGGCGGTGCTGTATATGTGTTTTTTCATGCGGCGGTGCTGTATATATGGTTTTTCATGTGGCCGCACTGTATATGTGGTTTTTCACGTTGCAGTGCTGTATATGTGTTTTTTCACGCAGCGGTGCTGTATATGTGGTTTTTCATGTGGCGGTGCTGTATATGTGTTTTTTCACGTGGCGGTGCTGTATATGTGGTTTTTCACGCCACGGTGCTGTATATGTGGTTTTTCACGCCACGGTGCTGTATATGTGGTTTTTCACGCGGCGGTGCTGTATATGTGGTTTTTCACGTGGCGGTGCTGTATATGTGGTTTTTCATGTGACCGCACTGTATATGTGGTTTTTCACGTGGCGGCACTGTATATTTGGTTTTTCACGTTGCAGTGCTGTATATGTGTTTTTTCACGCGGCGGTGCTGTATATGTGGTTTTTCATGTGGCGGTGCTGTATGTGTTTTTTCACGTGGCGGTGCTGTATATGTGGTTTTTCATGCCACGGTGCTGTATATGTGGTTTTTCACGCCACGGTGCTGTATATGTGGTTTTTCACGCGGCGGTGCTGTATATGTGGTTTTTCATGTGGCCGCACTGTATATGTGGTTTTTCATGTGGCCGCACTGTATATGTGGTTTTTCACGTGGCGGTGCTGTATATGTGGTTTTTCACGTGGCGGTGCTGTATATGTGGTTTTTCACGCCACGGTGCTGTATATGTGGTTTTTCACGCGGCGGTGCTGTACATGTGGTTTTTCACACGGCGGTACTGTATATGTGATTTTTCACACGGCGGTGCTGTATATGTGTTTTTTCACACGGCGGTGCTGTATATGTGATTTTTCACACGGCGGTGCTGTATATGTGGTTTTTCACACGGCTGTGCTGTATATGTGGTTTTTCACACGGCGGTGCTGTATATGTGATTTTTCACACGGCGGTGCTGTATATGTGATTTTTCACACGGCGGTGCTGTATATATGGTTTTTCACACGGCTGTGCTGTATATGTGGTTTTTCACACGGCGGTGCTGTATATGTGGTTTTTCCACACGGCGGTGCTGTATATGTGGTTTTTCACGCTGCGGTGCTGTATATGTGATTTTTCACACGGCGGTACTGTATATGTGGTTTTTCACACGGCGGTGCTGTATATGTGGTTTTTCACGCTGCGGTGCTGTATATGTGATTTTTCACGCTGCGGTGCTGTATATGTGGTTTTTCACACGGCTGTGCTGTATATGTGGTTTTTCACACGGCGGTGCTGTATATGTGGTTTTTCCACACGGCGGTGCTGTATATGTGGTTTTTCATGTGACCGCACTGTATATGTGGTTTTTCACACGGCCATGCAGTGTATGTGGTTTTTCACGGGGTTATTTCCATCTTCGTAGATGGAGATTGTTGCATAGATGCAATTTATCCATTTCCTTGGTTATCGGACATTCTTGAAATATTAACACTTTTCTTTTTTTTACAGCTTGTTTCCTTGGAGACCGACCACTGCTGCTAGACAGGAGAACATGCACAGTTTTAACACACTTTTCTGTTGAGCTTGTATGCACTGCTTTGAAGTTGGCCTGGATCGCCAGAGCGCTGTTACCTCCTAATCCTGGCCAGCTTCAGTGCTGTGCTTACACACTAATTGGCAATGGTGGTCGGTTTCCAAGGCGACGAGATGCAAACAGAAGACAAATGTTAATATCTCTACAACGACTGCAAATTTTAATAAGCAGTAAATTGTAAAAGTGCTTGTTCCGACAATACCTATCTATGAAGATGGGATTAACTCTTTAAGAAGAGCTGCTATTTAGAAGTCCAAAAAGCAGCAGTCAATTTGGTAGCCATTGCACTGAGGTCATCACCCAGCTTTCTCAGTTCCCGATATATTTAAGAAGACAGAAAATGACACATAATATAGATGTACAGGTGCTGCTCACAAAATTAGAATATCATCAAAAAGTTAATTTATTTCAGTTCTTCAATACAAACAATGAAACTCATATATTATATCGTGTCATTACAGAATGATCTATTTCCAGTGTTTATTTCTGTTAATGTTGATGATTATGTCTTACAGCCAATGAAAACCCAAAAGTCATTATCTCAGTAAATTAGAATAATTAACAAAAAACACCTGCAAAGGCTCCTAAGCTTCCTAGTCTGTTTCAGTAGGCTCCACAATGATGGGGAAGACTGCTGACTTGACAGATGTCCAGAAGGCAGTCATTGACACACTCCACAAGGAGGGTAAGCCACAAAAGGTCATTGGTAAAGACGCTGGCTGTTCACAGAGTGCTGTATCCAAGCATATGAATGGAAAGTTGAGTGGAAGGAAAAACTGTGGTAGAAACAGGTGCACAAGCAACCGGGATAACCGCAGAATGGAAAGGAGTGTTAAGAAAAGGCCATTCAAAAATTTGGGGGAGATTCACAAGGAGTGGACTGCTGCTGGAGTGATTGCTTCAAGAGCCACCACACACAGACGTATCCAGGACATGGGCTACAAGTGTCGCATTCCTTGTGTCAAGCCACTCATGACCAATAGACAACGCCAGAAGCATCTTACCTGGGCCAAGGAGAAAAAGAACTGGACTGTTGTCAGTGGTCCAACGTGTTGTTTTCATATGAAAGTAAATTTTGCATTTCATTTGGAAATCAAGGTCCCAGAGTCTGGAGGAAGAGTGGAGAGGGACACAATCCAAGCTGCTTGAGGTCTAGTGTGAAGTTTCCACAATCAGTGATGGTTTGGGGAGCCATGTCATCTGCTGGTGTAGGTCCACTGTTTTATCAAGACCAAAGTCAGCGCAGCCGTCTACCAGGAAATTTTAGAGCACTTCATACTTCCTTCTGCTGACAAGCTTTTTGGAATTGGATATGTCATTCTCCAGCAGGACTTGGCACCTGTCCACACTGCCAAAAGTACCAATACCTGGTTTAAAAACAATAGTATCACTGTGCTTGATTGGCCAGCAAACTCGCCTGACCTTAACCACATAGAATCCATGGGGTATTGTCAAGAGGAAGATGAGACACCAGACCCAACAATGCAGACGAGCTGAAGGCTGCTATCAAAGTAACCTGGGTTTCCATAACACCTCAGCAGTGCCATAGGCTGATCGCCTCCATGCCACGCCGCATTGATGCAGTAATTGATGCCAAAGGAGCCCCGACCAAGTACTGAGTGCATTTACTAAACATACATTTCAGTAGGCCAACATTTCGGATTTTAAAACCATTTTTCATGCTGGTGTTATAAAGTATTCTAATTTACTGAGATAATGACTTTTGGGTTTTCATTGCCTGTAAGCCATAATCATCAACATTAACAGAAATAAACACTTGAAATAGATCACTCTGTAATGACTCTATATAATATATGAGTTTCACTTTTTGTATTGAAGAACTGAAATAAATTCACTCTCTGATGATATTCTAATTTTGTGAGAAGCACCTGTATATCTGCTTTCCTTCCTTCCAGGCACTATGGAGATCGTATACGTCTACACGCGGAAACGCAGCGAATTTGGCCGGCAATGCAACTTTTCAGATCGCCCAGCAGAACTGCACGTGGATATACTGCCCGACCCCTCGCAGGCTCTGAACTTCATAGAGAGGAACCCGTGTGACATGGGCATCCAGTGCGCCCACGACATGTCCGAGCACGAGGTAACATGTAGGAGTGGGATCCAAAGACTGATCATTTCTGATTTATCTAGTGTCATACTCCTGTAAGCCGTTCAGTGTGTGCAGGACACTTGTACATTTACTACACATCAGAGAACCTACCTACAGGAGTCCTTGGAGTCATCCCTGGTGCCATGGCACGCATGAACTTAGGAGTCGGCATGAAAAAAATAATTGTACAAAATTAATCAAATTGGTACATTTGGCATAACCATCGTCATCAGTCACAATCTGGTGACAGCATCCGAGTCTCAGCCATATTAATACCAAAGTGATCCTATAATATTCCCACCATGGTGCCCCTATAGTAGTAATAGTAACCATAGACAAGTGTCAGCCCATTGCCCCCATATAATGCCATATAATAATATCACTATAGTGCTCATATAATAATACCACTATAGTGCCCATATAATAATATCGGTATAGTGCTCATATAATAATACCCTATAGTGCCCATATAGTAGTACCACCCATAATGCCATATAATATCACTATAGCGCCTATATAATACCACTATAGTTTCCATATAATAATACCAGGATAGTGCCATATCATAATACCACTCTAGTGCCCATATAATAATATCACTATATTGCCCATATGATAATACCGGAATAGTGCTTATATAATAATACCCTATAGTGCCCATATAATATCACTATAGTGGCCATATAATAATACCAGGATAGTGTCCATATAATAATACCCTATAGTGCTCATATAATAATACCCTATAGTGCCCATATAATAATATTACTATAGTGCCCATATAATAATACCAGGATAGTGCCCATATAATAATATTACTATAGTGCCCATATAATAATACCAGGATAGTGCCCATATAATAATATCACTATAGTGCCCATATAATAATACCACTATACTGCCCATATAATAATACCACTATAGTGCCCATATAATAATACCGGTATAGTGCTCCTGTAATAATACCCTATAGTGCCCATATAATAATATCACTATAGTGCCCATATAATAATACCACTTTAGTGCCCATATAATAATACCACTGTAGTGCCCATATAATAATACAACTATAGTGCCCATATAATAATACCACTTTAGTGCCCATATAATAATACCACTGTAGTGCCCATATAATAATACCCTATAGTGCCCATATAATAATATTACTATAGTGCCCATATAATAATACCACTATAGTGCCCATATAATAATACCACTATAGTGCTCCTGTAATAATACCCTATAGTGCCCATATTATAATATCACTATAGTGTCCATATAATAATACCACTTTAGTGCCCATATAATAATACCACTGTAGTGCCCATATAATAATACAACTATAGTGCCCATATAATAATACCACTTTAGTGCCCATATAATAATACCACTGTAGTGCCCATATAATAATACCCTATAGTGCCCATATAATAATATTACTATAGTGCCCATATAATAATACCAATGTAGTGCCCATATAATAATACCAATGTAGTGCCCATATAATAATACCAGGATAGTGCCCATATAATAATACCCTATAGTGCCCATATAATAATATTACTATAGTGCCCATATAATAATACCAATATAGTGCCCATATAATAATACCAATGTAGTGCCCATATAATAATACCACTATAGTGCCCATATAATAATACCAATGCAGTGCCCATATAATAATACCAATGTAGTGCCCATATAATAATACCAGGATAGTGCCCATATAATAATACCCTATAGTGCCCATATAATAATACCACTTTAGTGCCCATATAATAATACCACTGTAGTGCCCATATAATAATACCCTATAGTGCCCATATAATAATATTACTATAGTGCCCATATAATAATACCAATGTAGTGCCCATATAATAATACCAGGATAGTGCCCATATAATAGTAACAACAATAGTGCCCAAAAAATAATACTGCTACAGTGGTTGTGTTAAGGTCTCAGCCCTAGTGCTCATACAATAGTGTCGGCCCTAACAGTACTATCTTTAATGCCCATATAATAATGCCAGCTATAGTGTCTATATAATACTGCCATCCCCACTGCCTATATAGTGCCCTAATCCCCATCAATTAGTGCCAGTCTGGTGGCCTTGGTCCAGGTGTCAGTGTAGTAGTGCCAGCCTCTATGTGGTGGACGTTGGCAGCTCTATAATGTGAGCCATGATACCTAGTGTACCCACACTTATCTGCTCCCGTGCTTCACCATCCGCTCCTCACTTTTGTCGCCCCCTTCTTGTTCCCATCTGAAGACTACAAGGTGATGTGAAGTGCCAAAGATGCCTAGTGTTATGCCAGGATCAGATCACAAAGTGTATGCCTTCTGCCAGCGACACACATAACTAACCCCAGCCACCATCCATCAGTGTCTCCTGGATGCCACCACCGGCAGTTGGCAGCCTTACTTCATCCAGTGCCAGGGGGGCGAGATTACAGCGTGACGGGTATAAATCAAGCCAAGCGCAGCGTAATTGATTGGCAAAAATCATCCCACTAACCGCTCCTTAGCGATGCTCATATGTTACTCAGGTCCCTCTTATTACGCTGCTGAGACTTCCCATAGGTGGCAGAACTCTCCGAGCGATCACTTTTCTGTTTGCCCACACTGAGATGAATGTGGGCGGTGCAGTCACTTCTATGGTGAAGGCAGGCTGGACCCCTAGTAAACACACATCAGCTAAGCGTGGGGGTACATGCTTAGGTTCTTGGGGGTTTCCTTTAAAGTTTTTGGTCCCTTTAATATATAGATATCGTAGGTTCAATTAATAAAGAAAGGCCCCAACATGCAGTGATCATCAGGGGTCTCCAGGAGAAGCATGATCCCTAGACACATCCTTCATCTTCTTTTAGGCTCCAGACAGGTCCGGTCCTCCTTGTGGAGATCCCGGAGTCTTTAAGGAGCTGCGGGTGGCGCTCTAGACAGCTTGCTTCAGGAGGAGAGCACATTTGCATTTTCTTACAGAAAAGGATCAGGTCACCACTCAACATGCTGACAGGTCTTAAAGGGGTATAACATTTATCACAAGATAGGTGATAAATTTATGATCAGTGGGGGTCCAAACAGTTCTGAGAATGGGGGTCACATGTCTCACACAGAGGTAAATGGAGGTGGTGGTCACACATGCGCACTATCACTCCCATAGAAGTGAATGGAGGGGGTGGTTGCACATGCACACTATCACTCCCATGGAAGTGAATGGAGGGGTGGTTGCACATGCACTCTATCACTCCTATAAAATAAATGTAGTGGTTGTCGCACATGCACACTACCACTTCCATAGAAGGGAATGGAGGGGTAGTCACATGAGCGCACTCTCATTCCCATAGAAGTGAATCGAGGGGTGGTCACATATGCACACTATCACTCTCATAGAAGTGAATGGAGGGGATGGTCATACATGCACACTATCACTCTCATAGAAGTGAATGGAAGGGGTGATCGCACATGCACAATGTCATTCCCATAGAAGTAAATGGAGGGGGATTGTCATACATGCACACTATCACTTCAATAGAAGGGAATGGAGGGGGTAATCACACATGCACACTATCACTCCCATAGAAGTGAATGGAGGGGGTGGTCATACATGCACACTATCACTCTCATAGAAGTGAATGGAGGGGATGGTCATACATGCACACTATCACTCTCATAGAAGTGAATGGAAGGGGTGATCGCACATGCACAATGTCATTCCCATAGAAGTAAATGGAGGGGGGATTGTCACCACATGCACATTATCACTCCCATAGAAGTGAATAGAGGATATGGCCACACATGTACACTATCACTCTTGTAGAAGTGAATGGAAGGGTGGGTCACACTATCACTCCCACAGAAGTGAATGGAGGAGGTGGTCGCACATGCACGCTATCACTCCCATAGAAGTGAATGGAGGAGATGGCCGCACATGCACACTATCACTCTCATAAATGATGGAGGAGATGGCCGCACATGAGGACTATCACTCCCATAGAAGTGAATGGAGGAGATGGCCGCACATGCACACTATCACTCTCATAGAAGTGAATGGAAGGATGGTCTTGCATGCTAATACCATGCTTATAGAAGTGAAAGGAGTCTGTGGAAGGAGTGGGTGGACTGCAAGTCCCATCATGATCTTTTCCCATTAATATCCATGGGATTATTATGTAGAGGAGCGCTGTAGTCCTCTCTGGGATCCTCACTTGTGACATCTTCGCCTTCTGAACTATGGTGGCTATTAGATGGAGATCTCCAGACGGACCAGACTGACCTTCTTTCTCTGTCACTATCCATAGGTGAACACAGAAAGGTTTGAGATGGAGACGCGAGGAGTTAACCACGTGGAAGGCGGCTGGCCGAAAGATATTAACCCCCACGAAATGGAACAGACCACCCGTTACAGGAAGAAAGTGGAGAAGGACGACCATTACGTCACCACCATCACTCAGCTGGGCAGTGTAAGGGGCTCCTTCAGTTATTTCTTTTCCTCTGTTCTTGGAGACCCCTTTAATGGAGGCTCCTCTGCCACAGCCTCTTTTAGTTTTTTAACTTTCTTTTTTTCCACTCTCCACCTTTTTCCAATAGGCATAACTTTTTTTTATTTTTCATCTGTATAGTTCTTTATGTTTTTCTACTTTTCCAAGCTTAAAAAAGAGATCTTTTTTTTTGTTGTTTTTATGTTCCCTTTTTTTTACTAATGTCACTTTGGTCACACTTTATTCCATTGCTTTTAGGACAGCAAAAATCCACATTTCCGAATTTTTTTTTTATTCTTTGGCTTTTTTATGTTTTTAGTATATATATATATATATATATATATATATATATATATATATATATATATATATATATATTTATTTTTATTTTTTATTTTTTGTTTCAACACTTTTTTTTTCTAACTTTTTTTCTTTTTTAGTCCCATTGGTGACTTGCAGTTTATCTTACTGTCAGCATTCTCCTATTAAGTCCTTCATTGGGCTCCAGGCAGCCATGATAACCCATCGGCACCCTACGATCATGCTGTTTGGGCGACAAGTAGCAGAGGTGACCCCACTAATATGACATATCGATAGAGGTGGACCACTTTTGGGCAAGCACTTTGGCTTTTATAAGGTGATATTTTTCTAGATTGGTGGGGGTCCCACCACTGGACTTCCTCCTTGTCACATGGTCCGCCCCCCAGTCTGTAAGAATTATGGGGTACTATTGCACTGTGCCGCTCCATCCAAAGTCTATGGCACTGACTATTGGGCGTGCGCGACAGCTGCTCCACTCAGCTTCTCCTGGCCAGGAATGAACGAAGGAGACAAGGGATCAGTGGGGGTCCGGTGGATAGCTAACTGTTCATGTAGAT
The DNA here is from genome assembly GCA_033576555.1 of Oophaga sylvatica. NCBI lineage: Eukaryota > Metazoa > Chordata > Amphibia > Anura > Dendrobatidae > Oophaga > Oophaga sylvatica. The sequence goes on along the minus strand of JARQOD010000003.1, from coordinate 68,372,266 downwards.
TGGAAGCCCTTTAAGTGGTCCCATAAAACTGGTACTTAAGGAGTAGGTGAGGTCGGAGCTTCTTAGGTTTCCGGAAAACACTATTGTAGCTGACATAACAAGAAATCCACCTCTAATCATCTGGCTCTGTGGTTATGAGGAGCGGTGGGCCGGAGACCGTGGGGTCCTGATTTACGGCTCGGCTGGTCTTGTCATCCCAGGTGATGGAGCACTGCATCAAGCAGAACAACGCCATCAATATTTACGAGGAGTACTTCGAAGAAGAGGAGGAGCTGGAAGGGATGGACGAGGCGCCTTCTGCCAAGACCATTAATGTGTTCAGGTATTAGCTTGGCTAGTAGACAAGGTGGAGCGGGCTGGGGCAAGGAAGCCTTAACCCATTGGGCTACAGACCACTCTGATCAGCGCTGCCATTAGTATTAGGCAGTGGATACATTAGAATGGGGGCGATAGTAAATTACCTCTGTGACTGCCCCTGGCAGTTTACAGGCCATGTTTGGTATTGCAGGTCACATCAATGAAGCTGGGCTGCCATACCAGACACTACCTGTCGACAGGGGCGGCGCTGTTTCTGTTAGAAAGTAGCTGTTTTTCTTCTCCTGATCATTGATCTGCGGCTTTTTAACAGTGGTGAAACTACAATACCCGGCCTGCAGCTGTGGGCGCATGCTGGTGGTTGTAGTCACAGGTTGGAGACCACTGCTGTAGATCATCCATATATACAAATATATATGACTAATATAACTGATCATTCTACAGGGACCCCAATGAGATCAAGCGTACGGCCACACATCTCTCCTGGCACCCTGATGGCGGCAGGAAGCTGGCGTGGCATACTCCTGTCTGGAGTTCCAGAGAGCCCCCAAAGACATGAGCTACGACTCGTATATCTGGGACATCGGTGAGGAAAGTTTCATTCATACTGATGAGTAAATCCACAACCTGTAATGCCAACCGAACACGCTCCTCATATCTGCTCATGCCCCCAGAGAACCCAAACAAGCCGGAGCTGACCCTGAAGCCCGTGTCACCGCTGGTCAGCCTGGAATACAACCCCAAGGACTCCCACATCCTGGTCGGGGGCTGCTACAATGGACAGATCAGTAGGTATCATTGTAACCACTGCCCTCTAGTGGTGGCAAGAAGACTAGCAATAGACAGTCTATAAATTGCTCAGACTAGGGAGAATCTGATTGAGGTTTTCAGTGGGAAGTCCCTGACCTCACGATTGCTGCTTTATTTCACATTTATCCAGTGCACTTAATTTCTTATGTACAGTGTAGAGGAAAAGTGGAAACAATCGACAAGCGGGATAGATGATGTTATTATTATATATTTAGTACTTTGATTGTACACTCGCTTCTGTTTGTGGCCCTGATCAGCTCAAAGTACCTTAATAAGCCTTTAATAGCTCTATATATATATATATATATATATATATATATATATATATTATACAAAAAAACATGCTTGTTTATGGTTTCCACTTAATGATATAGTATGCCTCTGCTCTCTCTACTTTTGGGGGGCAATCGGGTGTAAAACTGAGTCAGTAGAAGTGTCCTTTCTTAACTCTATAATGTCCTGCTCTTGTCCTCCAGCTTACTGGGACACGAGGAAAGGGGGGCAACCGGTGGAGCTGTCTGTCATCGAACATAGCCACCGTGATCCCGTGTACAAGGTCATATGGCTTCAGTCAAAAACCGGCACGGAGTGTTTCTCAACGTCCACAGATGGACAGGTGACCGGCAGAACGTGACCCTCTGGACTTTACTTCCATCTTGTTTCAGTTTCTGATTCATAATTTCTCACCAAACTTGGGCTTGGATCTAACTTCCCTTTAAGCTTGGTAGTATCATCGCCGTTTATAACAGCAGTGCCTCTCCTCCACTTTATGACCACGTGGACCTGCTACATGCAAAGGGATACGATGAGTAAACACTTCCTTTAGAACCTCATCTAAGGTGATTGCATTGCCATAGAAAATCCTGTGTGTAGAAGTGAACATAACTTTTTCTATTCTTTTTGTGAATTTTGGCTACAGGTCTTATGGTGGGACATACGGAAGATGAGCGAGCCAACAGAAAAGCTGATCCTGGACATCACAAAGAAAGGGAACCTTGACTTGGCTTTAGGTGGCATCTCCCTAGAGTTTGAGCCCACCATAGTAAGTGTTTAAAACTGGTAACTACATGCCCCTTGACACCTTGCTCGGGCATCACAACGATTGGTGATCACATCTGTCAGAAGCTATAATCATATACAGTAGATCAATCTAAATTGGGAGCAGGATTAGGGAAAGTCACAGGAGAGGCAGCAGACCGTGCAGTGTGCAGCAGCTCGCGTGTCACAGGCATTGTGTAAACTCCGCCCACTGGAGCCAGGGGCTGAGGTGATTGGTTGGAAATAAGCCAGTTTGTTAGTTTTGCTTTTTCTGTTTATTATCATAGCCAACTAAGTTCATGGTGGGGACAGAACAAGGCATGGTGGTATCCTGCAACCGAAAGGCAAAGACCCCTGCTGAAAAGATTGTGTGCACCTACAGCGGTCATCATGGCCCCATCTACTCTGTACAGAGGAATCCATTTTTCCCTAAAAATTTCCTAACAGTTGGAGACTGGACAGCTCGAATTTGGTCAGAGGACTCTCGGGAGTCCTCCATCATGTGGACTAAGTAAGAAACTATAAAGTAGCTAAAAGTTGTGATGCTAAGAGTTCTGCCCTGGTAGCAGGATTAGGAAAAGGCACAGGAGAGGCAGCAATCTGTACAAGGTGCAGCAGCATGCATGTCACAGGCAGCGTGTAAACTCCGCCCACTGCAGACAGTACCAGCTCTAGCCGCAGCACTTCTATCGGAGTACCAGCAACAGAGAAGAGGTCCACAGTTATTTCCCAAACAGCTGCTACAGCAGCGCCCCATGTAGAAGCCACATCCACCCAGTAGAAGCCAAAGTGCCCCCAATAATAAGCCACAGTAAATTCAGTACCTACAACAGTGCCCCTAGTATAAGCCACATCACCCCTAGTAGAAGCTAGAATGTCCCAAAAAAGTGCCACAAGAAAAGCCAATTCGCCCCCATAATAGATAGTTTTTCCAGTAAGTCTCACAGTGTCCCCCAGTAAATGTCACAGTGCCCACAGCCACATGGCACATACCCAGCATATCATTCTCCTTCAGGTATCACACCAGTTACTTAACAGATGCCACCTGGAGTCCAGTACGCCCATCTGTGTTCCTGACCACTAAGATGGACGGGACCTTGGATGTTTGGGACTATTTATTCAAGCAAAACAACCCCTCCCTGAGCCTGAAGGTACTGTCTAACTGTCAGATATACCATACGATACTAGTGTACACAGGGCCCACCAGTAACATTGATTCTGGGAGCTATGTCTTAAGTTGCAAGGAAAATATTATTGGCCTGAGATGGAAGATACTGTTTGCTTTTCTGCAGCAGTTTTATGTAATTTCAACCTAGGCTTCCATAGATTAATAAACAATATACTGTGTGCTGCATCAAGTGTACTGTGCTAAGCACTGCTCATGTATGGGCCAACTGGGGGATTCACCTGTTTTCCTGTGGGCCAGTCCAAACCTTATCACTACTACTACAACTGTTACCAGTACCATTACCACCAGTACTACTCTCACTACTTCTCCTACCACGAGCATTAGTACTACCGATGATAACTCTACTACTACTGCTATCTCTACTACTACTTCTTCTATAACCACTTCTCTATTCCTACCGCTACTAGTATCTATATTACTATCATCACTACTGCCACTGTCAACAAAGACTACTTATAATTACTATGTACAATTAGCTTTACCACCCACTTCACTACTACTACTTATATTATAACCACTACTTCTATTCTCACCGCTACTGGTACCTTTGTTATTATTTGTACTAGACTATTGCTACTACTACTATCCCTACTACCAGTACCAAGACTACTGATACTGCTTCGACTACCATTACTACTACTACCCCTACAACTACCAACATAATTACTACTATCCTTACTATACTTCTACTACCACCACCATCACTACAACTGATACTACCCCTTCAAATTTCTGTACTGCTAATACCACCTATAGTTGGGATGTACTGACTACTGACTATTGAATGAGCTGGGTCTCTGTGGTCTGGCTATCTACAGCTGTGAATGTTTCTTCTTCACTCTACTAAGAGCGTTTCATCCTCCCTCCTATGAACGTTTATTCCTCCCGCTCCTGTGAACCTTTCTTACTCCCACTTCTATGAACGTTTCTTTCTTCTGCTCCTATGAACAATTCTTCCTCACGCGTATATGAAAATGTATTTCTTCTGCTCTTATGAATGTTTCTTCCTCCTGCTCCAGTGAATGTATCTTCCTCCGGCTCCCATGAATGTTTGTTCCTCCAACTGCTGTGAACCATTCTTCCTCCCGCGCCGATGAACGTTTCTTCCTCCCGCTCCTAAGAACCTTTCTTCCTCCTGCTCCTGATTAATGTTTCTTCCTCCCGCTCCTATGTACTTTTCTTCCTCCTGCTGCTGTGAACCTTTCTTCCACTTTTATGAACCTTTCTTCCTCCCGCTCCTATGACCTTTTCTTTCTTCTGCTCCTTTGAACTATTCTTCCTCACACCCCTATGAACGTTTCTTCCTCCCGCTCCGGTGAACATTTCTTTCTCCCGCTCCAATGAACGTTTCTTTCTCCCACTCCAATGAACGTTTCTTCCTCTCGCTGCTATGAACCATTCTTCCTCCCGCTACTATGAACGTTTCCTCCACCCGCTCCCATGAATGTTTCTTCATCCCGTTCCAGTGAATGTTACTTCCTCCCGCTCCAATGAATGTTTTTTCCTCTCACTTCAATGAATGTTTCTTCCTCCCGCTGCTATGAACCATTCTTCCTCCCGCTGCTGTGAACGTTTCTGCCTCCCGCTCCTATGAACCTTTCTTTCTCCAGCTCCTATTTTTTTCTTCTGCTCCTATGAACGTTTTTCTTTCGCTCTTCTGAACGTTTCTTCCTCCCGCTGCAGTGAACCGTTCTTCCTCCTGCTCCTATGAATGTTTCTTTGTTCCGCTCCTATGAATGTTTCTTCCTCCCTCTCCCATGAATGTTTCTTCCTCCCTTTCCTACAAACATTTCTTCCTCCCGCTCCTGTGAAGATTTCATCCTCCCGCTCCTGTGAACGTTTCTTCCACCCACAGGTGTGTGATGAAGCGCTCTACAGCCTCCGCTTACAAGATAATGGCCGCTTTGTAGCTTGCGGCTCTAAGATGGGCCTGACAACTCTTCTGGAGATGTCCCCTGGACTGTGTATTTTACAGAGAAATGAGAAGAACATTGCCACTGCGGTAAGACCAGTCATATCCTGGGTTACAGTTTATATTATACTTCAGAGCTGCATTCTCAATTCTGCAGGTTTAGGAGCTGAAATTTCACAACTTGTTTTGGTGATTTGCATCCTGGGAAGTTTATAATTACGTAATGTAGCGAAAGCTAACATGTCCCGCAATGCGGAGCTTGTAGAGGTGCCTGTTGACAAGCTTGCTGACTGTTTCCAGTGGTAGCCAGCAGACCTGTGTCTCCAGACAATAACTGCAGTGTCCACTGGGTTTGGTGAGTGTATGTTTTTGACACTTAAAGGGGCACTCCGCCCTTCCTTTTGGTGTCATAGATGTTTGAGCGAGAGACGAAACGAGAGAAGATCCTGGAGGCACGACATCGAGAGATGCGTCTGAAGGAGCGAAGCAAAGCTGAGCCGGGCAAAGAGGAGGAAACCAAGGATGATAAACCTGAGGACAACATGGAGGAACTGATCTCCAAGGCCGAGAAGGAATTTTTTGAGATCATCGAGGCTGAGCGCAAGCGACGAGAACTGGAAGTGAAGAAACAGAAAGTGGAGGAGGACCAGGTATTGTCCGCAGGTTTTTCTACTCACCGTGTGGTTAAAAGAGAGCCATCTTCTGGCAAACAGACCCCAGGGCGCTAAATAAATACAGACCCCAGCTCAGATCCCCAAAACTAATATAAACACCAGAAGAGACCCATTAAACCAAAACAGCCCGTCAAAATAAATACATACCCAAGACCAGACCCCTAAATAAATAAAAACATCACACCAGGCCCCTCTTTTACTAATCCTACACCCAATAGAAAAATGCAAACCTCAAATGACACCCCCTAGTTACAAACAGATCCCTAATAGCCCATTAAACTAAGAGAGACCCCAAGCCAGACCCCCAAACTCAATACAGACCCCTTAAAGAAATACAAAGCCCAGAGCAGATTCCCTGAAAAAATACAGACCAGATAGGTGATAAATGACTGATCGCTGGGGATCCCACCCTGAGACCCCCTTGGATTGTTGTCCTTGGCCCACCCTTTCTTCCTTACAGCACAGCGATGAGCAGTATTGATATAGGAAAGATGTGTATCTTCGTACCGTGTTAGCCGTGTGAGCAGTATTGATTCATTTTATGGGGCTGAAGGAGACATCAAGTACAGACCTCCCTAATAAATTTGACCGGACCCTTTTAAAGACCCCAGACCTGGCATCCAAACATTTACGGCATTGGAGGCGTGTCGTGATAGTGAGAGGTGATTATAATTTAAAGACACAGCGCCCAGGAAATTTGACAGTGGTTCCAGACGTTACTAGAGTGTCAGCCCATATGACGGAGCAGACATGGCCAATCAATCCCATTAAAGAAAATACCGACCTATAGTAGTAAGCTTTGGAATGGTATTCAGCTATCGCCCTAATGTGCCTACCTGTGGCTTGAGTTATCGGTCTCTGTTATCAGCCCCATTAGACATGTGACCAGTCGTATCTCTTTAAATCAGTTATATCTTCCACAGGAAAAGGAAGTGTCGGAGGAAAAGGAGATACTCTCACAGGTCAGTCCCGTGTACTGATCCTATACGGGGAAGCTACCAATGTGGTCACTTACTCAGCTTTCCCAGGCTCCTATGTAGCAAACGCAGGCAAAGCTGGGTGGCAGACCCTGTGAGTTGTAACAATGCAGCGGGTGAGCTTTACCCACGTGTTCTGTGCCCACATTAAACCCTCTCTCTATCTTCTCTACAGGCCTGACCCCGTGTACGGTGCCACAGCCAAACCATTGAAGACTGCAATGATATGAGCTTATTATTTTTATCTCTCTTTTTTTTTTTTTTTTAATTTTCATTGAGGGAATAAATAATTTATTGCAATATTTGTGATCTTATTCATCATTATTTTCAGTGCAGACTTATTGTAAACCTGGGCCCTGGCATGACGAAAGATTATCAGTTACATTACATCTTACTTATACTCTATCCACATCCAAAGCTGCCTTGAGCGTCCTGATGGTTTCCTGTATCTCTTTACTGCCCCCTGCTGGTTCAGTGTCTGTACAGAGAACTAGAGAGCAAAAGTCAGCCTTCCACAACTAATATTAACCTTCTGCAACAGAAGGACGTCGGCTGCCATCAACACCAGACATTTGCGTCATGGGAGACGGATCGAGAGGCAGAATTGGCGTGCCACTGTCAGAAATTAAGGCTATGAGCGTGTGGCTGCATGTATTTCTATGGAGCTGAACGCTTCTTTCCGAGTGCCGGTGCAAGTTTCTCGCAAGTGTGACCCCGGCCTTAAAGTGGAATTAGGAAACTGTTGACATCCAGAGCTGCATTTGTAATTCTGCTGGTTAAAATGTTTTGCTATCCTTTGTGTTTATATGTATCACCAACTGCAAGATTGTCAGTAAATGGAAACATATTTGTCTACATCCTGAGGCTAAAAACCTGTACGGACCTTATACGAGGGCTACTGATAAGTCGAAGAAGTATGTTGACATCAGTGGAGAGTATGTGGAATAAATGTAAAGTTTCATCTTCCTATCTCGTTTTTTTCTTTCTAAAGCCAAAGACTTATCAGCAGCCCCTCGTACTTCTCACAGCTGAGGGTTTGTTCCAATTGTATCCAGACCAATTAGTCCAGAAGTTGTTACATTCAATAGATGGGGACCCAAAACTTTAAAAGGGTTGTTGCCAAACCTGAACAACCCCTTTAAATTACAACCTCTGATCCAGACTAGGTAATCCTGACCCTGATTGATATATTTTATTGGCAGTACTCTGATTTTAGATATCAATGAACCGCATCCTTGGTGACAAACCAACCATTAGGGCAATGCCCAAGGTCCCGTGGCCAAAAGGCTCTGTCTGGTATTGCAGCTTTGCTCTATTTACAGTATGTAGGACTAATCTGCAATACCACACATAACCTGTGAATAGGTGTGGCGCTATTTTTGGAAGATAGCGGCCATGTTTATCTAAACCCAGACGTCCCTGTTAAGCTGTGCTGTTCCAGGCAGATGAACGCAAATTAGAAGCGAAGCTCCTCATTATGACTTCGGCTCCATCCAAACATGACCTTTGTGTGACCGGTTAGATGCTATTCTGAGAAAATCTGCTTTACTGCACTTGACACTGACACAAGGCTCTTAACCTCCTGCAAGCAATCTACCCCGACCCCTCTTATCCCGCTAATCCTGGCTCCATTCACAAGATAAACAATAACATGCGGCTTGTGTCCTGTCATCTGAACGCCATACCATCTGGGTGTCTCCTTGCCATTACTAAACCGACTCATGAAAAATGGAAGAGATTGTGGTTGCCCAGTTTTCAACTTTTTCTGTATATACTATATGTATATATATATATATTTATATATACATATATATATATATATATATATATATATATATATATATATATATATACAGTACAGACCAAAAGTTTGGACACACCTCATTTAACCCCTTCACCCCCAAGGGTGGTTTGCACGTTAATGACTGGGCCAATTTTTACAATTCTTACCACTGTCTCTTTATGAGGTTATAACTCTGGAACGCTTCAACGGATATTCGCGATTCTGAGATTGTTTTCTCGTGACATATTGTACTTCACGTTAGAAGTAAAATTTCTTCGATATAACTTGCGTTTATTTTTGAAAAAAACGCAAATATGGCGAAAATTTTTAAAATTTAGCAATTTTCAAACTTTGAATTTTTATTCCTTAAAACAGAGAAATATATCACACAAAATAGTTAAGAAATAACATTTTCCACATATCTACTTTACATCAGCACAATTTTGGAACCAAAATTTTTTTTTGTTAGGAAGTTATAAGGGTTAAAAGTTGACCAGCGATTTCTCATTTTTACAACAAAATTTACAAAGCCATTTTTTTTTGGGACCACCTCACATTTGAAGTCACTTTGAGGGGTCTATATGGCAGAAAATACCCAAAAGTGACACCATTCTAAAAACTGCACCCCTCAAGGTACTCAAAACCACATTCAAGAAGTTTATTAACCCTTCAGGTGCTTCACAGGAACTAAAGCAACGTGGAAGGAAAAAATGAATATTTAACTTTTTAGCCACAAAAATGATCTTTTACAAACTTTTTTTTATTTTCACAAGGGTAAAAGGAGAAAATGGACAGATAAGGTTGTTATGCAATTTCTCCTGAGTACGCCAATACTCCATATATGGGGGAAAACCACTGTTTGGGCACACGGCAGAGCTCATAAGGGAAGGAGCGCCGTTTGACTTTTTCAAACTAAAATTGGCTGGAATTGAGATTGGACGCCATGTCGTGTTTGGAGAACCTCTGATGCGCCTAAACAGTGGAAACCCCCACAAGCGACACCATTTTGGAAACTAGACCTCCTAAGGTACTTATCTAGATCTGTTGTGAGCACTTTGAACCCCCAAGTGTTTCACAAAAGTTTATAATGCCTGGGTGTGAAAAAAAATTTTTTTTCCACAAAAATGATTTTTTAGTCCCAAATTTTTGAATTTTCCCAAGGAAATTGGACCCCAAAAGTTGTTGTCCAATTTGTCCTGAGTACGCTGATACCCCATATGTGGGGGGGGGAAACTGTTTGGGCGCACGGCAGGGCTTGGAAAGGAAGTAGTAACGTTTTGGAATGCAGACGTTGATGGGGGTCATGTTCCGTTTGCAGTGCCCCAGATGAGCCTAAACAGTGGAAACCCCCCACAAGTGACCCCATTTTGGAAACTAGACCCCCTAAGGAACTTATCTAGATCTTTGGTGAGCACTTTGAACCCCCAAGTGCTTCACACAAGTTTATAATGCCCGGGCATGAAAATAAAAAATCCTATTTTTTTCCCACAAAAATGATCTTTTAGTCACTAATTTTTTATTTTCCCAAGGGTAACAGGAGAAATTGGACCACATAAGTTGTTGTCCAATTTGTCCTGAGTACGCTGATACCCCATATGTGGGGGGGGGAACCACTGTTTGGGCGCACGGTAGAGCTCGGAAGGGAAGGAGCACCATTTGACTTTTTCCAACCAAAATTGGCTGGAATTGAGATTGGATGCCATGTTGCATTTGGAGAGCCCCTGATGTGCCTAAACAGTGGAAACCCCCACAAAATGACCCCATTTGGGAAACTAGACCCCCTAAGGAACTTATCTAGATCTTTGATCAGCAATTTGAACCCCCAAGTGCTTCACACAAGTTTATAACGTAGAGCCGTAAAATTTAAAAATCATATTTTTTCCACAAAAATGATCTTTTCACCCCAATTTTTATTTTTCAAGGGTAACAAGACTCCAAAAGTTATTGTGCAATTTGTCCTGAGTGCGCTGATACCCCATATGTGGGAGTAAACCACTGTTTGGGTGCATGGCAGAGTTTGGAAGGGAAGGAGCGCCGTCTGACTTTTTCAACGCAGAATTGGCTGGACGCCATGTCGTGTTTGGAGAGCTCCTGATCTGCCTAAACAGTGGAAACCCCCATAAATGACACCATTTTGGAAACTAGACCCCTCAAGGAACTTATCTAGATGTGTGATGAGAACTTTGAACCCCCAGGTGTTTCACTAAAGTTTATAACGTACAGCCGTAAAATAAAAAATCTTTTTTTTTTTTACAAAAAAGATTTTTTCAACCCCAATATTTTATTTTCACAAGGGTAACAGGAGAAATTGGAACCCAAAAGTTGTTGTCCAATTTGTCCTGAGTACGCTGATACCCAATATGTGGGCGAAAACTACTGTATGGGCATACGTCGGGGCTCGGAAGGGAAGTAGTGACGTTTTGGATTGCAGACTTTGATGGAATGGTCTGGGGGCGTCATGTCGCATTTGGAGAGCCCCTGATGCAGCTAAACAGTGGAAAGCCCCCACAAGTGACCCCATTTGGCAAATAGACCCCACAAGGAACTTATCTAGATGTGTGGTGAGCACTTTGAACCCCGAAGTGCTTCACAGAAGTTTATACGTACAGCCGTAAAAATAAAAAATCTTTTTTGTTTTTACAAAAATGATTTTTTCGCCCCCAATATTTTATTTTCACAAGGGTAACAGGAGAAATTGGACCCCAATAGTTGTTGTCCAATTTGTCCTGAGTACGCTGATACCCAATATGTGGGAGAAAACTACTGTATGGGCGCACGTCAGGGCTCGGAAGGGAAGTAGTGACGTTTTGGATTGCAGACTTTGATGGAATGGTCTGGGGGCGTCATGTCGCATTTGGAGAGCCCCTGATGCGCCTAAACAGTGGAAACCCCCCACAAGTGACACCATTTTGGAAAATAGACCCCACAAGGAACTTATCTAGATGTGTGGTGAGTAGTGTTGAGCGATACGATACTGCAAATATCGGGTATCGGCCGATATTAGCTGTATCGGAATTCCGATTCCGAGTTCCGATATTTTCGTCATATCGGATACCGGAATCGGAATGTCACTGTCACTGTCAGTGTCCGTCGGTCGGGTCTGTCAGGAGTCAGCGGCACTTACCCGGCAGAAGATCTCCGGCGGTCACATCCCGGACTGCTTAATGGCCGCCATCCTCTTCTCCCCGGCGGTCATATGCAGTATCTCGCGATAACTGCAGTGACTGCTGGGTAATCGCAGCCGTAAAGCAGTCCGATGACGTCACCGCCGGGGAAGCAGGTAATCAGCTGTGCTGCGCCGGGATGTCAGGCTCTGCCTGTCATTCCGATGTAGCAGAGCTGGATCGTCGTGGGACAATCGTTACTATGGACTGCGTCGGACAGGTGGTATACTGTTGGTTTGGTTTTTTTATTTTTTTACAGGAGATCGATGGCGTCGCAGGAATGAGAGAGTAATAAAAAAAATGAAAACTGTGTTGTCTCTTTTATTTCATTAAAAGACTTTTTTCTTGCTGTGTCTTTTTTTAAACATTTAAAAACTTTGGGATTAATAATGGATCGGTGTCTTATTGACACCTCTCCATTATTAACCGGGCTTATTGTCACCGTGCAATCAACGGTGACATTAACCCCTTATTACCCCGCTTGCCACCGCTACAGGGCAAGTGGGAAGAGCCGGGTAAAGTGCCACAATTGGCACATCTTTTGATGCGCCAAATGTGGGGCTGCTGTAGCCTGGTATTATCAGGCTGTTGAGGGCCAAAATCCATGGGCCTTGACAGTCTTTTAATACCAGGCCGCAGCAGTCTGCATTTTACTTGGCTGGTTAACAAAAATAGGGGGGATCCCCACGCCGTTTTTTTTTTGAGGGGATCCCCTATTTTTGTTAACCAGCCAAGCTAAGCAGACTGCTGTGGCCTGGTATTATCAGGCTTGCAAGGTCCATGGATATTGGATCCTTACCAGCCTGAAAAACCAGGCCTCAGCGGTCTGCTTCATCTGGCTGGTTAACAAAAATAGGGGGGACCCCATGCTAATTTTTTTCGAGGGGATCCCCTATTTTTGTTAATCAGCCAAGATATGCAGACTGCTGTGGCCTGGTATTATCAGGCTGGCAAGGTCCATGGATCTTGGCTCCTTAACAGCCTGAAAATCCAGGCCTCAGCGGTCTCCTTCATCTGGCTGATTAACAAAAATAGGGGGGACCCCACGCCATTTTTTTTTCGAAGGGAACCCCTATTTTTGTTAATCAGTTCCCTCTGACGTCACTGATGGTGTCCCTGGCTGACCTGAAGTGAAAGTGGAAAGCAATCAATTAAGCTTTCCACTTCCTCTCCTGTCAGCCAGGAGAGGAGCTCATTCATTTGGGGGTTTACTGTGAGGCTGCAGCCTACAGGTGTGAAATTTTGCACACATAGACTGATGTAATTGTTTGTGCAAATCAGATAGCAAATGACATGAAAAGACATGGTTAACCCTATGTACACCAAGTGTCATTTCATGTCGGGTGCTTCTGTCTTTTCACAGAAGCCGGCTTTACCCGGCAATTGAATCAGAGGATATTTTACTATGTAGAAGTGTATAAACTATACATATATGTATATATATATATATATGTCACAATGACATGTATATATATATATATATATATATATATATATATGTATTCTATGTGTGTATATTTAGTGTTTACAAGGAAAGAATGGGGTTTTTTTAGTTCCGATATTTTGTTCCCATAGACTTACATGGGACTTCCGGTATCGGTATCGGGTATCGCCGATATTTTAATGGTATCGGCGATACCATTCCGATTCCGATACTTTGGGATATCGGAAAGTATCGCTCAACTCTAGTGGTGAGCACTTTGAACCCCGAAGTGCTTCATAGAAGTTTATAACGCACAGCCGTAAAAATAAAAAATCTTTTTTTTTTTTTTTGCAAAAATGATTTTTTTCGCCCCAATATTTTATTTTCACAAGGGTAACAGGAAAAATTGGACCCCAAAAGTTGTTGTCCAATTTGTCCTGAGTACGCTGATACCCAATATGTGGGAGAAAACTACTGTATGGGTACACGTTGAGGCTCGGAAGGGAAGTAGTGACGTTTTGGATTGCAGACTTTGATGGAATGGTCTGGGGGCGTCATGTCGCATTTGGAGAGCCCCTGATGCGCCTAAACAGTGGAAATCCCCAACAAGTGACCCCATTTTGGAAAATAGACCCCACAAGGAACTTATCTAGATGTGTGGTGAGCGCTATGAAGCCCCAAGTGCTTCACAGAAGTTTATAATGTACAGCCGTAAAAACAAAAAATTCATTTTTTTTTTACAAAAATGATATTTTCACCCCCAGTTTTTTATTTTCCCAAGGGTAACAGAAGAAATAGGACAAATTGCACAATAACTCTTGGGGTCCAGAGTACGCTGATACCCCATATGTGGGGATAAACTACTGTTTGGACGCATGGCAGAGCTCAGAAGTGAAGGAGCACCGTTTGACTTTTTCAACGCAGAATTGGCTGGAATTGAGATCAGATGCCATGTCACATTTGGAGAGCCCCTGATGTGCCTAAACAGCGGAAACCCCCCAATTCTAACTCCAACCCTAACCCCAACACACCCCTAACCCTAGTCCCAACCCCAACCACAAACCTAACCCTAACACACCCCTAATCCCAACCCTAACCCTAATCCTAACTTTAGCGCCAACCCTAACCCTAACTTTAGCCGCAACCCTAACCCTAACCCTAATGGGAAAATGGAAATAAATACATTTTTTTTATTTTATTATTTTTCCCTAACTAAGGGGGTGATAAAGGGGGGTCTGATTTACTATTTATAGTGGATTTTTATGATTGGCAGCTGTCGCGCTAAAAGACGCTTTTTATTGCAAAAAATAGTTTTTTGCATCGCCACATTTTGAGAGCTATAATTTTTCCATATTTTGGCCCACAGAGTCATGTGAGGTTTTATTTTTTGCGGTACGAGTTGACGTTTTTATTGGTACCATTTTTGAGCACGTGACATTTTTTGATCGCTTTTTATTTCGATTTTTGGGAGGTTAGAATGAACAAAAATCAGCAATTCATGAATTTCTTTTGGGGGAGGCGTTTATACCGTTCCGCGTGTGGTAAAATTGATAAAGCAGTTTTATTCTTCGGGTCAGTACGATTACAGTGATACCTCATTTTATATCATTTTTTTATGTTTTGGCGCTTTTATAGAATAAAAACAATTTTATATAAAAAATAATTATTTTTGCATCGCTTTATTCTGCGAGCTATAACTTTTTTATTATTTTGCTGATGATGCTGTATGGTGGCTCATTTTTTGCGGGACAAGATGACGTTTTCAGCGGTACCATGTTTATTTATATCGGTCTTTTCAGCAGCAGATGAAGGAAGGGAGACACACTAGTCATTACTAGTGGGTAGGCGGAGCCCACATAGGATAGAAACACCTCAGATTAAAAAAGTGTTGACCGGCCCCTCCAGCTTATAGGGCTCCTCCTACTCCAGCTCTCCAGTCTAAAATTTGAGGTCACAGAGGATAGTCGCTGCTGGAAGCAGCTCCTCAGAAAATTTTTTTATTTTAGTCGGACAGAGACTTGGACCGCCGGTGGTCTAGAGGTCTCAGGGGTCTCAGCGCTGCTGGACCCCCACCTCTCCCTTGACGGATCTGTATTACCCTGTAAGGTGGTCCCTGCAGAACCCTGCCGGCCATGGGGGATGAGGATTGCTTCCCTGGTGGGGACGCAAACCGCGCTTCTGGGGTCACTGCGTTCCCCGCCCTGGTGGGAAGCTACGGGCACAGCGCCACAAATCTCTGAGGGGTCCCTGTGGTGCTCAGCTGGGTGAGTACTCCACATTTTAATGTGTTTGAGTGCTTCAGCGGCCGCTGCGGCAGCCGCTGCTACATGTATTCATGTATTCATGTGTGGTGATTGTGTACTTTTGTCCACAGGTGGATGCCTGCAGGACATGGGAGCGGGAGCGGAGTGAGTCGCGCGCTTTTTTTTTAAACCGGCGGGGGGCGTGGCTTCGCGCTTTCCCATTTTTTTTCGCGGGCAGGAAGCGCTCTGAGCGCGCGCTTTACCCTGCCTTTTTCTCTTCCGGCTTCTCTCCTCTAGCACGGCGGCCATTACTGAAGGCCTCCTCGGGCTCCTCACTCTCCGCTCCCCCCGACCGACCGAAAGGAAGACACTACACCGCGGCCAGCTTGGTGAGTCACTTCTACCTGTCAGGGCAGACGCTTGACCCCCTCACACCCACAGCGCAGGAGGTACTGTCACACGGAACGCTCCCGCTACGATCACAATAGCGACGCTTAATTTTGCGATCGTTTTTTTGTGATCGTTTTAATGTCGCTAGTAACTGCCACAGTGGGCGATCTCATTGACGACGCATAAGTGGTTAGCGATCTCTTTAGCGACTTTGGCGGTCATTGCGATGTACAATTCAGCGCAATATGTTAGCGATCTAGTTGGCGTTTTTGTTTAGTGTGGCATACCTTTGAAACACTGTCCTGCAGCTGTTACCTCATAAGAGGCACCTGGGGCTCGCACACCCTTTTCATTACACAAGGGTTGTGGGAGTCTGCGACATTAACCCCTTCTTTGGCGGTTAACCCTTTATTGGGAGACAGCTGGGGTAGCTCTCTCTTTAAGAGCTTTAACCCTTCAGCGTTCGTTTTTGCCTTTGAAAACCACACTGTTCTAGTTGCTGACAGGTTCTTGACTTGCCATATACTGTGTGAGGGCATGTCGGATCAGGGTCCAGGAGGTGCGGACCGTCTCCCAGATCCGCTACAGGATCAGTCTCGCGTTTCTGACACACAGACCTCGACGGCGTCAAGCGCAGTGGTCGGAGGTGTCAGTGATGACTCGTTCTATTAATGGCCTTTCTGACCTTCTAGGTTATTGGGTGTCAGCTAGATCCTCTCATGGTAGGAAGCGACACAGGCCGTGCCTTTTTCCTCGCGTAGCGACTCGGAGATCTCTGGTATGGAGGGTTCCCCTTCAAGCTTGGATGGGGAGATATCCGATTCGGATAAAGAGGATCGGCAGGGACACTCTGCCTCTCTTTTGAGCCGTACAGAGGCTTTTATTGGAGCCATGAGGGAGACGTTACAGTTACCGGAGGAGGTAACTAGACGACCTGGTAAGTCGGCCCTGATGTTTCAGGAGTCGCATAGGTCGCGATCAGCCTTACCATCTCTGGACGAGCTTAATGGGGCAGTGGAGAAGGAACGCCTGTGTCCAGATAAACGTTTTCAGGGGACACGGTTTTTTTGAGACGCTATATCCGTGTACGACGGAGTTGATTGATAAATGGATTCCTTCTCCTGAAGTGGATGTCCCTTTATCCCAGCTTAGCAAATCCTCATTGCTTCCTGTTAAAGGGAAGGCGAGTCTGCAGGATCCGCTGGACAGAAAAACGGAGATGGCAGCGAAATCCATCTACGAGGCCGCGGGTCATGGATTCAGAGCAGTGCTAGGATCCATGTGTGCTTGTAAAGCTTCCCTGAGCTGGTTAGACCGTCTACGGACGGCGTGGCAAGATGGATCCCCACTATCCGAGGTAGAGGGCTTTTCAAGTCATTGGAGGATGCAGCACGATATGGCAGTGATGCAGGTTTGGATACTGCCTCACTGCTGTCCAGGGCACAATCCTCGGCGATCACAGTCAGGAGAGCTCTGTGGCTTAGACAGTGGACCGGAGACGCGGTTTCCAAGCAAGGTTTGCTTTCTTTAGCTTACAAGGGTGGTCAGCTATTTGGATCTGACCTCACGGAGCTGATTGCCAAGGCAAAGGCAAAAGAAACGGCTTTACCGCAGCGAAGAGCTGTGTCTTCTGCGGCTGGCAGGCATAGGACAAAAAGGCCGCTAAGGCGGACTGACGCCAGGGCCTCACTCGAGGGCTCTCTAGTGGGAGGTCGCCTGCTCCAATTCGAACCGATTTGGGTTTCCCGCGTGTCGGACGCCTGGGTGACGCGGGTGGTGTCGACAGGCTATTTCATAGAGTTTCTTTCTCGACCCCCAGACAGTTTTTGCCAATCCCGCATTCCGTCAGAGCCCGAGCTATTTGCCGCTCTACTGCGGGAGGTCGATTCCCTTCTACAGAAGGGTGTGGTGGTACCAGTTCCACCGGAGGACCGAGGAAGAGGGTTTTATTCCGACCTCTTTGTGGTCCCCAAAAAGGAGGACAAATTTCGCCCCATTCTAGATCTCAAAAGATTGAATCGGCATGTCCGCTCCCGGAATTTCCGCATGGAGTCACTTCGCTCCGTTGTGGCGGCCTTGTCGCAGAACGATTTTTTGGTATCAATCAACATTCGCGACGCTTATTTGCATGTCCCCATCGGAAGGGCCCACCAACGCTTCCTTCGTTTTGCCATAGGCCAGGACCATTTCCAGTTTGTGGCCCTGCCATTCGGGTTGGCCTCAGCACCCAGAGTTTTTACAAAAATTCTGGCTCCTCTCATGGCGATTCTGCAAAGACAGGGGGTTACGATTCTTCCCTATCTGGACGACCTTTTGATTGTGGCGTCCTCAAAGGAGGAGGTGGTGACGGCTCGCAACCTATCCCTGCAGCTCCTGGAGGACTTCGGGTGGCTGATCAATTGGGAGAAGTCGTCTCTGGAACCGTCGCAGTCAATCCTGTTTTTGGGAATGCATTTCGACACGGTACGAGCAGTGGTGTCTCTGCCTCCAGACAAGCAAGCGAGTCTTCTTCGTCATGTACAGGTTATGAAGTCTGCGACAGCAATGTCCCTTCGAAGGTGTATGCGCCTTCTGGGTTTGATGGTGGCGTCAATGGAAGCAATTCCGTTTGCCCAATTTCATTCCAGGACTCTCCAAATGTTCATTTTGAACCGTTGGGATCGATCGCAGTTTTCACTGGATTGCAGTGTCATCATCTCCCACAGGGTGAGAGAGTCTCTAGAATGGTGGTTACGTCCGGAAGCGTTATCCCTGGGGAAGTCCTTCCTTCCTCCGAGGTGGTCGATTATAACCACCGATGCCAGCCTGACGGGCTGGGGGGGTGTCTGGAACGATCTCTGGATTCAGGGAGTATGGTTGTTGGAAGAGTCTGTCCTGCCGATCAACATCCTGGAATTGAGGGCAATTTTCCTTTGCCTCCAACACTGGACGGTCCCTTTAAGCGGTCTACCAGTCCGAGTGCAGACAGACAACGCGACGGCGGTCGCGTATATCAACCATCAAGGTGGGACGAGGAGCTTCAGGCTCATGATGGAAGTGTCTCGAATTCTGGTATGGGCAGAGGCCAGAGTGCCAGCCATCTCTGCGATTCACATTCCAGGAGTTCAGAATTTCACAGCGGACTTCATCAGTCGCGAAAAGATGGATCCCGGAGAATGGAGTCTTCATCCGGAAATTTTTGCACTGCTGTGCTCCCGTTGGGGAACTCCCCAAGTGGATTTGATGGCATCCAGGTTCAATGCCAAGTTACCGACGTTCATGTCCAGGTACAAGGACCCGAACGCTGTGGCGGTGGATGCTCTGGTGGCTCCTTGGGACCTATTCAAGCTAATCTATGTGTTCCCGCCAATATCCTTACTTCCTCTGGTGTTGCGTCGGATCAGACTGGAGAGAGTCCCGGCTATGTTGATAGCCCCAGATTGGCCAAGGAGGACGTGGTTCTCGACACTGGTGTCGCTTCTGGCAGCGCCTCCACTTCCACTTCCTCTTCGCCCGGACCTGTTAACCCAAGGGCCCGTTCGTCACCCGGACCTGAAGTCTCTGCGTTTGACGGCATGGCTCTTGAGACCGAAATCTTGACCCGTCAAGGTTTTTCAGCCAAAGTCATTGCCACTCTGCGAGCTGCCAGAGGTCCGGCTACTACTAGGATTTATCACAAGACTTGGGAAGCCTTCTTTTCGTGGTGTTCGGGTTCTTCTAGAAACCCGAGGATTTTTTCCATTCCCAATTTGTTGGCCTTTTTGCAGTACGGGCTGGACAAGGGTTTGGCAGTTAGCACTCTGAAAGGACAGGTTTCTGCTCTGTCCTTGCTGTTTCGGAAGACTATCGCCTCGCGTAGGGACGTACGTTCCTTTTATCGCGGGGTAACCCGTCAATTTCCGCCGTGGAAGGCGCCTGTGTCTCCTTGGCGGCTCAATCTTGTCTTGGAGGCTCTTCAACATGGGCCTTTTGAGCCTATGGACTCTATTAATCTTTCCTTTCTCTCTTGGAAGGTTGCCTTCCTAGTGGCGGTCACTTCTTTGAGAAGGGTTTCTGAGTTGGCGGCTCTTTCTGGCTCGCCTCCTTTTCTGGAGTTTCACCCAGATCGCGTAGTGCTTCGCACACGGGGCGACTTTCTACCTAAAGTGGTGTCACAGTTTCATGTTAACCAGGATATTGTGTTGCCCTCGCTTTGTCCGGAGCCAAGGAATGTGAAGGAACGGGCCTTGCACACATTGGATTTGGTGCGGGCTTTGAAGTTCTATTTGTCTATTACTCAAAGTTTTTGGAAGTCGGATTCTCTGTTTGTGATTCCAGCAGGTCGTCGACGTGGGCAACGAGCTTCCAAGGATTCTATAGCTCGTTGGATTCGGTCGGCCATTTTAGAGGCTTACCGACTTAAGGGCGAACCTTGCCCGATTAAGATTCGAGCTCACTCCACAAGGGCTGTGGGTTCATCGTGGGCTTTTCATCAAGGAGCCTCGGCAGTTCAGCTCTGCCGGGCGGCGACCTGGCGCTCCGTCCACACATTTACGAAATTTTATAAGGTGGACGTCAGTGCTTCCACTGATGCGGCCTTAGGACGTAGGGTCCTGCAGGCGGCTGTAGTTTAAAGTTCTTGTGAACTTGTAGTTAGCGCTGGTTGCGCATTTATTTAGGTTGTTGGGTATCTGCCTCTTTTGGTTTTTTTTTGTCCACCCTTATTTTTGGACTGCTTTGGAACGTCCCACTAGTAATGACTAGTGTGTCTCCCTTCCTTCATCTGCTGCTGAAACACGGATTTTGGTAAGAACTTACCTGTAAAATCCTTTTCAGCGAAGAAGGAAGGGAGACACACATCCCTCCCATGGCAGAAGTGTGTTGCTGTGTTTTCAGATGCGGCGTGACCCTTCTCTGATAGCGATTATCTGGGCTGAGGTCGGCGCGCTAAGGCTCTGTTCCAGCATTGCCAGCTCATCGCAGTGGTCAGGTTCAGTGAGTAGTACCTGAGACTGTGTGTTTTTTTCTGTTATATGCATAACCTGTCTCCTTGTTTTTCTCTCTGAAGTCCTTCAGAAGGGGTTATGTTGCTCCGTTGGTGATATTTGCTCTTCCTTAGCTTGGGTACGACTGCAGAGCTGGAGTAGGAGGAGCCCTATAAGCTGGAGGGGCCGGTCAACACTTTTTTAATCTGAGGTGTTTCTATCCTATGTGGGCTCCGCCTACCCACTAGTAATGACTAGTGTGTCTCCCTTCCTTCTTCGCTGAAAAGGATTTTACAGGTAAGTTCTTACCAAAATCCGTGTTTTGATCGCGTGTTATTCCACTTTTTGTTCGGCGGTATGATGATAAAGCATTGATTTTTTGCTTTGTTTTTTTTTTTTTTTTAAGGGGTTCACTAAAGGGGTTAACTAGTGGGACAGTTTTATAGGGGGGGTCGTTAAGGACGCGGCGATACCAAATATGTGTACTTTTATTGTTTTGTTTTTTTTATTTACAGGAAGAAATGAATTTATTGGGGAATATTTTTTTTTTTTATTTATTTATTTTGGATTTTTTTTTAAAACATGTTTATTTTTATTTTTTTAACTTTTTTACTTTGTCCCAGTGTGGGACATCACTGTATTTTATCAGATCGCTGGTGTGACAGTGTGCACAGCAGTCTGTCACACCAGCGATCGCTCTGGCACTGCTGCAGGCTTCTCAGTGCCTGCTCTCAGCAGGCACTGAGGAAGCCGCCTCCCTCCAGGACCCCGGCGCCATCTTGGATCCGGGTCCTGGGAGGGAGGAAGCCCTCAGAACTGCGCGATCACATCGCGCTGGTCTGAGGGTCTCAGGGGAGCGCGCAGGGAGCCCCCTCCCTGCGCGATGCTTCCTTGTGCCCCCAGTACACCGCGATCATGTTTGATCGCGGTGTGCCAGGGGTTAATGTGCCGGGAGCGGTCCGTGACCGCTCCTGACACACAGTCACGGGTGTCAGCTGTGATAATCAGCTGACACCCGGCGGCGATTAGCTTCGCTCCCTCCGGGAGCGCAGCTAATCGCCTATGACGTACTATCCCGTCCATGGTCAGATTGGCACGGGTTTCATGGACGGGATAGTACGTCTAATGTCAGAGAGGGGTTAAAGATTTTTCTGTATTTTCATGACTGAAAATTGTACATTCACACTGAAGGCATCAAAACTATGAATTAACACATGTGGAATTATATACTTAACAAAAAGTGTGTAACAACTGAAAATATGTCTTATATTCTAGGTTCTTCAAAGTAGCCACCTTTTGCTTTGATGACTGCTTTGCACACTCTTGGCATTCTCTTGATGAGCTTCAAGAGGTAGTCACTGGGAATGGTCTTCCAACAGTCTTGAAGGAGTTCCCAGAGATGCTTAGCTCTTGTTGGCCCTTTTGCCTTCACTCTGCGGTCCAGCTCACCCCAAACCATCTCGATTGGTTCAGGTCTGGTGACTGTGGAGGCCAGGTCATCTGGCGTAGCACCCCATCACTCTCCTTCTTGGTCAAATAGCCCTTACACAGCCTGGAGGTGTGTTTGGGGTCATTGTCCTGTTGAAAAATAAATGATGGTCCAACTAAACGCAAACCGGATGGAATAGCATGCCGCTGCAAGATGCTGTGGTAGCCATGCTGGTTCAGTATGCCTTCAATTTTGAATAAATCCCCAACAGTGTCACCAGCAAAGCACCCCCACACCATCACACCTCCTCCTCCATGCTTCACGGTGGGAACCAGGCATGTAGAGTCCATCCGTTCACCTTTTCTGCGTCGCACAAAGACACGGTGGTTGGAACCAAAGATCTCAAATTTGGACTCATCAGGCCAAAGCACAGATTTCCACTGGTTTAATGTCCATTCCTTGTGTTCTTTAGCCCAAACAAGTCTCTTCTGCTTGTTGCCTGTCCTTAGCAGTGGTTTCCTAGCAGCTATTTTACCATGAAGGCCTGCTGCACAAAGTGTCTTCTTAACAGTTGTTGTAGAGATGTGTCTGCTGCTAGAGCTTTGTGTGGCACTGACCTGGTCTCTAATCTGAGCTACTGTAAACATGCGATTTCTGAGGCTGGTGACTCGGATAAACTTATCCTCAGAAGCAGAGGTGACTCTTGGTCTTCCTCATGTGAGCCAGTTTCTTTGTAGCGCTTGATGGTTTTTGCAACTGCACTTGGGGACACTTTCAAAGTTTTCCCAATTTTTCGGACTGACTGACCTTCATTTCTTAAAGTAATGATGGCCACTCATTTTTCTTTACTTAGCTGCTTTTTTCTTGCCATAATACAATTTCTAACAGTCTGTTCAGTAGGACTATCAGCTGTGTATCCACCAGACTTCTGCACAACACAACTGATGGTCTCGACCCCATTTATAAGGCCAGAAATCCCACTTACTAAACCTGACAGGGCACACCTGTGAAGTGAAAACCATTTCCGGTGACTACCTCTTGAAGCTCATCAAGAGAATGCCAAGAGTGTGCAAAGCAGTCATCAAAGCAAAAGGTGGCTACTTTGAAGAACCTAGAATATAAGACATATTTTCAGTTGTTTCACACTTTTTTGTTAAGTATATAATTCCACATGTGTTAATTCATAGTTTTGATGCCTTCAGTGTGAATTTATAATTTTCATAGTCATGAAAATACAGAAAAATCTTTAAATGATGGTCTACTGGTCTACTGAACCATCGCACGACCAGCTCTACCCTCTCCTAGTGTATCCTCACCCATCCCTGTAGACTGTGAGCCCTCTCGGGCAGGGTCCTCTCTCCTTCTGTACTTGTGTGTCCCTTGTCTAGCACACGTTTATTGTACCTGTCTATATTTTCCCTTTTCATATGTAAAGCGCCATGGAATAAATGGCGCTATATAAATGTGTAATAATAAATGAGAAGGTGTGTCCAAACTTTTGGTCTGTACTGTATATATATATATATATATATATATATATATATATATATATTAGGACAAATACAAATTTTAAACAGAATTATGCAAAAATGAGCGTGCACCATATTAACAAAATCCTTTATTTCAAAGCCCGAGCTTGTGCTTTCCATAAGTAAGTGCACAAAGAAGTGCAATAGGATATTGTCCATCGCAAGCCCTCTTGCCAGGATGGGGAAGCTTAATAGACCTTTCCCCCTCCTTCTGGACCAGTAGGCCACTGTCCACAGCAAGGATCAACTGAAGTTTGGGGAGTAGTACTGAGATCTTAGTTTAGATCTGCACCTCCTTCGAGGGTTTACAAGGGGTATGGAATTTGATAGCCACAGACACCCTTAAGAACACCCAAAAGGCAGTGACGGACTCCAGAGGACCCCTGTGCGAGAACATGTGTTTTGGCTGCCCTCCATGATGCCCTACCCATATATACACATGAACATTCCCATTAGGTACAAATATAGAAATATTGCATATGTTAAAGCATTATATATGCATTAGTACATATTTTCCTGTAATACCAGGAAATAACTATAAAAAAACACTGTGTGAACATACTCTAAAAAAGAAGCGAGGCAGCAGCATGTCACAATGTTTGTAATTTAACTTCTTTATTGATGGAAATGTTGATTTTTGCTCCGATGACCATAAAATGTAAAATGTTGATTGTGTTGTACAGGTTTTATGATTACAGGTATACCAAACATGTCCATGTCATTATAGTAATTATTTTTAGTAATTTTATGGGGAAAAAAATTTCTGATTATTACTTTGCACTTAAATGTATAATGTACTGTTGTATTATGCTTATAAACATATATGTGAAGGTACCAGTACAATGTTCATGTAAAGAAGAAGAATACCATTTAGGTCTTTAGGCAGAGAAAATTTGTGTACACATTACAATGCTGCCTGTGGCTCACTGCTAGAGTTTCTGCCTTCTAGGTTAGGTATCCTGGGTGACACTCCAACTTTTTCCATTTTATTTCAAATTTAGGAAGTTTCCCTTTTCTCTGGGAACTTTTAGGGAGACTGTTTGACTTTGAGCCAGCATTACAGTGAATTAGCAGGGATATGGTGGAAAGAAGCTCTAGAAATGGAGACTTCATTCCGATACTCACATTTTTGATCAGGGATGTTTCTGTAGTGTTGCTCTATTTCTACCCACATTGAGCTCTGGTTCCTGAGCGTAAAGTTTGCCAGGGTTAGTAAAGTTTTTCCGGTGACGTCGCTCTGGTTCCAGTAGAATAGGTTTGGAATCATCCAACTCAGCGGTCAAAAGGCTCACAAAATTAGTTTTCTTCAAGTTGATGCCAACTCTGTGTGTAGAGGTTTAGAGAAGGTCAGGACTATTGTATGATATGTGTACACAGTATAAAGACTTCCTGATTTATGGCTCATTTGAAGGGTTCACCAACTGAAAGTCATTTATTGCCAGGTCTGATATTCCAGCCATTGGTGAAGAATTGGGCAGCGGCTCAAGCATTGTTCATGATAGTTGTAGCAACCAACTGAATGTTAACTTGAAGACTGGGAAGAAATGGGGGTTCTGTTGGAGTCCCGAAACACCAAGGAATAAGTCACCACTATTTGTTGGTCATAGAGAAATGCAACAAGGAGGTGCAACAACATTGGAGATGACCTAAGAAGTCCTTATTGTCCTGAAAAAAAACAGTCAAAAATAGAAGATCTTAGAAGTGCAGGTAGACCCTTACTGGCAATTTCAGTGCCTAAGCAGATCAAAACTAAGATTATTGGCTGTTGGCAGAGCTTTGAACAGTCAAGCGTTAATGAACATGCTATACAATCTAGCCATTTAGATACACAGTCCAGACATACCCAACATGGTAGATCCATGGTCCAGATAGACAGATCCAACCTGATATGATTATTGACAGAGACCAAGAATAGTTCCCAACCAAGGCTTTGTTCACACGTTACATTATTACAGTGTTTTTTTGCTGTGTTTTTCATTCAAATTTTCAGCTGCGTTTCACAGTACGAGCAAAGTGTATGAGCTTTCAGAAATCTCATGCACACACATTGTTTTTTTCTTAACTGTTTTATCAAGCAAAGCCTTTTTGTAAGCAGCTTAAACGCTGCTTAAACTTTGCATTAAAAAAAAAACGCCTCAAAAACACAACGTGTGACATAACTAACAGTCTAAAAAATGGAACCAGATAGAGTCATAATTCAGGTAAACCTGACAAATCATTAGTCAATGCTCCAGGTATCTCATGAAGTGTTGACCTTTTCAGTAAGTGTTTCTAGAAAATCAGTACAATTTCAGATTTAAAATGTTATTTCATATGGTGGGATACTCATTTTATAGCGGGACTTACCTAAACCAGATATATAATCATGGCCGAAAGTGTTGTCACCCTGGAAATTGTTCCAGTAAATGAAGTATTTCTCCCAGAAAACGACTAATTACACATGTTTTGTTGGTTTCCTTTGTGTATATTGGAACAACAGAAAAAAAAGCAGAAAAAAGAGGCAGATTGGACATAATTTCACACAAAACCACAAAAATGGGCCAAAAAATTTGTTGCTTTCCTCAATTTAATATTTGCACATTCTTTGGAATAAATAACTGCAATTAATCGCTTCTTATAACCATCAACAAGCTTCTTACACCTCTCAACTAGAATTTTGGACCACTGTTCTTCTGCAAACTGCTTCAGGTCTCTCATATTTGTAGGGTGCTTTCTCCCAACAGAAATTTAAGATCTCTCCACAGGTGTTCAATGGGATTTAGATCTGGACTCATTGCTGGACACTTCAGAACTCTCTACTGCTTTGCTTTCATTCATTTCTTCGTGCTTGTAGTATGTTTGCGGTCATTGTCCTCCTGGAAGACTCATGACCTAGGATGCAAACCTAACTTTCTGACACTGGGCACTACATTGTGACCCAAAATCCTTTGGTAATCTTCAGATTTCATGATGTCTTGCACACAGTCAAGGTACTCAGTGCCAAAGGCAGCTAAACAACCCCAAAACATCTTTAAACCTCCACCATATTTGACTGTAGGTACTGTGTTCTTTTCTTTCTAGGTCTCATTCCGTCTTCGGTAAACAGTAGAATGATGTGCTTTATCAAAAAGCTCTATCTTGGTTTTATCTGTCCACAAGACACTTTCCCAGAAGGGTTTTGGCTTACATACATTTTGGCAAATTGCAGTCTAGCTTTTCTATGTCTCTGTGTTAGCAGTGTGGTCCTTCTGGGTCCTCTGCCATAGCGTTTCATTTCATTCAAATGTTGACGAATAGTTTGCGCTGACACTAATGCACCCTGAGCCTACAGGACAGCTTGGATTTCTTTGGAACTTGATTGTGGCTGCTTATCCACCATCTGGACTATCCTGCGTTGCAACCTTTCATAAATTTTTCTCTGCCATCAACGTCCAGGGAGATTAGCTACAGTGCCATGGGTTGCAAACTTTTTGATTATGTTGTGCACCGTGGACAAAGGAACATCAAGATCTCTGAAGATGGACCTGTAACCTTGAGATTGTTGATATTTTTCAACAATTTTGGTTCTTAATAATTCAATAAATAATAATTCCTTAATTCAGTAAAGGTCTGTGTCATTTTTTTTTCAAATAAAGGACTCTGGGTGTTATTTATTTGACAGTTTTACTATGGGGTTAGTAATGGGGGCATTATAGACGCCTCTCCATTACTAACCTCTGGGCTTGATGTCAGCTGCCAATATAAAGCTGACATCAACCCCAATACTATCACCCCACTTGCCAATGCACCAGCGCATGTGGGAAGAGCGAGGTTAAGTGCCAGATTTGGTACATCTGATGGATGCGCCATTTCTGGTGTGGCTGAGAGCTGATGTTTTTAGTCTGGAATGGGGCCAATATCTATGGCCCTATCCTAGCTTATTAATATCAGCCCACAGCTGTCAGCCTAGCTTTTGCTGGGACCCTACATCATTTTTTGGGGGGTCCCACATTTTAATAACCAGTAACGTATATTACCCCCTTCCCAGGCTGTAAACATCTGGCCCCAGCTGTCCGCTTTCCCTCCTCTGATTAATAAAATTTCAGGGATCCCATGCCATTTTTTTAAAGAAAATAATTTATTAATTAATAAAATACATGCACAGTAAGCTACACATGCAAAGCCCTGATTATATGTCTCACTCACATATTTACATCTATCTTGAACTATATATACACAGTTGTGGTTGTGTGGAAAAGTGTTTGTCCCTTCTTGATTTCCTATTCTTTTGCATGTTTGTCACACTGAAATGTTTCAGATCACCAAACAAATTTAAATATTAGACAAAGATAACACAAGTAAACACAAAATGCAATTTTTAAATGAAGGTCTTTATTATTAATGGGAAAAGAAATCCAAACCTACAAGGCCCTGTGTGAAAAAGTGATTGCCCTCTAAACCAAATAACTGGTTGGCCACACTTAGCAGCAACAACTGCAATTAAGCTAACTGGTAATTAAGTTAACTGGCAGTGAGTCTTTTACAATGCTCTGGAGGAATTTGGCCCACTCACCTTTGCAAAATTGTTGTAATTCAGCCACATTGGAGGGTTTCCGAGCATGAACCTTCTTTTTAAAGTCATGACACAGCATCTCATTTGGATGAAGGTCAGGACTTTGAAGAAAATTTTGTTTTTCTTCAGCTATTCAGAGCTGTCTACACCTGCCGTGTTTCCCAGTATTTCTGTTGTGCCTGCCTATACTTATCCAGTCCATCCAGTCTTGGCCATTCAATCTGCCTGCACCTTTGAGGGTCAGCTACCGTGCATCCAAGGTCTGTCCTGGAGTTGCTCCTGTCATCAGTGTGGAGCCAAGTCTAACTCCACCATCAGAGGCTCTAGCAAAAAGTCAGATGTTTGCCTAGTCATGCCCCTCCAGGCTCTTCTCAGAACACAGCGCAGTGGTTCAACCATCCCCTTTACAGTTAGCTTAGGCCATAGAATCGGCTGGCTCCCAAACTTCCTCTATCTCAGACCTGTACCAGGAAGTTTTCCGCTAGAAAGACCAGCAGGATAAACTCTACCTGCGTACAGTGACTACTCGCCTGGATAAGCTGACATCTGCGGCTGCATCTGCACCTCCCCAAGCAACCTCAGCCGTGACCCATCACCATGCCAGCTATGTTCCTAGTGACCCCATTTGTCAGCTTCTCCATGTTTTAGCGGTGATCCTGCCCTATGTCTGGGTTTCGTCAATCAATGCACAATGCACTTTTAACTCTTGGCCCATCAGTTCACTTCAGATTTGAACAAAGTGGCTTTCATCATATCCCACCTTACTGGTGAGGCTCTGGTTTGGCTCAATCCGCTATGGAAGCGAGGGGATCCTTTTGTCTCCAACCTTCAGACTTTCTTAAAAGTCTTCCGCAAGGTTTTCGATAAGCCTGGCCTCGTTTCCTCCACAGCAAATTAACTGTTCCAGGGAAACATCATAGTGACCAGGTACGCTGTCTGATTCTGTACCCTGTCCTCTGAGCTCCACTGGAATATTGAGGTAATGGTGCCCGCCTTCTGGGAGGGCTTTTCTGGGAGAATCAAGGACGAGCTGGCCGGTCGTAACAACCTAACTCGTTGGACGATCTGGTGTCCCTGGCAACTCGGATCGACATCAGATTTCAGGAGCGTTCTAAGCAGGTGACCTGGGAGAGAAAACCTGTTCGCTTGGCTCCTACCTTTCAAAGGCTGGTCATGCAGCAAACCTCAGCTTCGGCACCCTCCCCAGAGTCCATGCAAATCGACCAGGTGAAGATGGCCTAGCATCGCCAGGAGGCCTGTCGTGCCAAGTGAAGGTGCTTCTATTGCGTCAGTCCCGAACATTTAATCCTCTCCTGCCCTGAAAAAACCAGGAAACTCCAGAGCCTAGGGTCTATTGGAGAGGCTACCCTGAGCGAGCTTCACTCCTCTCCTTCACTGACTCTGTATCCATTTCCTGTGGCAACAGCCGTTTTGTCAAATTGGCCCATCTGGACTCTGATTCCGCAGGAAATTTTATTCATTAGGCTGATATGTAGCGGTATCAAATCCCGATCCGACATTTACAGAATCCATTGAAGGTATTGTAAGAGGATGAACAGGAACAGTGTTGCCGGTTCAAGATGCGCTCTGGAGCTGGAACTATCGGGGCCGTCACCACTGTTGCCGGGGGACGACTTGTCAGAAGGGCCTGAACACCTGACAGAAGGGGGCGTGAGGGAGATAAAAGGGACTGAGCTCGGGAAGACGACGACAGAATAGGACGAAGGTTGACTTCCTCTCTGTTCCGGTTATCACCTTCGCTGACGCCAGCTCATTGCTGACTGACTCACCCTTCCAGCCATTACCGGGTGCCCTTCTACCAGCCTGATCCATAACGTGCAGTGCAGTAGACGTTTCTCATTTTCCCGAGCTTTGTGAGTCCGAGCGAGGCCTTACCACTCCTGCGTCCTGTACGGCTGTGTGCTCACGGTGTACGGCGTCACTCCAGAGGAATCAACAGAAGGAACTGTTTCCAAGCATCAACAGACCCAAGACCAACAGACCCGGATACTTCGGCACGGTCAGGATACAGTGCATCTCGTTCCTACGCAGCAGAGCCAGAGACTTTGTCCACGAACTACGACGCCATCGGGAGTTGTCCTCCAACAAGAACTCCAACCGATAAGTCATTACTCCCATATTCCCTTCCCTCTTTTCGGATACTGTATATCTGTTTGTGCAAGTTCAGTTTCCATACCTGGTGTTTCGTTGCCAAATCATCTCCCTGTGTGGAGTATTCCCTTAATTCTAACATACACTGTAAAAGTAAAATTCTTGTTAACCCCTTCTCTGCCTCCTGCTCTTTACTGCATCCGACGAACCTTTACAGTACCATCGGTGGATGGAAAACTTCTTTCTGAGGCCGTTCTTTTAGTTTCTGAACCTGTGGAATTTTGGATCAGAATGTTGCATTCGGAGAGAATCTCTCTTTATGTACAGTCTGGTCTGTCCAATCCCCTGCTCCTGGGCCTACCATGGCTACGAAAGCACAAGCCTGTCTTAGATTGGAGATCCAGAGTAGTACTTCCATGGGCCAGGTCTGTCATGAGAGGTGGCTTGTCCCTACTCCATCGAATTTACCTGGCCTGCCTTCCGCGTATTGGGCTTACTCAGATGTCTTCAATAAAAAGGAGGTGGCGACACTACCACCACAAAGGCCGTACAATTGCCCTATATACCTCCTTCGTGGCTCTTTACCACAAAGCCGCATCTACCCTCTGTCTTAGGCTGAGACCCGAGCCATGTCTGAATATATCAAAGAGAACTTAGCCAGGGGATTTATCCAGAAGTCTTCCTCCCCAGCTGGAGCAGGATTATTCTTTGTAAAGAAAAAGGACAGCTCATTTCGTCCCTATATAGACTATAGGGGTCTCAATCTAATAACAGTCAAATATAAATATCTTCTGCCTTTCATATCAACGCTCTTTAATCATCTCTAAGGTTCCAGACTCTTTACCAAACTTGACCTGCATACTTGGGGAAATACAACCTGATCTGAATATGCCAGGGAAACGAATAGAAGACTTCCTTTTACACTCAGGATGGCAATTATTAATATTGCATAATGCCGTTTGGGCTCTGTAATGCCCCATCAGTCTTCCAAGAACTGGGGAACGATATCTTCTTGGGCCTCCTTTATTCATGTGTAGTGGTCTACCTGGACGACATATTGATGTTCTCTCCTGATCTGCCCACACACAGGAGGGATGTTCACCCGGTTATGCAGAGACTGAAGAAGAATCGTTTGTGCACCAAGTTTGAAAAATGTTTCTTCAAGCAAATCTCTTTTTCGTTCCTTGGGTACATCATCTCTGAGAAGGGGCCAAAAGATGAATCTCGAGAAGATATCCACTATCTCGAAGTGACCTTACCCTGACAGTCTGAATGCAATCCAGCGCTTCCTCGGATTTGCCAATTACTATTGCCAGTTCATACCGCTCAGACCGCTCCAATATACGCCCTGAACCTCAAGGGTGCAAACCCCAGGGTGTGGCTGAAAGCGCCTTTGTCGCCTTAAAACATGCCTTCACCTACACTCCTGTGCTGCAACGTCCAGACAACAATAAGCAATTCATTTTAGAAATGGTTGCCTCTTCCTCCGGCGCCGGAACCGTCCTAACCCAGAAGTCTCCTTCTTGCTGTATGATGACCTGTGGTTTCTTCTCTAAGGCGTTTTCTGTTGTGAATATGCTGGAGGCGACTTCTGAGCTGGGGCTCCCTCCGGTGGTTGCTGAGGGTAATGAACTGATTAATGAATGGCCTTCAGCTGGCGCTGAATGGTAGGATATAAGTGGCCTGAGTTCCCAGCCGCCTTGCCGGTTATCAATTGTTCTTCTGGTCTTGTTTGAAGCACTGCTAGTTTCCTGCTCTCCTTCAGATAAGTGTTTTTTTTTTTTTTCTCTGTTTGATTTTCTCTGCTGGTTTGCTTTGCTCTTTTGTTACTTTTGATTTGCTGAATAGCGTTTTGTTACACCAGCGATCTGATTTAGGTGGAAGAGGTCGTGTGATCTCAGGTTTTTTGCAATCAGAATTGTTGGTATTTTTGTTAGGGTTTTTGTTGGATTGCAGTCAGAATTCTTTCCTATACTTTTCTGTCTAGACAGATTGGGCCCCAGTGTTTGCTCATTCTATTTTCTGTCTGTGTCCGTGCTTTCTTCTTGTCTAACCGCCATTACATGTTTGGGGGCTTCCTATGTTCTTTGGGGATCTGCTCCGGGGCAGATAGCTTTCATCTTTCTGCCTTTAGGTGTAGTTATCTCTCAGGCTGTGACGAGGCGTCTAGGATCAACGTAGGAACGCTCCACGGCTACCTCTAGTTGTGTGGTTAGTTCAGGTTACTGCAATCCAATAGGTTCCAGCCTCTCTGGTGTATTACCGCTCTTGCTATTTTTGCCATTTCTCCTCAGTTACCGAAACATAACAGTTTTCAGAACTCTTGGCGTTAAAACTTGCTCTGGAGGAGTGGCGCTTTCTACTTGAAGGAGCGGTTCATCCCATAATAATATACACGAACCACAAGAACTTGGCCTACTTGCAGTGCACACAGTGTCTAAATCCGTGCCAAATCAATGAGGGAAAGAGAAAAAGATATGTGCAACTAAAAATAAAAATTGACTTTTATTCCATTGCTTTAAAATGTGAACATGATGTAAAATGATATACATACACTAAAAGTGTATATAAGGTCAAATATGACCCACTAATTAATAAATTGAAAAAGAAAAAGAATTATTTAAAAAAATTTTGGGATTACGGCCACTGTCCCTTTAAATTATAAGCCGAATGTGTTCCCTTTAAAGTTATCACCGTATGGCAGAAAGAATTATATGTCACATATAGACGGATTAATGTGACATCTTACTATACCATCCCCTGCTGATATCAGTTTATTTCAAAACAATATTATACTTGCACCATACATATATGGGCTGATATACTTCGTGGTGCAATTCAAATCATAGCAACCATAGTATCCATAAATTCCACCTAGATATTGTATTTAGTTAGATGGCCATTATAATATATGGCAATAATACTATATAATATATTATATATATGTATATATATATATGTATATTAATATATATAATACTATAGAATATTGCAACCTGCCCGGTATACTATTGTACAGATTAAATTATGCTCCTTTAATATGGCTGATGATATCAATATGCCAATAATTGACCATTATAATGTATGGTAATTCTGTTTTATATATGCAATAATACTGTGAAATATTGCAACCTGCCCAGTATGAGAATGCATAGATTAAATTGTGCTCTTTATTATGACTGGTAATATTCTGCCCTGCAGTGGCACCACATTGCTCCGTTCATATGGGCTGAGATCAGCACAAATGATCCAGTACAGCCGCGCTATTAAATTTCTAGCCGGCTCTAACTTCATCAGCCACCGCACAACACAGGCGCCGTCTCACTGTTTGTGCTTATATAATGAGCGGCAGACTCAGCTGATTTAGAGCCCGGGATCATACGCGCTTTATAGCATGATTGCAGCGTGGTTCCCGCTCAGTCCCTGAATGATACAGAGCGCATACAATCTCCTAGTCAGGCGCAATAGCAGGGGAGGTGGAAATTGTCTATCTGCCTGTCATGATTACTAACTGAAGCATGTGTCCCGACGCGCATTTCGCCGGTATACCGGCTTTTGTCCGACGAGGAAAGTTCTAATATATATAAAATCCGTGCCAAGTCAGGTGGTCTTTGTTCTTTGCCCACTTTGATTTTGTCCTCCACTTCCGTCCGGCGGAGAAGAACATCAAAACGGACACATTTTCCAGGTCTTTTCTGTCTTCTGACCAGGAGGATGAACCTCAGAGCATCCAGCTCCACTAGACTTGTCTCGGGTTCCACCTGGTAAAACCTTGGTCTTCGAACCGGACAGGAAACGGGCGCTTCACTGGGATTACTCATCCAAATTAGCTGGTGATGCCGGACAGAAGAAAACAGTTCTTCTCATTCAACAGTACTATTGGTGGCCATCACTGTGCAAGGATGTTGCGAATTTTGTCTCGGCCTGTCCCTCTGTGCCCAGAATAAGACTCCAAAAACAGCTTCTGACTGGCAGATTACTTCCGTTGTCTGTACCATCAGCTCCCTAGCACCATATTGCAATGGACTTTATCATCGAACTTCCAGTATCAGCTGGAAATACCGCCATCTGGGTAGTTGTGGATTGCTTTTCTAAGATGGCCCATTTTACTCAACTGTCTTGTCTTCCCTCTGCTCCTGTGCTTGCTGAGAAGTTCATTCAACATATTTTTTGCCTCCATTGGGTACCTCTTCATATTGTCTCTGATAGAGGCGTCCAATTTACATCTCGCTTCTGGAGGGCTACTGGCAAACTACTGACTGTCACCTTACATTTCTCTACTGCCTACCATCCGCAGTCCAATGGCCAGGTATAGAGGGTTAATCAGATCATGACCATCTACCTACTGCATTTTGTAAATGCTCACAACAGTGATTGGGCCAAACTCCTATGAGTGAATCCTCAGCTAAATCCCCGTTTTTCATTGTGTAGTCAACACCGCAATATTCCGTTTCCTGTGTCTGCTACCACCGACATTCCTGCCACTGAAAATCTCCTAATGGGCTTCTCTAAGATCTGGGAAGACACCAAGATCTTTTTAAAGAAATGTTACGAACGGATGAAAAGACACACGGACAAGAGACTTCTGGACCCCAGGGCCAGCGTCAGCACCCGGCGCACCCGGGCAAGTGCCGGGGCCCTGAGCAGGCTGGGGGCCCATTCAACTTCAGGGACATTGGCACACTATGGGGGCCCGGTGTCTGTGCCAGTGCTGACTCCCGTGAGTGGGTACTTGCTCAGGGCCCTGTCATTTCTGATACTTACCTCTCCCCGTTCCATCACTGCGGCGTCTTCTGACTGTGACGTTCAGGTCAGAGGACGCTATGACGTCACGTCTGTGCGCCCTCTGCCTGAACAGTCACAGTGCAGAGAGCTGGAAGATGGCGACATTGAAGAGTCCAGAGCAGAGCAGCAAGGAGAGGTGAATATTTCATAGTATTTTTTTTATGTTTGGAGCATTATATATAGGGACCATCATACACTGGTATGAGGCCCATTATACACTGGAGCATCATATATGGGGCCCATTATACACTGGAGCATCATATAGGGGCCAATTATATATGGATCATTATATGGGCCCATCATATACTGGAGCATTATATGGAGTCCATCATATACTGTATGGAACATTATATGGGCCCCTTCATGTATTGAGCAATACATGGGGTCCATTATTCTGTATGGATCAATATATGGAGCCTATTATATACTGTATGGAACAATATATGGGGCTCATTATTCTACATGGACCAATATATGTGGCTCATTATTCTGTATGGAGCAACATATAGGGCTCATTATACTGTATGGAGAAAAATATGGGGTCCATGATTCTGTATGGAGCAATATATGGTGCCCATAATACTGTATGGAGAATTATATGGGCTCATTATACTGTATTGAGCATTATATGGGGTCCACTATTCTGTATGGAACAATATATGGGGCTCATTATTCTGTATGGATCACTATGTGGTGCCCATAATACTGTATGGAGCAATATATGGGCTTATTATTCTGTATGGAGCACTATGTGGTGCCCATAATACTGTATGGAGGACTATACTGTCCAATTTCTGATCTATTGTAGAATTTACAATAGATATCACTCATGTAATGTAAGAAGTGGAATATTTGGCATTGTACTATACCTATATTTTTTGCCATATCTGTGCATTATGAATTGTGGTATGTGTTAAAGGGGCCCACTAAGACCATTTTGCCCGGAAACGAAAACCTGGAACCTGCCCTGCTGGACCCGCCTCTCTTTCGTTCTGGGTAAAAGGTTTGGCTTTTGTCAAAATACTGTATATCAGTCTCAAGCTGCCCTCGTATAAATTAATGCCGTATTTTATAAGCTCAAACTCCTGGCCTCTCTACGAATCCCAAATTCGTTTCACGTGTCTCTCCTCAAGCCTGCCGTCTTCAGCCACATCTTCAAGAATTCATGTACCACTCTTGCTCATGTCAGCACGGAAGATGTTTTTGCAGTAGAGGATATTCTAGCCACTAAGAGGGTAAGAGGAAAAACCTTGTTTCTTGTTGATTACAAGGAGTTTGGTCCAGAGGAAAGGTCGTGGGAGCCCATTTTGGGCTTACAGCGCAGAGGACATCCTCTGTCTCTGCGACACATACCGGCCATTCACAATGACGCCAGTCACTGTCTCACCATCACAGTTACTCCTGCGACCACCATGCACTCATATGGCCTCAATACGCCTCCGTGCGTATGCTGAGGAGAACATACAGCGCCCCCTAGCTGTAACAGGGGTCACTGCCTCACAAAGAATTTAACTACTATAATATTGCCCCTATGTACGAGAATATAACTACTGTAATACTGCACATATGTACAAGAATAAAACTACTATAATACTGCTCCTATGTATGTACAAGAATACAACTGCTATAATAATGCTCCTATGTACAAGAATATAACTACTATAATACTGCTTCTATGTACAAGAATATAACTACTATAATACTGCACCTATGTACAAAAATATACCTACTATAATACTGCACATATGTACAAGAATATAAGTACTATAATACTGCTCCTATGTATGTACAAGAATACAACTGCTATAATAATGCTCCTATGTACAAGAATATAACTACTATAATACTGCTTCTATGTACAAGAATATAACTACTATAATACTGCACCTATGTACAAAAATATACCTACTATAATACTGCACATATATACAAGAATATAAGTACTATAATACTGCACATATGTACAAGAATATAACTACTATAATACTGCTCCTATGTACAAGAATATAACTACTATAATACTGCCACTATGTACAAAAATATACCTACTATAATACTGCAAGTATGTACAAGAATATACCTACTATAATACTGCTCCTATGTACAATAATATAATTACTATAATACTGCTCTTATGTACAAGAATATAACTACTATAATACTGCCCCTATGTACAAAAATATAACTACTATAATACTGCACATATGTACAAGAATATACCTACTATAATACTGCTCCTATGTACAAGAATATAGCTACTATAATGCTGTCCCCTATGTACAAGAATATAACTACTATAATACAGCTCCCATGTACAAGAATATAACTACTATAATACTGCTCCTATGTATAAGAATATAACTACTATAATACTCCTATGTACAAGAATATGTGTCGACCCGCCACCACAATTGTGGGTTACCAGGGCAATGGGGTACTCAGAGCCGAGCCCGTAGAAGTCTATGGGGATTGTCACAGGTAGCTGTGGC
This sequence comes from Oophaga sylvatica, assembly GCA_033576555.1. Lineage (NCBI taxonomy): Eukaryota > Metazoa > Chordata > Amphibia > Anura > Dendrobatidae > Oophaga > Oophaga sylvatica. The sequence continues at coordinate 68,334,530 of JARQOD010000003.1, read as the reverse complement.
TCGGTCTGTGGCCCTGGCGGTCTGGCGTATGTTGGGGGAATATTTACAGGGGATAGATTTATATACAGTTCGTGACGCCACCTGTAGTATTCTGGTAATTTGTACCAGCGCTGCTATAGATCTCTGAGGGGATGGTGATGCAGCTAGATGTCGGGTCCCCTACAGGTGGGACTGGTCCCTCAAAGTCTATGAAGTTAGTGAAGTCGGGTGCAGATAAATAACACAGTCTCACACGGTCAGCGTCTTTCCATACCTTTACTTGTAAGATGTTCAGGCAGGTCCCAGGGAGGCTGATCCAAGGAGAGTGTATCTTGAGACAGCAGCTGGACAAGTTAGGGGCCTCCTTTACTTCCAATACAATGAGTACAACCAGCCTGAAGCGTAGTTCCCTCAATAACTCCAGCTAATCTATAGCTGTACTGCCCAGTCAGCTTTGTGTCAGGAGCCTTCCTGCGAGGGAGCTGAATTCTTATCTTATCGTGCACTGACTCAAAGTCTTCACTCCCCCTGACCCCAGTTACGTACTGACTATATGGGGCTTGTTTGCCGCGACCTAAGGTCCGGTAAATTCCTGGTTTTCTTACCACTATGCTTGTAACAATAGTGATCCTTCGGTCCCCAGTGACCGGTTGCAATGTGCAGGACTTCTTCAATCCGTAAGCACTATTCCAATAAACCACTGTGCCTTTCGCCTTGTCCTCGCTGGTAACATAAGCACTCACACTAGCCAAGGGTCGAGCAGTCACTTCTTTCTTTTCCTTCACTTCAAAGTTAGTTACAGATGCTCAGTTATCAATAGGCAGGAGCACGTCTCTGAACCTTACACCGTCCTTTAGACAGGATACTGAAGACTTTCTGCACTAAACTTCTTCTTTCCTTCCAGTGTATGCTGATGAGGTACAGCTCTGACTAGGCTGAGGTGAATTAAACCACCTGTACTAGACTCCACTTTCCGAACTGATGATAGAGCAATCTGGACTGCTTCCTCCCTCCAGACGTCTTCTCTCTCTGAAGTCTAGAACTGAACTAACTAGAAATCACTCAACACACACACCTT
>JARQOD010000003.1:68252331-68333373 GCA_033576555.1 Oophaga sylvatica | reverse complement strand
AATTGCCATGAGATTGCTTCCTTATGCTGTATGTCTGAAGTGTAATCTTACACTGAAGAATTCTCATACATGGACTGAGTCGCTAGTGGACATAATGCCATTGTACCAAATGAAGCTATTCCTTTCTTGTTGAAAATACTCTTCTGCCAATTCTTAGTTATATTAATTTCTGGAAAAGCTGAATAATAAACAATGCCACCAAATGGGCGTTATACAGTGCTCCAAATGGATGCAATGAAACAAAGAGTGAAAAATTTAAAGGGTCTGAATACTTTCTGTACCCACTGTACATAGCAATATAGCACCCTATATAAGAGTCTGTACACACAATGTCTTTAAGACGCTGACACATCTGCCGAGATTTTCCTAAATGAAGCCACTTCAGGAAATAGCCGACAGTCTTGCCATCGTTCTTAAAGCAAATCTGCCGCCGGCTTCTTTTTTCTGTAATTTATACTATAACTAGTGAACCGAAGAATGAACATGCTGCTTCTTTTAACTTCTCGAAGGTTTCCAAACCATAAAGCGGTTAAAAGAAGTAACAAAAGACTGAACGTGTACACATCAATATCATTAATATATTACATTTGTTTTGGGGAAGGAGTGGTTTGGGTGCTTTTCAGGCGGGTTCCAGGCAGAATCCACCTGAAAAAGATATGGTGTGCACATAGCCTTATAGAAATACAGTATAGTACCTAACAGATGTTGCCCCCAAAAGAGATATAGTGCCTCTAATTTATCCCCAAAACTATACAGTGCTCCTAAGGCTGGAGTCACACTAGAGAGGAATTCGGTGGCGCAAACTCGGACCGCTGTTAATCTATGGGGCAGCTCCCATCAGCGTTTTTTTTCTCGGCCGTATTATACATGCTGCGATTGTAAGCGTATATCAGCTGAGACTCGCCAATGAAAGTCTATGGGTGCGAGAAAAAAACGGACACCACACGGACCATCATTGTGACTTGCGATAAATACGCAAGCGTTTTCCAGGTCATTTTCAGGCCATGGATCCATTATATGTCCAGTTTTCAAGTCTGCGATAAAATCGCAGCATACACATCACATACGGATGCCATACGAATGTCATACGGATACTTAGATGCGAGGAAATTGCATCCTCGCATTGCATACGGATTACACACGGATCACCGTACGGAGAACATTGGTGCGATTCTCGGCCGTCAAAATCGGACTGATTTTTCATAAGTTAAGTGTGACTCCAGCCTCAAAGGGTTGTAGTACCCAAAGTATAGTTCCTCAAAAATAGTGTCCCATATAAAGTGCCCTCCAAAAGGCAGACAGTGCTTCGTATTCACTCTAATAGCTATAAAGCGCCCCAAAAAGGAATATAGTGGCCAGCAAATATTGCCCAAATCATCATTTGCAATTTTTTGGAAGTAACTTTTCTTTTTTTTATCTTGTATTTGTGATGTTTCTTGCGTCAAATTAATGAAAATGGCGCACACGGTTCATGAATTCTGCACACCCGTTCCACTAAAATATCACAAAAATTTGTGCCAACATTTCAAGTATTAAATCACTCCAGGGGGAGAAGAGGAGAATAGAAGAGGTGGACTGGAGCACATCTGTGGCAAGGTTTGTGACTTTTCAAAAAGGTCACAAGTTATCAGGTCAGGCGAAAATATTTGGAAACCATAAACTTTGCCCACACATAAAAAAAAGACTTAAAAAAGGGGCAAATGGAAAGGTGATGGTGGCACAAACAAATGAAAAGGATCAAAATACACAAGATTGGCCAAAAAAATGCACAAAAGCAATGTTGAATCGGCCCCTTAGTGCCTCACGTTTACCTAAGACATAAATAGTACCCCCCAAAAGGGGTATAGTGTCCCTCAGATAGTTCCACCAATGATGCCATAGGTTGGGGCAATAAAAAAGTTACCCCAATTGGCCTCAGTCCTGCAGGGAGTAAGCACAAGGTAGGAGCACGGGCCCTAGAATGCTAGCCAGGCAATTATGGTCATCATCACGGGCTTTATTTTTCTCTACTGTTATTGGACACATTAGCCTTTTTGGAGGTTTTTGGGACTTCCTCTTCTCGTACTACCATTTCCTTTGGTCACCTTTGAAGGCAGTTTTTCTGGAAAATACATTTTAATTATGTCATAATGCACTATGTGTCTATTATTTTGCTCTCTGATAGGACACCGTGTACCGCCTCACTACCAAAGGGTTGATTGAAGGAGTCATCTCTGGTTATAATGCCACCGTGTTCGCCTATGGCCCCACTGGTGAGTTTCATGAATTAACAATACCTAATTTCTTATGGGAAAAAAGGTTTTGGTGCCACATTTAGGCCTCGGTGGGGGATACTGGGTGGATCGCTGCTCGGCTGGAACAGCAGAGGTTAACCGAGAAGCTCATTCATGTGTGATCAGGTTGTGTTCTCCCTCAGATTACCTGAGAGTTCTGTTACTAAGGCAACAAAAAAGACGATTCCCGAGGGTTCCATGTTTTGGGGACTAAACAAAGGAGAAACTGAGGATCTTATTCAACAGTCCACTACAAAAACCAAGTAGTCATCAAATATTCTTAGCTAGAGGAGTAGGGGGATCCCTGGGAAAAAAAATAAAATTGTGTCCTAGAGACATATAGATTGTAGGTTCTGCTTGAAGTTCCAAAACACGAGTGCTAAAATTTATCTCCATGGAAACAAAAGGGTTGGGCATTAAAATTCATCATGCCCAATACTTCTTTTCACTGATCTGTCATATCCGAGTGCATACTTATCAACAATTACACCACAATATTTGTTACACTTAAGCTTAACCTCATGACAACCCTGGAATGCCCTCCAAATATCCTTTTTGGACAGTGGGTGCTGAGTGGAGAAGCCCTATACAGACTAGATGGTTGGCCAATCCTACAAACCATAATCTGATATGTATAACAGCCTGGGTTGTCCTCTTCTCGTTGTCCTCTTCATGTGAAGACAGTTTAGGGAAGATAAGGTTCTGTCAGACTTCTCTCTCCCCATTGAAAACACATTAGTCATGAGAGATAGCTGTTTGCGAACGATCATTCTCCCATCTCCAATCTCGTGGGTACGGACAGCTTCAACGTGGACCCTAGTTATTTTTGTGTCCCTGATGTATTTTTTATTCTTGCCATACACTCGCCAAATCTCATATTCGCTGTTCAATTCCTTTGTCATAAGGATGTGGCAAGACCTACACTATGCTGGGCACAGACCGGGAGCCTGGGATATACATCAGGACCTTGAATGATCTCTTTAAAGCTATTGAGGAGACCAGTGATGATATGGAGTATGAAGTCCTCATGTCCTACTTAGAGGTCAGTGGCGACAATGATCAAATAAAAATAAAAAAAATGTAAAAATTGGAACAGTTAGCAAATTACATGTATGGATAGGATTGGGAGTCCCATAGATGCGATCTCACTAGGGACCCACAGTGATCCCAAAAATGGGGCTCTAGAGCTCTGTACTCTGCTTTCTCCAGCAGCCCCATAGACAATGAATTTATCTGAAGTCGAACATGCACACAATCATATCATTCACGACGGGACTTTGTAGAACCCAGTTCCCGGCTTCTAGAGCCCCTTGTTTGGAACACTGGCGTCTAATCTGTCAGCTACCATAGATCAGTAAGTTATCCTCTGCCCTATGTATAAGGAATAGGGAAGAAATTATGTGCATGTTACAGATTTGGGGGTGGAATGGCTGTAGGTATCTTGTGTATTTGTGGCAAATCCACAGATTTTTCCGCAACATCTCCCTAAGGAATAAAATTCCAATATGTATATCTGTGGCAGAAATCTGAGTCTGACCCTGGGATCCATACAAGGATGGATCTCAGGGTCATTATAACAAGGACATTATCATTCAACCTGCCCAAAATTAGTATTTATTTTCGTGACCGATTTTTTTTCCATGTGAAAAAAGTTGCGAAAACCCCACTCACATGAGTTGGATCTCGTCAAATTTGGTTCAGATTTTGGTGCAGAATCTGCAACAAAATCCGTCTCACATTTGATTCACGTAAACAAAGCTGTAGGTTACGGTAAAAATAATATATGCCATATCCTGACATATTGTGACATTTTAAAGAGCATTTGTCACCATGAAAAGTGGCCTTTTTTCTTATTTTATTCCTTTTACTCCACTGAGTATCCCAGTTTGTGTTTGTATTTTTACGTCCATCATCAGGTTCCAGAGATACCTTTTTACCTATTACTAATTTTTTGGTCTTCATCAAGTGGACATGTCTCATGTGATTCCTTGGGGGCGTGTCAGTACATAATTAGCACGTAAGCACCACCCATGAGTAAAGACCATAAAAATGAGCACTATATATAATGGTCCATTATCTCTTGAACCATATGGCGGATTTAACAAAAAAAAAACCAATGCAATTCTCAGGGAATCAGCAGGAATTAAATGAGAGCCAAACTTGCCCTCTGTTGACCTAGTGACAGTTCCTCTTTAAGGCAGGGCACATGCTATATCAGGATGTGTGCTGAGCACATAACATAATGTACTGTAGTAGTAAGAACACAGGATCAGATTTACTAGATAAACCGCCATCCCCATGGCTCATGAAGCTGCTATCTGCCTCCTTCCTGCGCCTTCTGCTGCTCTTATTACACCAGAAGCGCTGATAACATTTGCTGCTTGTTTGTCGGTATCCTCCCTGTGAGGAGGACAGATAATTCCCATGGTGATGGATGGGCCCGGCCTGCATTTGTGCTCCATCTCATGTGGCAGAGATGACTTTATGGCTTGCGCAATATTTGCACATTACATCGTCTGCAGCAACCAAGAAGACAAATACGGGGCTTGGAAACCGCAAGAAATTAGTGTAAAGTGAGAAGTAAATTAAATCGATGGCGGATCCTGTTACCACTTCAGTGACTGACACCTAAGTATAGACGCTAAGGGAGGCATGAGTGACAACATACAATCTTTCCTGACGGCCATGATTGTCTCTATCTCGGATTTTTGCCGTCTTAGATGGGGATTATATAAAATAAATTGAAAAAGCATAAATGATGCTCCTTCATATAGTATATGCATTTTTATACAGACACACATGCATGCGTACATGTATTCATACACAGATATATTGACATACCCTTATGTATATAAACCGAAAGAGCCAGACCCCAAAAATATAGATGACTAACAGTATCAATTAACATCTCAATAATCAATGGTATAACACAGAGGTCCACAATACAATAGAGAGGATTTTCAAAATATGAATTTATTGCAAATATTTAAATAGACAAAAATAATACAGGTATAAATGTGAGGTAGAAAATGATAGCAGCTAAAAGATATTGGCATAATACAGAGATGATAAATATAGATAGTGCCAGACAGAAAGAATGCATCTCACTAGGCATACTGCACAGGGCCACTAGGTAAAAACCATAAGCCAGAAAATAAAGGAGAAGGAATCAGGGAAACCTATAATACAAATGATGAAGAGATCCCTGAATTTCCAAAATATCCCAGAATAGACCAGTTCTAGGGGTCATCAGACTAATATCACAGAGCAGAAAAACCTACAGTCTAAGTGTCAGAAAATGACCAGTAAAAGGCCTAAACTTACTGACGGCTGAATTGGTTAGAATAAGGTATACAAATGTTAAATATCTGGATATTACTTAAGTATGAATACCTTGTGACATGATACTGGTCCTGTGCAGTGATGCCCGTGGGACACATGAAAGCCCCGACGCGCGTTTCACCTTCTTCGGTTTCTTCAGGACGGTGTATACCTACTGCACATGCCCACATACATACTGTATACACATCTACATATACGTTCATGCATTTATATAGATATACACATATACACACCCAAATACACACGAAAACACACGTATTCATACACAGATATAGAATACATACTCATGTATGTATGTACAGTGTATATATATATATAGATATATATATTAATCCATACACAGACATACAGTTGTGCTCAAAGGTTTATGAATGATAACACCAAACCTTTTTCTCCACTCATGGTTAGTGGTTGGGTGAAGCCATTTATTGTCAGACTACTGTGCTTTCTCTTTTTAAATCATAATGACAACCCAACCCAAAACATCCAAATGACCCTGATCAAAAGTTCACATACCCTGGTGATTTTGGCCTGATAACATGCACAGAAGTTGACGCAAATGGGTTTGAATGCTTACTAAAGGTAACATCCTCACCTGTGACCTGTTTGCTTGTAATCAGTGTGTGTGCATAAAAGCTGAGTGAGTTTCTGGGATGCAGACAGACTCTTGCATCTTTCATCCAGCCACTGACGTTTCTGGATTGTGAGTCATGGGGAAAGTAAAAGAATTGTCAAAAGGTAGTTGAACTGTATAAAACAGGAAAGGGATACAAAAAGATATCCAAGGAATTGATAATGCCAGTCAGTAGCGATTATGATTACTGTGATTAACAAATGGAAAATCAGAAAATCAGGGGCTCTGGAAAAACAAAACCATGGTCAGGTAGACCAACAAAAAATTCGTCCACAACTGCCAGGAAAATTGTTCGGGATACAAAGAAAAACCCACAAATAACATCAGCTGAAATACTGGACTCTCTGAAAACTGGCGGTGTGGCTGTTTCAAGATGCACAATAAAGAGGAACTTGAAGAAAAATTGGTTGCATGGTCGAAAAGTCAGAAGAAAGCCATTACTGCGCAAATGCTGCAAAGTATCTCGCCTACAATACGCAAAACAGCACAGAGACAAGCCTCAAAACTTCTGGAACAAGGTAATTTGGAGTGATGAGACCAAAATTTAACTTTTTGGCCACAACCATAAATGTTACATTTGGAGAAAGGTCAACAAGGAGTATGATGAAAGGAACACCATTCCTACTGTAAATCACGGAGGTGGATCACTGATGTTTTGGGGATGTGTGAGCTACAGAGGCACAGGAAACTTGGTCAAAGTTGAAGGAAAGATGAATGCAGCACGTTGACAACGATCCAAAACACAAGGCCAAGTCGACCTGTCCTTGGCTACAGCAGAACAAAGTGAAGGTTCTGGAGTGACCATCTCAGTCTCCTGACCTCAATATCATTGAGCCACTCTGGGGAGATCTCAAGCATGCAGTTCATGCTAGACAGCCCAGGAATTTACAGGAACTGGAGGTTTTTTGCCAAGAGTGGGCAGCTTTACCACCTGAGAAAATAAAGAACCTCATCCAGAACTACCACAAAAGACTTCAAGCTGTCATTGATGTTAGAGGGGGCAATACACGGTATTAAGAAATGGGGTATGTGAACTTTTGATCAGGGTCATTTCGATGTTTTAGGTTGTCATTATGATTTAAAAAGAGAAAACACAGTAGTTTGACAATAAATGGTTTCACCCAACCACTAACCGTGAGTGGAGAAAAAGTTTAGATGTTATCATTCATATTCTCTGAAAAAAGGCCAAGAAAACAAAAATTCTGCCAGGGTATGTAAACTTTTGAGCACAACTGTACGTACCCATGTACAAATATAATCGCGCGCACACATATGTATGCAGATTCATACATACATAAGACATCATTTAAAATTTAATACTCAGTCATACATGCACACAGTCATTCATAGACATAATAATAATAATAATAATCTTTATTTATATAGCGCCATCATATTCCGCAGCGCTTTACAGTTTAACAGTTTCAAAACACAAGTCATAAGTAACAACGTTAACAATACAATAATTAAAGCAAAATAAGACGGCCCTGCTCGTGAGAGCTTACAATCTACAATGAGGTGGGGGAGATACAAAGTACAGGTGTGTATATACAATGGTGCATTTACAATGATGGTCCAGCCATCTTAAGGGAGTGAGGGATGGATGGAGATAGTGAATGGGCTACACACACACACTTACACATAGAATGACTTTGATTAGTGAATGTGATAGGCCGCTCTGAACAAATGTGTTTTGAGGGAGCGCCTGAAACCATGCAAATTGTGGATAGTCCTAATTTCTTGGGGTAGAGCATTCCAGAGGATTGGCGCAGCGCTGAAGAAGTCTTGAAGTCGGGAGTGGGAGGTACGGATTAGTGCAGAGGTTAGTCGAAAGTCATTTGCAGAGCGCAGCAGTCAGGCCGATAGAAATGAGGGAGGAGATGTAGGGGTGTGCTGCACTGTGGAGAGCTTTGTGGGTGAGAACAAGTACTTTGAATTGGATCCTATAATGAATGGGCAGCCAATGTAAGGACTGGCGAAGAGCGGACGCGTCCGAGTACCGATTAGCCAGATGGATGACCCTGGCTGCTGCATTAAGGATGGACTGGAGAGGGGATAGTCGAGTAATGGGGAGGCCAAGTAATAGAGCGTTGCAGTAGTCCAGGCGGGAGTGGATCAATGCTACAGTGAGGGTATTTGTTGTTTCCATGGTGAGAAAAGGGCGGATTCTAGAGATGTTCTTTAGGTGTAGGCGGCAAGAGCGGGCAAGAGATTGTATATGGGAGGTGAAGGAGAGATTGGTGTCAAACATAACACCCAGACAGCGAGCCTGCTGCTGGGGTGTTATTATGGTGCCGCCCACGGAGAGGGTAATGTCAGATTTAGGGAGGTTAGTAGACGGCGGGAGCAGAAGAAGTTCAGTTTTGGAGAGGTTGAGTTTCAGATAGAGAGCGGACATGATGTTGGAGACTGCGGACAGACAGTCACTGGCGTTCTGTAGTACAGCGGGGGTAAGGTCGGGGGATGACGTGTATAGTTGTGTTTCATCAGCATAAAGATGGTACTGAAAGCCAAATCTGCTGATGGTCTGTCCAATTGGGGCCGTGTAGAGAGAGAAGAGAAGGGGGCCAAGGACTGAGCCCTGGGGTACACCAACAGTGAGAGGAAGAGGAGATGACGTGGAGCCAGAGAACGAAACACTGAAGGAGCGGTCAGAAAGATAGGAGGAGAACCAGGAGAGAACAGTGTCCTTAATACCTAGTGACTGGAGCCTAGACAGTAGGAGACGGTGGTCAACTGTGTCGAAAGCTGCAGAAAGGTCGAGAAGCATGAGCAGAGAGTGGTCACCGTTACGTTTTGCTGTCAGAAGGTCATTGGTCACTTTCATGAGTGCAGTTTCAGTCGAATGTAGGGGGCGGAAGCCGGACTGTGAAGGGTCTAGGAGGGAGTGAGTGGAGAGGTAACGGGTAAGGCGGGAGTAGACTAGGCGCTCCAAAAGTTTAGAGATGAAGGGGAGATTGGAGACCGGTCTGTAGTTGTTTGTGCAGGAAGGGTCGAGAGCGGGTTTCTTTAGTAATGGAGTAACGATGGAGTGTTTGAAGGAGGATGGGAAAATGCCAGAGGAGAGTGAGAGATTAAAGATTGTAGTTAGGTGAGTTGTGACAACTGGAGAGAGAGACTGGAGGAGATGTGAGGGAATGGGTCGGTAGTGCATGTAGTCGGACGAGAGGAAGAGAGGAGTCTGGAGACTTCTTCTTCTGTGATGGGATCAAATGTGGAAAGTGAGCCAGGGGAAATGCAGGGAGGGATGGGAGTCACAGCACTTGGTGGTTGAGAGCAGATTTCCTGACGGATAGTATCTATTTTTTCTATAAAGTGGGAGACCAGGTCGTCAGCACAAATGTCTGTGATAGTGGCTTGTGCTTTTGGCCTGAGGAGGGAGTGAAAAGTGTCAAAAAGTTTCTTGGGGTTGTTGGCTAGTGAGGAGATCAGGGTGGTGAAGTTGGTCTGTTTGGCGAGGTGAAGGGCAGTATTATAAGTTCTTAACATGAATTTAAAGTGGATGAAGTCTTCTGGTATGCAGGTTTTTCTCCAAAGGCGTTCAGCACTCCTAGAGCATCGCTGAAGAAGTTGAGTTTGCAATGTGAGCCAGGGCTGTTTTACTGTGTGTTTGGAAGTTCTGAGGGTGAGCGGTGCTACTTGGTCAAGGGTGCTTCTAAGAGTGTCATTGTAGTGATGAACAGCCAGATTAGGACAAGAAAAAGAGGAGATTGGGGACAGCGATGAGTGTAGGGAGTCTGAAAGTGTCTGAGGGTTAATGGCTTGTAGATTTCTGAACATGGGCGTACCCAGGATCAAAACTAGGGGGGGGCAAGCCAATGTCGCATCTTATACAGGTTACATCATATACACTGTACATTATCCTGCATATTAGGTATGGAGCATTAGAACTGTTGTATATTGTATAATACAGCAGTGTATGCGACACTACGCTGTATATACCATATATTATACATGCCAGTCGCGCTCATGTCAGGAGCGGTACCAGCAAGTCCGAGGATTGCAGTGCGATCCTCGCATGAGTTATACGGCCGTCTGTCTATGCCCTTGTTATAATAATACTGAAATATTAATCTATTATTAAAGTATTAAGGAGCTCACAAGTAAAAAAAAGCCCCCTACCTCCCCTGTCCGTCCCCCACCCACACCCCAACAGCCCATCGTCTCACATGCACCCCTTAGTGTTCTGTCCCACTGACCCCACAATACCCCCATCCTCTCACATGCACCCCTCAGTGCTCTGTTGCCCCTCCCCACTTCAGCCCCCACAATACCCCCATCCTCTCACAGTAAACCCCCAGTGCCCTAGCCCCACAATACCCCCATCCTCTTACATTCAACCCCAGTGACCTGTCCACCCTCCCTCACAATACCCCATCCTCTCACATCAACCCCTGTGTGCCAGCCCCCACAATATCCCCATCCTCTCACATTCACCAACCAGTGCCTTGTATCCCCTCCCCCAAAATACCCCATACTCTCACATTCACCAACCAGTGCCCTGTATCCCCTCCCCCACAATACCCCATCCTCTCACATTCACCAACCAGTGCCCTGTATCCCCTCCCCCACAATACCCCATCCTCTCACATTCACTCTGTGCCCTGTTGACCCTCCCCCACTTCAGCCCCACAATACCCCCATTCTCTCACATTAACCCCCCCAGTGCCCTAGCCCCCACAATACCCCATCCTCTCACATTAACCCCCCAGTGCCCTAGCCCCCACAATACCCCATCCTCTTACATTCACCCCAGTGCCCTGTACCCCTCCCCCACAATACCCCATCCTCTCACATTAACCCCCCCAGTGCCCTAACCCCCACAATACCCCATCCTCTTACATTCACCCCCAGTGCCCTGTACCCCACACAATACCCCCATCCTCTCACATTAACCCCCCCAGTGCATTAGCCCCCACAACACCCCATCCTCTTACATTCACCCCCAGTGCCCTGTACCCTCTCCCCCACAATACCCCATCCTCTTACATTCACCCCCAGTGCCCTGTACCCTCTCCCCCACAATACCCCATCCTCTTACATTCACCCCCAGTGCCCTGTACCCCTCCCCCACTGTACCCCCATCCTCTCACATTCCCCCACAGTGACCATGACATGCCTGAGCAGAATGAATTTAATAAATTCCATCCCCTCTTACCATGAAGCTTGCAGGCAGTGGCTGAGGCAGAAGCAGGAAGTGTCCAGTGTCTGCACACAGAGGGCACTAGGACCCAGTGTGGCTGAGACAACCAGAGCCTGCATGGCAGAAAGTGAAACTACAGCTGCTGCCGCCAGGAAGGAAGGAAGGAAGGAAGAGGCTCCTCTGGTGAGACAGCAGCTCCATGCACTGTGAGCACACAGACAGGCACTGCAATATGTGGCAGAGGGAGCCGGCATAGTGCTGCTCTCTCCGCTCTTTCATTGTGTGCCCCTGCTTCTAGGGGGGGGGCACCTGCCCCCCCCTGCCCCACGGTGGGTACGCCCATGTTTCTGAATGTGTGGTAGGTAGGAGTGCGCTGGGGTGGTCGAGGATTTGTGAGGGTGAAGGAGTGAATGTTGTGGTCAGAGAGTGGAAGCGGTGAGTTATTTAGGTGGGAGATTGAACAGAGGCGGACAAAGACCAGGTCAAGGGTGTTACCATCCTTGTGTGTCTCAGAGGTTGAAAGCTGTGAGAGGCCTAGAGAAGTGGTTAGTGACAGAAGCTGAGATGCAGATGTGGAAGTAGGGCTGTTAATGGGGATGTTGAAGTCTCCAAGGATAAGGGTTGGTAGTTCTGAGAACATGAAGTGCGGCAGCCAGGCTGAGAAGTGGTCAAGGAACCGGGTGGGCGAGCCTGGGGGCCGATATATGACCGCTACTCTGAGGGAGAGGGGACGAAAGAGCCTGATGGTGTGGACCTCAAAAGAAGGGAATGAGAGTGATGGAATTGGGGGGATGACCTGGAAAGTGCATTGTGGGGACAGGAGTATGCCAACTCCACCACCATGCGGGTCTCGGGGAATGGGAGAACTGTAAGCCACCATAGGAAATGGCAGCAGGGGAGACCGTGTCAGAATCCTGAATCCAGGTTTCAGTGAGGGCCAACAGATGAAGAGAGTTGTTCAGAAAGTAGTTGTGCAGGAAGGATAGCTTGTTGCATGCAGACCGTGGGTTCCAGAGGGCACAATTGAAAGAAGGAGATGAGGGAGTGCAAGTAGACATGCACACACATACATAAACGGACATATGTAACATTCATACATGCGCACACATACTCAGCACTAGTACAGACACATGTTTGTACACAACAAACTTTCATACGCATCTATACACATACACACGACCAGATGGCATCTCCGTGTTTAGTCATACTATCTTCTTTATTTTACAGATCTATAATGAAATGATCCGAGACTTACTGAATCCGGCCCTGGGCTACCTGGATCTACGAGAGGACTCAAAGGGGGTGATTCAAGTAGCTGGGATAACGGAGGTGTCCACCATTAACGCCAAAGAGGTGACAGTATACATTTTTCCATTTTCAAATTAATATTTTTGACCTCCAGGGGGCACATAGAACATCATTTGCATCAGCCCCACTGTTTCACTCTGCAGCTGTTGCAAATACTTTACCCCAGTACTGCTATTTTGTGCATATTTCACCCCCTCCTGATTGTGTACCCATCTAGGGCATACTGTATTTTCATCAGCTTGATATATACGGCATTTTATTTTAGGGAAATTGTCTAATTTGGTCAAAATGCTGTGAGGGGTCTTACTTGCCTTACAGTCCACAAATGATATCTAAGTACAGTACATTGCCTCTGTATAATGCAGTACAACACCTAAATAATTTAATAATACCGCCATACTGTGCCCAATAAAAAATGCTGTAGAGAATGTGTTTAGAGACCTGTAATTTTTTCATAATGTCCCAATTATGTGTGCCCCTTTCACCCTGCTATACTGATAATATGACCACTTATAGATCATGCAGCTGCTAATGAAAGGAAACAAGCAGAGGACCCAGGAGCCCACGGCGGCCAATAAAACCTCTTCTCGCTCTCACGCCATCCTCCAGGTCACGGTACGGCAGAAAAGCCGTGTCAAGAACATCACACAGGAGGTCCGCGTGGGACGACTCTTCATGATAGACCTGGCCGGGTCAGAACGGGCCTCCCAGGTAATTCACATAACCCAAGATTATGGTATTAATCTCACACCAATATAATGAAATCATAAACAGTCATACGTATGGTAGAATGAAGTCCAGTAGGAAGAAAAAACCCAGCCAGATGTCTTCTAATCACATAGTTGTCCTGGATGGACAAAAGACTTTAGAGAATTTGTTACATGTTCTTTGAGGCTTTTTAATGATCGTGCCCTTTTATTTGTAACCTGACTCCTTGCTGAGAACAAAGCCGCTCTCCGACTCGGTGTAATCCCCATCCTAGAGATGTGATTTATGCTGATAAACAGCGCCACCTGCTGGGTCTAGCTGGTATTTCTTTGAGTTGTGTGAGTGTATTAGTAATATACCGCCACACCGTGCACAGAATGCAGAGCCGGACGGAGTATGAAATTCATCCCTGGCATTTTTAAGAGTGTAAGCAGGTTGCAAGATGTAGTGACGCAAGGAAGGCAGAGCAAGGGTTAACGATTTAATTAACAGTAAAGGTACTCCTCGCAGGGAGATAAACAGTTAAACTTGGGATATACAAAAAAAGGGAATGGTAAACTTAGCACCAGTTCACTCAGCAAACTTATCGTGTCCGTGGTTTCCTCAGCCACAAATGATCCGATGGGGGTTGTAGTCCTAGAAGTGGCCGGCGTGGTGTCCTCCGCTGGGGATCCTCAGCTCCTGGTCCAGCTTCTGGCGGCAACGGGCGGTCTCTGGTCTCACCCGTTGGGCCCCTAGTCCATAAACTCGTGCAGCCAAATTCACAGGTGCTGTCGGTATCAAGTGAGGTCTCTGGTACACTGGTCAACAAGGGGGACCGCAACACTGGGTCCTGTATGCAGCCGACGCCTTTATGCACGAGCGCAGCCCTCAACTTAACGAAGCCCACCGGCCTGTCTCTGCTCACAGTCCCGATGCCGTGCCCGTCTATGCTCACAGTCCCGATGCCGTGCCAGTCTCTGCTCACAGTCCCGATGCCGTGCCCGTCTCTGCTCACAGTCCCGATGCCGTGCCCGTCTCTGCTCACAGTCCCGATGCCATGCCCGTCTCTGCTCACAGTCCCGATGCCGTGCCCGTGGGGTATCAGCTGCAGTCCGCCGTGCCTCTGCTATCTGACAGCCGGAGCACGCTGCGCACGCACACCCTCTGCCTCTGTCCCAGCCGGCGGGAAACTAACTGAAGCCACGCGCGCTTTTCCTTGTGACACGCCTCTTCTTCCTGGGTTATTGGGTCCGTCCGGTCCCATGTTTCTTCCCCCAGGCAACATGGGAGGCAGCCTCAACAGTTCCGGACCCGGCTCAGTACAGGTACCCGCAACCCGGTCCTCCTCCTTACAAGAACACAGACCCACTTTGTGTTCTCTACTCCTGGCACATGCAATGACAGTCAGGTCGCATACAGACATCCGTTTCCCACGTACATGTTCTATCTGCAGTTTTCATGATTTCATTTCCATTACAGTCTATGGTGCTGTTCATATGCCCGGGTTTTTTTTTTTTAAGACTGTGTAGCTCCAAAAAAAAAAAAAAAAAAACAGAATTTGGATTTTTATCACTGTCACAGACAAAATCACCTATACAAGTCTACGGACCTGCTGTGAAAATCATGGACAGCATTGTAATACATAGGAGAAGCTTTGTTTTGTTTTTTGTTTTTCATCTGAGAAAAATCACTAATGAAATACTGATGGTGAAAACTGAAACATTGATTAAACTCAGACCGTATTTGAGTGCGTGAAAAATCATTGACATCTGAATGAGGCCCATGTGCAGGGATTGAGATGTAAGGTAGCATCCGCTCAATGGAAAGGAGAAATTTAAATAATATATATGTTTTAATTAGGTCTTGAGCCTCTTAATCATGATGTGGACAGTCTAGGATGGCAAAATGGTGAAACATCCTCTTTAACCCGTCCACGACCTTTGACGTATCCATACGTCCAGGTCGGTAAGTACTTAGGACCTCAGGTTCTATCATTGAGGCCCTGTTGTTGCCATGGTGACGCGATGCCGTCATAACGTCATCAGTGCACGATCTAACTACTACTTTTGACTCTGGCGCTCTGGTGTTTCAGAAAAACATGCTCTAAAAGCCGCCGGGGACTATGCTGCACGGAAGACTACTTGGGACAGGCGGGTCCTCAGCCGCTTCTCGCTTTCCACGTCCCTGGAGTGACAGGTCTCTGCGTGCATATATAGGGAGAGAACTGTCAGTCACTGGCTGCAGGTGGGGAGAAACAGCCGGGCACCCTTCTGTCAAACTAGTTTTTTAATGTAAGCAGCAGCATTTCAGAGTCAAACATACCGAGCTGAGATCATACAGCCGATGCCTGATACATGCTGCCCACAGATCGGCATCATTTATATGCTTCAGGTTCACTTTAAAAGGAGCAGTGGCCTCTGTGATTGGGTGAAGGGATACAGTATATAATAAGGATAATAACATAGCCAAAAACATTGACCTATAACAGCGTGGTAAAGTGCCTCCATAACAGACAACTGCCATCCATGGATTTAATCTGTCCCAGTCCAACTTTTGTCATAGAATGTTAGACTTGGAAGGGACCACCAGGGTCATTGTGTCCAACCCCCTGCTCAATGCAGGGTTCACTAAACCATCTCTGTCCCAGATTTGTTTGAAGACTTCCATTAACGGAGAACTCACCACCTCTTGCAGCAGCCTGTTACGCTCATTGATCACCCTCACTGTCAAAAAGTTTTTTCTAATAGCTAATCTGTATCTTCTCCCTTTTGGTTTCATTCCATTACTTCTCGTGTTTCCATGTGCAAATGAGAATAAGGCCAGAGTCACACTAGCGAGAAATACGGACGAGTGCTATGAGTCGCACGTACAGGGCTTGGGGTACTCGGCACCGAGCCCGTTCACTTCAATGGGGGAGAGGTCACGGGTAGCGCGGCTCGGTCCGTTGCTCTGGGCGCTCATTCAAGGGGGATATTTACAGGGGATTTAGAAATGTTTGTGACGCCACCTGTGGTTTCTGATCAGGGTGACCAGCGCTGCAGGGTGAATCCTCTGAGGGGTTGTTACTGGGCAGCAAGGTGTTAAGTCTTCCACAGGTAAGACTGAACCCTCGAGGTATATGGCGGTGCAGGGGGTGCAAGCAATAAGGCAGACACACACAATGAGTCTCTTTCCGTACCTTTACTGGTGATATTTGCAGGCACGTCCCGGGAAGCTGCTCAGGGTGGAGGATGCATGTCCAGTAATCACTGAGTAGGTGTAAGGCCTCCTTACTTCTTGATGTGTGTGAGTTTCTAACTTGCATAAAACAACGTTTAACTCCTCCTTGCTACGCCCGGCTGATCTTGTGATGAGGTCTTCTTGTGGACAGAACAGTGTCTCTATGGCGGTACCTGCCAGACCCCCGTCTTCCTAACCTCAGTTACGTATCAGCACTGCTGAGCCTCTGCGACTTGAAGTCCAGGGTCTCCGGTTTTTCCCACTAGCTGTGAAGATACTAGCAAGCTCGGACCCGGTGTCCGGTAGTGCAGAGTGGAGGTTAGCTATCAATGCTGGTTGACCTCTGTCACTCTCTCTTTTCCTTTCTCCACTTGCCTGTTGTCCTACACGCACACTTAGCATAAGCACAGGCAGCAGTAGATGTCAGCTTTCTTCTCTTAAACTTCCTCAGCCCTCAGGCTAATCTGACAGGAGTCTCTCCCCGGTGTTCTGAGGAGTTCTTATCTCTCCCTCACAGCTCGTCTGAGGTAACTGCGTTCTGAGATGTTCTGCTGTTCTGAGGTAACACCAACGACTAGCTAACGTTCAGCTAGAGTGTCTTCATCTCACTGTTGTCTCAAGGGCTCCCTCTGGTGGAACCAGGAAAAATGTCAAGTGTTGTGTGCTTATCAGGTGATTGTGAATTACCTTTCTGTGCATCCTCCTGGGTACATGTGGCACCAAGCGCAGCTGGGCTACACATCCCCCTCTAGTTATATTCAGCACTCCCGGGCTGAAAAATAAAACAATTTTCATAACATAACAATAAACATAACTCATCCCTTGCAGGAGGTAAGGACACTTCAAACGTTACAATGTGTACAAATGGCAATAGAAAAATATCAAATACTTTCACAGTGCAAATAAATACAGGATACTTGTGGAGGACCCGCACCAAACCTCCCACGGGGGTCCTGGGTGGGCTGCAGGACTTCTTTGCTGCAAACCTCAGTCAAGGCCACACCATACGGGTTTTTCTTCTGAGGTAGAATGGCTTACGTAAAACCAAGATGGAGCACCGAAGTGCCAACTATTTACATTACAGTTTTTGGGCTGGCAAAGTCCTCAGCCACGCAGTCCTTTAAAAGAAACACATTTCACATATATGCTAATATTTACACAAATCTTATTCACATTTTTACACTTGGATATTGGTTTACTGAATTACTTTGCTAGGCCTACTCTTGGTACCTAACAGGTAACCTTCCCTTCGTTGTGCGTACTGATCTACGTGGTGTGGTGTCAGGTATAGTAGCATCTAGCCTATCTGTCCTGCGTGCTGGCAAACTGTAAATCTGCCTCCACCTCTCTAGGGATCTGGCAAGCATACTGGTGGCTGGGCGATGCGGTTCTGTTTCACTAGGGGATTCTTCTGGTAGTTCCACGTCTTGAGGTTCCATTTCTTGAGACTCTACTTCTAGAGGTGCTACAGGAGCAGGTTCCTCTTGAACTATTTCTTCTGCTGCGGCAACTGGCTCAACTGGACATTGAAGCGCTTCTTGTGGTTGGTAAAATTGAAGTACTGGAATAATCACAGCATCCCCGATACAAGGCCAATCTGCAGGAAAATCTCCTAAGTCCGTGTGTATGACTTCACCTGGTTTCTCTTTTTCCATAACAAGTTCTTCCTCGTGAAGTTTTAACATGTCTGGACACAGTTTTAGGTGGTCTCTGGATACCGTGGTGGTCGTCTTTCCTCCATCTCTGCTAATGGTACAGGTTTTCCTGTTGTCAAACTTGGAATTTTGCACGACATATGGCTCTTTTTCCCACTGATCATCCAATTTGTGCATTCTTCTTTTTCTTTTTAGCACCATTTCTCCAGGCATAAAAGGTTCAGCTGGCGCACTTTTGTTGTAGTTCTCCTCTTGCTTTTCCCTTACTTTATTGAGACTATCTTCCACGCAGGCTTGTACTCTCCTGTACTGTTCCTGTCGGTTTGTGTCCCAATCTTCAGTAGTAACATCAGCTTCTGGTTCTACAACACCAAGTTCCAAATCCATGGGCAGCTTTCCTGGTCTTGCTCGCATAAGGTAGGCTGGAGTGCAGTTGGTGGAACTCACCGGTATGTGATTGTACAGATCTACTAGGTCAGGTAGTAGGTCTGGCCACCTATTCCTCTCCTCAAGTGGTACCGTCTTCAGCAGATCAATGACTATGTGATTCATCTTCTCACAGAGACCATTGGTTTGGGGGTGGTACGGTGTGGTTCTTATCTTCTTACACCCGTACAAGTGACAGAATTCCTTAAACAACTCGGCTTCAAAGGCAGGACCTTGATCAGTTAACACTTGCTCTGGATATCCATGGGGTCTGCAGAAATACGCCTGAAACGTCTTTGCTGCTGTTTCAGCTGTCAGATCTTTGACAGGGGCGACCACCAGGAACCTGGAGTAGTGATCCACCATTGTCAGGGCATATGAGTATCCTGACCTGCTGGGTGACAACTTGACATGGTCCAAGGCCACGATCTCCAAGGGACGAGTCGTCTTGATGGGCTGCAGGGGTGCTTTCTGGCTACTGTAGTCTTTTCTTCGGAGGCTACAGGACGCACAGTTTTTACACCATTTCTCGATGGAACTTCGCATTCCCACCCAGTAGAAACGACACTTCAGCAGGGTTTCCAGCTTCTTCCAGCCAAAGTGCCCCGCTCGATCGTGGTAGGCTTCCAACACCATCTGGATGTCTGTTCTGGGGACTACTATCTGCCATACCATCTCATGGGTTCTGGGGTTGACGTACCTTCGGCACAGCTTCTCTCGGTAGATAAACAGCCGGCTTCTCTCGTTCCACAGCTGCTTTGCTTGTTGAGACGCATCCTTCTCCAAGGAGGAACCTTCCTGAGTTATCAGTTCCTTGATGTGGCTGACAACCGGGTCACTGTTCTGGGTCTCCTTCCAGCTGTGGTGAGGTAAAGGGTTTAACGTCTTACCACGCTGCCTCCTGTAGGCTCGTTGCTCGTGGATCATCCCATTTCTGTGAAATGCAGGTAGCTCAATCTCTTCTAGATCATCCGATTCCTCTTTCTTGTCGGATTCATGCGGCATTCTGGACAAGGCGTCAGCGTTGGCGTTCTTACGGCCCACCCTGTACTTGATGGTAAATTGATAGTTCGACAGCCGAGCCATCCAACGTTGCTCCATGGCTCCCAGCTTGGCTGTTTCAAGATGTGTCAAGGGGTTATTGTCTGTGTAAGCAGTGAACTTGCTGGAGGCTAGGTAATGCTTGAATCTTTCTGTAATGGCCCAGACCAGTGCCAGGAACTCCAACTTGAAAGCTAACAGAAATTAGGAGGGCACCACCTTGCAATTAATTTAAAGACAAGGGTTTCAACCTGGAGTATGTGGAATCAACATGAGTAAACCAAAAAAGAGAAAGGCACATACTAAAAACCAGGGAACTCCACAATCATAATATTAAATAATTGTTTATTAAAGAACTGCAACAACAACCAAAAAATAAAAACACTTAAAATATAAACAAAAAATGCCTGACAGATAAGGGTACATGGAACCCCCTTACACCCCTCAAATGATACACAATAATCAAAGAAACAAATAATGCACAATATAATACAGAAATAAATGTGTCTCCCCCAATGGCCAAACAACTGCGAGGAAATGTGTGATACTTAAAATATAAAGATATGTATACAAACCTAAGTGAAAATAAGTATACATATATAAAGTATACACAAATTAACCGAGAAATAAACAGTTGATATAGATGTTGAAATCAGCTGGAACAATTTAGTACACGTGGGAAATACAAAAGTCCTGACCCCTATGAGAACACTAAATGCTCAGAATAAAGGAGTCACCCACGACACCAATGTTACCAATAGGACCAATATTACCAAGCCAGCCGGGGGAGGAAAAAGAAACCAGGAGGGGTGGGGGGGGCCCTGGTTTCTTTTTCCTCCCCCGGCTGGCTTGGTAATATTGGTCCTATTGGTAACATTGGTGTCGTGGGTGACTCCTTTATTCTGAGCATTTAGTGTTCTCATAGGGGTCAGGACTTTTGTATTTCCCACGTGTACTAAATTGTTCCAGCTGATTTCAACATCTATATCAACTGTTTATTTCTCGGTTAATTTGTGTATACTTTATATATGTATACTTATTTGCACTTAGGTTTGTATACATATCTTTATATTTTAAGTATCACACATTTCCTCGCAGTTGTTTGGCCATTGGGGGAGACACATTTATTTCTGTATTATATTGTGCATTATTTGTTCCTTTGATTATTGTGTATCATTTGAGGGGTGTAAGGGGGGTCCATGTACCCTTATCTGTCAGGCATTTTTTGTTTATATTTTAAGTGTTTTTATTTTTTGGTTGTTGTTGCAGTTCTTTAATAAACAATTATTTAATATTATGATTGTGGAGTTCCCTGGTTTTTAGTATGTGCCTTTCTCTTTTTTGGTGAACTCCAACTTGAAGCTGCTATAGTTCTCTGGGTTTCTCTCGGTCGGCCGGAGCTTCCTGCTTGCATATGCGATGACTTTCTCCAGGCCATTTTGCTTCTGACTGAGGACAGCTCCCAATCCTTCATTGCTGGCATCAGTATACTGCAGGAACGGTTGGCTGTAGTCAGGATAGGCTAAGATCTCATCGCCTGTCAGGATCTCCTTCATCTCCTTGAATGCCTCAGCTTTTTCTTTACCCCAGTGGAATGGAGGATTTCTGCTCTTGAGGGCTGTCCTACCAGAAGGTCCTGCAGAGGCGCTGCTTTCTTGGTGTAGTCCTTTACAAACCTCCTGTAGTAACCTGTCAGTCCCAGGAACTGGCGCACCTCCTTGAGATTCTTCGGCTCCGGCCATTTCTGGATGGCAGTGACCTTCTCGGGGTCTGGCGCTACTCCTTCTGAGCTGACAATATGTCCCAAGTACTGTACCTTTTGTTTGAGCTGATGGCACTTTGAAGGCTTCAGTTTCATCCCATACTTGGACAGTGACTCAAATACCTCTGCCAGGTGCTTCAGATGATCCTCATACGTCTTGGAGTACACAATTACGTCGTCCAGGTACAGCAACACGGTTTCAAAGTTGAGATGTCCCAGGCAACTCTCCATCACTCTCTGGAACGTTCCCGGGGCACTGCTGAGTCCAAACGGCATCCTGTCAAACTCACAGAGTCCCATTGGGGTGGTGAAAGCCGTCTTCTCCCGATCCTCCTCAGCCACAGCTACTTGCCAGTACCCACTAGTGAGGTCGAGGTTGGAAAAGTAGTTAGCAGTTTTTAAGGCAGCTAAGGATTCCTCAATGCGTGGTAAAGGGTATTCATCTTTATGTGTTATGCGATTTACTTGTCTGTAATCTACACACATTCTCATGCTTCCATCCTTTTTCTTAACTAGGACTAGAGGTGCTGCCCAGGGACTACAACTATCCCTTATCACCCCTGCTTCCTTTGTGTCACGCAACATTTCCTTAGCTTTCTGGTAGTGTGCTGGAGGTATAGGCCTGTACTGCACCTTTGATCGGAGGATGGCTGCCTGTAGGGATATGATGCTGTACTCCCTTAATTGTCCCAAAGTCAAGTGGATGTTTGCTAAATACCTGTGTGTACTCCTGTACCACCCGTAGTACTCCCTGTTTCTGGTGGGCGGGAGTGGTGTCTGTCCCGACATGGAGCTGCTGACACCAATCCTCCACCTGAGCTGCTGGGTCATTATCCTCCGCTGGTTGGCGGGAGGCTAAGGACTCTGTCGTGAGAATAGAGTTGTTATCTACGGTATGTAATTTAGCAACTGTGGCATAGCGTGGTAAATTCACTTCATCTTCTCCCCAGTTGAGAAGACGTACTGGTACTCTCCCATTTTGTACTTCTACTACCCCTCTAGCAGTCAAGAGAGTAGGTCTGTGCTCTGAACAATGGGGCTCTACTACTGCTTGGTAGTTCTGTCCTCTCAGACCTATTGCTGCTCTACACCATATAAGCATTTCACTCATTGGGGTATCACAATGGGGTTCGGGTCTGTCACCCGTACATTACCAATTTCACCATTTGTCAGCTTCGCTTGCTGCTGGCACATCAGGGCCCGGATCTCCCTCTGGATCACTCCCTTTTGCTTTGGCTTGGCAACTTCAGCGAGCTGTTGGAGCAAAAAACACAACTTCTCCCAGACAGTTACTAATTCTAAAACCACATTTAAGCCATTTTCCTCATTTACAGTCTTTACTACTAAGAGTCCCTGGTCCTTCAGCTCCACTCTGCCCACCTTTACGTCCACGTTTTTGGCTCCGAGTATATCAACAGGGAGACCATTAGAGGCATACACAGCAAAGTCAGGGCTCGGGGGCTGGAGGCTGTCCATGGACCAAAACTTATTATACAGGACATCAGGTATGATGGTCACCTGAGATCCAGTGTCCAGCAGGGCAGGGATTGCGATCCCGTCCAGGATGATGGACAGGTAAGGTCTTCCTCCCACAAACCTGCGGTTCCAGTCTGAGGGGCCTGATGAGTCTATTCCTGGGTGTTGGCCCTCGGACCGAGGGTCTGCTCGTTTAAAGGACACTGTCGGGCTATATGACCTTCTCTGTTGCAACGGTAGCAGATGATCTCTCGGCGAGGATGGTGCTGATCAGGGGTCGCTCCTGGGGGTGGCGTTGTCCTCCTCCGGTGGGGCGACGTCCTCCTTTTCCTCCGGTTCATCCAAGGGACATCCTCTGGGCAGTCAGCTAGCAGGATCTTTCCTCCTTCTTCCTTCCGCAGTTGCAGGGCACTCATTACAGCGGCCAGGTTTTTAGTCAGCTGGCGCACTTCTGAGCGCAGACAGTCCAACTCAGTAGGGGGCGCCACCTGCGTTTTGGCTTCCGCCACCAGCGGGAAAAAGGTGGATGCTGCTGGCTTTAGAGTGGCTTCACCCGGGTGATACTGGGTTGCCACCTCAGGCTTCTCCAGGGGTCGCAGTCCTTTTATAGCCATATCTTTTAGGGCATCAAAGGTAGCATCAGGATGATCCAAGGACCACCAGTGCACAGTTCTGCTTTCAGCTTGGGACCTCAGTCCCCGTACAAATTGTTCCTTCAACATTTTGCTTTCATTAATGGCACTTATAGGGTTGACCTGTTTGAGAGCACTCGGGGTCCCCTGTAGTCGGCAGGCATAGTCCCTAATACTGTCATCTGGTCTCTGGGAGCATTAGTAAAACCTCATCCGGAGATCTGTTTCAGTGCGGTCCTCAAAAATAGTCTGTAGCTTTAAGAAAATTGAAAGCACTGATTCCTGGTCTGCAGCTGTCCAAGTCTCTACTTCCCTCTCTGCAGCACTAGTCAATTGTCCTAATACCACTGCAGCTCTTTGTTTCTCTGTCATAGGGTACATGTCCATTATGCTGCATATTTTACGCTTAAACCCTAACAGGGTATCTGGCTTACCGCTATACTGAGGGAGCCACTTTGCTCCAGGCAGGTATGGGAGCGTCAGCGGTACTATCGGGGCCAGCGTTTCCATCCTGCGCGGCAGCGCCGGCGGGTAAGTCATTGGAGCGGTCGCCCTCGGCCGCGCTGTCAGCTTGCGGCTGCGACATGTCTGCGCCCCCCTAGTTAAGTGTGGCCTACCTTCTCCTGAAGGCTGCAGCTCTGCCAGGCACAGCGATGTGGAAGGACCTGCGTCGCCGGCGCTGACGTCAGCGCGATCACGGAAGCTCCTCACAGGACCTGCCGCAACGTCAGCATTGGGGGCATGTCCGGGACTCCACGCGCTTTCTGCAGGTACGCCCCTTCTCTTCGCGCTGTACTTTGGCGGGCAATGGCGGACAATTGGCGCCAAAATCACAACAGTACACAGTCACTTGCACAAAAACAGTCCACTTAGGCACACGGGACTCACATATAGCGAGCTTCTTATCCTGTTCGTGACGCCAAAAGATGAGTCGCACGTACAGGGCTTGGGGTACTCGGCACCGAGCCCGTTCACTTCAATGGGGGAGAGGTCACGGGTAGCGCGGCTCGGTCCGTTGCCCTGGGCGCTCATTCAAGGGGGTATTTACAGGGGATTTAGAAATGTTCGTGACGCCACTTGTGGTTTCTGATCAGGGTGACCAGCACTGCAGGGTGAATCCTCTGAGGGGTTGTTACTGGGCAGCAAGGTGTTAAGTCTTCCACAGGTAAAACTGATCCCTCGAGGTATTATGGCGGTGCAGGGGGTGCAAGCAATAAGGCAGACACACACAATGAGTCTCTTTCCATACCTTTACTGGTGATATTTGCAGGCACGTCCCGGGAAGCTGCTCAGGGTGGAGGATGCACGTCCAGTAATCACTGAGTAGGTGTAAGGCCTCCTTACTTCTTGATGTGTGTGAGTTTCTAACTTGCATAAAACAACGTTTAACTCCTTCTCCTTGCTACGCCCGGCTGATCTTGTGATGAGGTCTTCTTGTGGACAGAACAGTGTCTCTATGGCGGTACCTGCCAGACCCCCGTCTTCCTAACCTCAGTTACGTATCAGCACTGCTGGGCCCCTGCGACTTGAAGTCCAGGGTCTCCGGTTTTTCCCACTAGCTGTGAAGATACTAGCAAGCTCGGACCCGGTGTCCGGTAGTGCAGAGTGGAGGTTAGCTATCAATGCTGGTTGACCTCTGTCACTCTCTCTTTTCCTTTCTCCACTTGCCTATCATCCTACACGCACACTTAGCATAAGCACAGGCAGCAGTAGATGTCAGCTTTCTTCTCTTAAACTTCCTCAGCCCTCAGGCTAATCTGACAGGAGTCTCTCCCCGGTGTTCTGAGGAGTTCTTATCTCTCCCTCACAGCTCGTCTGAGGTAACTGCGTTCTGAGATGTTCTGCTGTTCTGAGGTAACACCAACGACTAGCTAACGTTCAGCTAGACTGTCTTCATCTCACTGTTGTCTCAAGGGCTCCCTCTGGTGGAACCAGGAAAAATGTCAAGTGTTGTGTGCTTATCAGGTGATTGTGAATTACCTTTCTGTGCATCCTCCTGGGTACATGTGGCACCAAGCGCAGCTGGGCTACACACTATGCGAGAAAAAAATCGCATAGCACTCGGACCAATGTTAATCTATGGGGCAGCTCCATTCATCCGATTTTTACTCAACCGTATTATACGTGTATTACGCCAATGCAAGTCTATGGGTGAGAGAAAAGCTCGCACACCACACGGACCACACATGTGACTTGCGAGAAATACGCACCGGTGTCCTTTAGAAAAGCCGGCACTTCAGTGCACTATACTGTAAAATCATGCTGACAGGTTAAAATAGAATAGATAGAATACATGTATACACATAGTATAGATGTGTATATATATATACATATATATATATGCCATTGACACATATATATTTATATTTCATAGAGAGATAGATATCAAAATATCCGATAATTCAATTATCGGCATCTGTAAAATCATTACAGAACCCGACAGGATATGAGACATGGTTTACATACAGTAAACCATTGCATATCCATTATTGTTTTTTTATATCTCCCTCACTAATAATGTTGGTAGTGTTTGTGTGTAAAATTTTGGAGCTGTAGGTGTTAAAGGATTAATTCACAGAAAAAACTGATAGCGTGAGCGGTCAGCTGTGATCGGAGGTATAAAGTTTACCTCCGGTCACTGGTGTCAGACGTTGGGACTACAGCTCCCATCATCCGACAACAGAAGCGGTGTTTGCCACACAGGATTTTGAGGCCTACCTTTAAAGTGAATATGGTCCGGATTCCCCTGTATTTTTGATAACCAATCAGGAATCAGGCAAAATCCACAGCTGGGACAGTACCCGGACCCAAACTTTTTGTAACTGTTTAGCCGAACCCACCGGACTCGAACATCCAGGTGTCTACCCATCTCTACTGGGCACCAATTTTTAAAAAAGACACTCAAAAACTGGAGCAAGTTCAGAGATCAGCTACCAGGATGGTGAGCGGACTGCAAAGTATGTCCTACGAGGAACAGTTAAAGGATATGGGAATATTTAGCTTGCAAAAAAGAAGGCTAAGAGGAGATTTAATAGTAATTTAATTGTAATGTCTACAAATATCTGAAGGGCTGTCACAGTGTAGAGGGATCATCCTTAGGCTGGAATCACACACAACGTATAAAAATACGGTCCGTTTTTTACGGCCGAAAATTGCATTAATGTTTGATGAACAGTGATCCATATGTAATCCGTTTTCAATGCGAAGATGCGATTTCCTCGCATCGAAATATCCGTGTGTCATGCGTATGGCATCCGTACGGCGAGATTTTCACACTTCACTGGCTTGCAAAATGGACATATAATGGATCCATTGCCTCAAATATTCATGAAAACATATAACAGTTTATATATATATGTCACTGAGATACATATATATATTGCATACAGAGGTAGATAGCAGAATAGCCGATAATTCAATTGTTGGCATCTGTAAAATCATTACAGAACCCGACAGGATATGAGACATGGTTTACATACAGTAAACCATTGCAGATTCCTTACTTTTTTTATTTGTCCCTCACTAATAATGTTAGTAGTGTTTGTGTGTAAAATTTTGGAGCTGTAGGTGTTAAATTAAAGGATTAATTCACGGAAAAAACTTGGGTGGGCTCCCACGCAATGTTCTCCGCCAGAGAGGGCAAGCCAGTGACTGAGGGCAGAAATTAATAGCCTAAAGAGGGACCATTGTTTTTGGGCCCCCCCCTAGCTAAAAAAAATCTGCCCCCAGCCACCCTATTCCGGCACTTACTCTCTCTCATTCCCATTGCCCTGTAGCGGGTAGCATTTGGGGTAATAAGGGGTTAATGTCACCTTCCTATTGTAAGGTGACATTAAGCCTGGTTAATAATGGAGATCTGTCAATAAGACACCTATCCATTATTAATCCACTAGTCTGAAAGGGTTAAAAAACACACACATTAAGAATAAAGACTTTTAATGAAATAAATAAACACACATTTTTTACATCTTTATTACACTCCCATTCCATACTAAAGCCATCAATCTCCTAGGAAAAATCCAAAATAAAAAGCAACACTATACTCATACCTGTCCGCTGTACAGTCAAGTCCCACGCTGCAGAAGGGGTAAAATAGTTTACAACTGGGAGCGGTGCTAATGCGACCGGCCCAGCTGTAAACCACGGAGGAATGCTATGGTATAGCATGACTCGTGTTTCTCTTTGTATTAATATTTGATTGAGTTGCTATCAAACTTAACATATAGGTACTTTTTGCACAAGCATGCATAAACCATTATAATGTTGATTAGGAGTTTTCTGTTATATCATTTATAAAAATGTTGAACAGACCTTTGTGGTACCCCACTTGAAACACTCTTCCAATTGGATGTGCAACCATTTATTACTACTCTTTGAGTACGATCACTGAGCCAGTTATTAATCCACCTTAAATAAAGAAGGACTTTACACACGGTCAAGTAGCAATAAAAATGTCATAAATTGACCCCTGGACAAAGCATTTAATTGTGAAACGCGCATCGGGTGTGGTCCAGGTAACTATACCTCTTCTTGTTTCTGGCTCATATGGTAGTCAATTGGTTGGGCCACATCCCTGAACACTTACACAATGCTACCATTTCACTGCTGCAACTTTGCCTTTATATACTTGGTGTCTCAGCTGTGGCTCTCCCAACTGCCTATATACTTTATATTTTCCTGATATACTCAGGAAATGTCCTTTCAAATGATACCTTTTTCTTGTGGTATTTGCACAATGTAATTTGGCTAGCATTATATTAACATAAGCATAGTTATGTACTTTGGTGATTCATTATTATATGGTTGCTTGTATTAGCTTAACTGACCTACGATAATGAGACCCCTGACCCCTAGAGTAATCATTGTCTGTGTGTACCCACCTTTTTATCTGTGCCAGAGGTGTATTTTTTCTTTACTTTTTGTCTTTTTTTTATACTATGTTCCTAATAACATTTATGTCATTTTTATTGCTACTTGACCGTGTGTAAAGCTCTTCTTTATTGGAGTTTTCTTAATCTTTTTTGCTTTATGGTCACATATTTATTGAGGACAATTTTGGTGTTTCTAACCGTAGCCTTGTCAATCCCATACTTAGTCATTTTTTCAATAAGGATAGTATGAGATACTTTATCAAATGCTTTGCTGAAGTCAACATATACTATATCTACCACATTTTCCTGATCCACGTAGTTAGTGATTCCATCATAGAAAGAAATTAGATTAGTCTGACATGACTTGTTTGCTACAAACCCATGCTGCTCTTGTTAATTACTGTATTCTTATCCAATTACTTACATACATGCTGTTTAATAATTTGTTCAAAGATCTCTCCTGGCAAAGAAGTAAGGCTCAATGGCCTGCAATTTCCTGGCCCCATCTTCTTTCTTTTTTTGAAGATAGGGAGAACATTTGCCCTTCTCCAATCTTCTGGGACTTCTCCTGTTTTCCAGGATCTTGCAATTCATTTAAATTAGCTAAGTGTTCCCTCACCATCTCTCTTTTTATAGACAGTGTGTTTTCTTTAATTCCTTTCGATAACACAGTAAAGATCAGTTGATGTTACAATTGCTTTCTTAGAGAACACAGATGCAAAATAGGAATTTAAAAGTTCTGCCTTCACAACATCATTTTTGATCACTTCACCCTTTTCATACTGTAAAAATCCTATAGCTTCTTTGACTTTTCTTTTGCTTTTGACATACCACCCAAATCCTTTATTATTGCTTTGGGTCTCCCTTGCAAGCGTTACGTCGTTACTGGCTTTAGCTCTCCTAATGCTTTCCTGCTTTCCCTGCAGACAGTATTATATTCTTCTTTAGATATGTACCTCCGCTTTCCATTTGATATACATTTATTTTTTCCTTTATATTAAGTGTTTAAGTTCTGTGTTCATCCATCCTGGTCTCTTTAAATGCTTCCAGTTCTTCCTTTTTTTGGGATTGTTACCGATTGTCCAGTGAGAATTTCATTTAGCAAAATCTCCCATCCTTCTTGGACATTTCTGTCCTTTAGAACAGGGTTCCCCAACTCCAGTCCTCAAGGCCCACCAACAGGTCATGTTTTCAGGATTTCCTTAGTATTGCTTAGGTGATAATTGCATCACCTCTGCAATACAAAGGAAATCCTGAAAACATGACCTGTTGGTGGGCCTTGAGGACTGGAGTTGGGGAACCCTGCTTTATAACATCCAGCCATTGGACCTTACCTACCCTCTTTTTTGAGTTAATTAAAGCGAATCTGTCACCCTAAATTGGCAGGATATTTAAATGATGGCAGTCAGGTCAGATGGGCGGTGTTTTGGGTACTTGCCTTAACATGTTGTTCGCCGCTGTCTCCATTATTTCTGGGAATTGTAGTCGTTGCCCTCCATATAACGCGCCTGCGCATTGCAATCTTAAATTGCGCACGCGCAGTATGCTTTGCCCGCAGATTGCACTGCGCAGGCGCGTTATATGGAGGGCAACAACTACAATTCCGAGAAATAATGGAGACAGCGGCGAACAACATGTTAAGGCAAGTACCCAAAACACCGCCCATCTGACCTGACTGCCATCATTTAAATATCCCGCCAATTTAGGGTGACAGATTCCATTTAAAATCAAATCTGCCTTTCTGAAGTCCAACCTTAAAGTCTTGAGTCCTCGTTGGTCTTCCTCCTCCTGTAATCCAAAATTTGAGGATTGCATGATCACTGGTTCCTAAACTCCCAGCCACCTTTACTAACTCAACCATTTCCTCCCTGTTGGTAAGAATTAGGTCCAAGATGGTAGATCCTCTTTTTATCTCTTCTACCTTTTGAAATATAAAGTTGTCAGCAAGAGAATATAAGAATTTTCTGGACCTTTTACTTTTGAGTGTGAGAGATTTGTGGCCCATATTGAACTAAGAACAGTGTCCTCATTCCAAATTTAGCCATAGTTCTCCCAGTACTAGACTCAGTGCCCTTAGTCATAACAGTGCTAGCCTCAGTGCTGCCAGTTACTACTATCCGTTAGTAATTCCAGCAATAGTGATACCACGTCATACTGTGTCCTTAACAGTGCCAGTACCTCCATGGTAATGCTATTTTTAGTTACAACCATAGTGCCCCCATGACAGTGCTATTATCAGTGACAACCATAGTGCCCCCATGACAGTGCTATTATCAGTGACAGCCATAGTTCCCCCATGGCAGTGTTGTTATCGATGACAGCCATAGTGTACCCACGATTTTGCCATTTTCTTTAACAAGTGACCTTTTTTTTCCTCCCTGTAGACTCAGAACCGAGGTCAGAGGATGAAGGAAGGGGCGCACATCAATCGCTCCCTGCTGGCGCTGGGCAACTGTATTAACGCCCTCAGTGACAGAGGAGGCAATAAGTACGTCAACTACCGAGACAGCAAGCTGACCAGACTCCTGAAGGTACCATCCACCCAATAATCCAAACACATTCCACTGACCTCCAGCGTTTTCTTAGATTGTCAGCTCTGTGGTCCAAATATGGCTTCACTTACCCTCGTTTTCATTATCAGGACTCATTGGGCGGGAATAGTCGCACTGTGATGATTGCTCACATAAGTCCGGCCAGCAGTGCCTTCGAGGAGTCCGGAATACCCTCACCTACGCTGACCGTGCCAAAAATATCAAGACCCGGGTATGTACACTGCCCTCTCTAAGGGTAACTCTACTATTACCGATTCTCAGAATTGCTGCTTCGTTTTACCAGGATTTAGTCACTGACAGAGGGATATTCCGATGTACCCACTCAGGTAGTGACTACTATTAAAATCTACCCAAGGTAGGGCTAAGTCTGTAGGACTATGTGTCAAGTGCGTTTGGTAAGAGACAGACAGCAAATTGGGCACTCTAGTGTTACTCATAGACTGGTTAGATATGCCAGCAGCAATGTAGAGAGAATCACAGGCGGCAGCGTCTGGCACTCTTGAATGGCGCTCAAGGATTAATGATGTGTATGAGCAGAAGCAAAGTATGGTGGGCACACTGGTTGGCACTATAACATAGCACACACAGACTGGGTGTATGGTAGATGGCATTGCCTGACACTTACATTTGCTGCAGAAGACATGAAAAGTGACTTTCGACTGGATCAGCGACAGGTAAGTATCACGATTGTCACAGTGACAGCTCTTATTCTTCCGGGTAACTTCTCACCAATTTCTAAGAAACGGGGTGGCTTTTGGGCAATACAGTTGAAACCAGAAGTTTACATACACTATATAAAAAGACACATATGCATCATTTTCTCAATATCTGACATGAAATCAAAATAAACCTTTCCCGTTTTAGGTCAATTAGGATTACCATAATTATTAATATTTGCCAAATGCCAGAATAATGAGCGAGAGAGATAATGTTTTAAGGCATTTTATTACTTACTGCAAAGTCAAAAGTTTACATACACTAAGATTACTATGACTTTAAACAATTCTGCACAGCCCATATGATGATGTCACGTGTTTGGAAGCTTCTGATAAGTTTTTTGACAACATCTGAGTTAACTAGAGACACATCTGTGGATGTATTTTAATGCACACCTGAAACACATTACTTCTTGTGTAGCATCATGGAAAAGTCTAAATTGTTATGATTTGGTAACTGAGGAGGACAGGAGCAAAACAGCAAAGCAGCCGAACACCTGAGAGGTTGGGAACTTATGGGTTGCAGATCCCTAAACTAACCGCACAACTAGAAGCAGCCGTGGAGCGTACCTACGGTGATTCTAGATGCCTCGGCACAGCAGGAGAGCTAGCTACACCTAAAGACAGAAACAGGAAAGCTAACTGCCCCGGAGTAGAGCCCCAAAGGAATAGGCAGCCCCCAAACATATAATGGCGAGTAGACAAAATGAAACACAAACGCAGACAGAAAATAGAGTGAGCAAACGCAGGGGCCAAACACTGACTAAATAGGACAGGAAAGAACAGAATACTATCTGCAACCCAGCAAAACCCTAGCAAAACTTCCAACACTTCTGATTACAAAAATGCTGAGATCAGACGATCTCGCCACCCACTAAATCAGACCTCAGAGTGAACAACACTAACCCCCAGCCACTCAAAAAGCAGGGAAAGAGAAATTGAACAAATAACAGTGGCTACAGAAAACAGAGAGAAGCACAGGCCCCAGGAGGGGACCCAGCTAACCTCCACAAAGGTGCAGACAAAAATGGAAATAGCGAACACAATAGAAATAAGCAGAAAATATCTTATGTGAAAGTAGCACACGCAGGCAAGACACCAGCAGACTTCCAAATGAACCAGGAAACAACAATTGATCACCGGCGAGGATCATGGGAAGGCAGCTCCCTTATATCAGTCCAGTCAGTGACTCCTGATTGCCAGATATCGCTGCCAGCTGAGGAGGCCCAGTTATTCGATACAGCTTCAGTACCGACAGCAACCACCAGAGGGAGCCTCCTCTCAGAAATTGTCTCCAATACGTTCACAACACTAAATAAATCAGCCAAGATATCAGGAAGAGAATTGTGGACTTGCACAAGTTTGGCTCATCAGTTGACCAAAAACAGTAAAGGTTTATTCTGATTTCTTGTGAGATATTGAGAAAAACATGCATATGTGCCTTTTTATATAGTGTATGTAAACTTCTAGTTTCAATTGTATCTAACAATGCAATTAAAAGTCATTCCATGCTATTCCTTTCCATTACATCAGTTCTTCTTCTGTCCTCCAGGTGAAGCGGAACCTTCTCAATGTCTCCTACCACATTGCCCAGTACACCAGTATAATTTCAGACCTGAGAAACGAGATCCAGAGACTCAAGGAGAAGATTGACGAGCAAGGTTTGAAGCAGATGAGGAATGAAAAGAGCGATATTCGCAACATCCAAGGTGATATTTGGCAAATCCCATAGACTCCCAAGTAATATGCACCCTAATAGCTACAATATTCTGACCAACAGCTGAGGTCCAGCTCCATACATTACCCTATGACAGACGGGAGATGGACCAGCTCCGGGAGCAGCTAATAAAGGCTTTTAGGGAACAGATGGACATCCGCAAACAGCTGATGGACCTGGAGAACAACCACATGGAGATACAGATGGAAACTTCCCGTCACTTCCTCATCATTGCCGAGTAGGTGGAGAACTATACCAACACATTGGTCAGGTAGCATTGTGAGGTTCCTTGTTCATAACCATTAATTCAACAGCTTTGGCCAACTGTGGGATGTTAGTGATCTAGCTCTATAGGCCACCAGCAATCACTTTTTCCATTCTTATGATTACAGCTGGGAGCAAGAAAAAACTCGTCGAGTCCGCAAGTGGCAAGAAGAGCTGAGGAGGGAATCTTATGGCAAAGACGATAGCGAAAAGGACTCGGACACTGGAGATGACCAGTCCGACATCATGGAACCGTTGGAAGTGACAGCGGCCAGAGAGAACGTTCACGCCCTGGTAGTAGATCAAAGCAAGCTGCGCCGCCAAAAGGTATCAGTGGAAACACGAATTTAGTAACTTGACCCAACCCTAGAGTTGGTACAACTCAATTCACATGACCCAGGCTATCAGACACGTCAGTAATCTTTGGCCACTGGACAGGAGCAATGGGAACTGCTTCTTACAACTGCTTCCAGTTCTCTTCTTTTGATTAGCCTGCCTGGAGTGACGTCACATGTGTGTCATGATATTGAGCCAGGCTGGCTAATCATAACTAGAGCCTCAGATGTCGCCAGGTAAGAGGCGATTCTCACGGCTCCTGTCTAGTGAACATAGATTACTGACATCGATTTGCTCCAACTCTGCCCAATTCCAGTCACATCTGAAGATGCACTGAGACTGGTGGTTCTACCTGGAATATGTCAGCAGTTTGCTGACAGACACTTCTAACCCTATACATTGGTTGTACATATTCCACAATGTACCATAGAGTGGCATTGCCCAGAATACGAGCTGAGATGAAGTGAAAGAGAACTTGAGAGTTAACAGCAGTGCACTATATTGGCTAGAGTGTAAAAGATACCCAATATGTGTCAAAAACAGCACAAAATAAATAAAGCTAAGTATTTGACCCACTAAGGAAAGAAGGAGAAAAGACCAGACCAATAATGGTATGCACAACCATATATATGAAAATAGAAAAAACCTTTATTTCATAGTGGACAAAATAAGTTTAAAAACATTTAAAATTACAAAGAGTAACTAACCCGCCAAACCCAGGCTCAATGGTATAAATAAGCCCATACTGTGAATAATTCAAGTAGATATAAAAAATAAAGCAATGCAGACAATTAGCCAGCTGACTCAAAGCACCTATGCAATCCTAAAGGCATACATATACCTTTATTTTT
This sequence comes from Oophaga sylvatica, assembly GCA_033576555.1. Classification (NCBI taxonomy): domain Eukaryota; kingdom Metazoa; phylum Chordata; class Amphibia; order Anura; family Dendrobatidae; genus Oophaga; species Oophaga sylvatica. Next base: position 68,298,465 of record JARQOD010000003.1, on the reverse strand, counting down.
TATATCTACGTGAATAGCCATGGACGCATTATATGGTCTAACATGTATGTTATTTATTTCTATTGTGAATTAATTATGACTTATTCACTGTATGGGCTTATTTAGACCATTAAGCCTGGGTTTGGCGGGTTAGTTACTCTTTGTAATTTTAAATGTTTTTAAACTTATTTTGTCCACTATGAAATAAAGGTTTTTTCTATTTTCATATATATGGTTGTGCATACCATTATTGGTTGGTCTTTTCTCCATCTTTCCTTAATGCTTAATTTTCAGACCAGGTTATGCACCCTATTTGTAGACAAGCATTGAATGTTAGTGCGCCATTTTTCTCTTGTGCATACAAGTATTATTTGACCCACCTGATGAACAGGGTTTGGCTGGTTCAAACAATTTGAGGTCCTGTGACAATAATGTGATCCCAAAGGACCCCTAGCTCACCATAATACTCTGTATCCGTAACTCTCATTCACTTCCATGGAATACCCCCTTAAGATGTGCTAAGTTGACTATTTCTGTTTAATGCACATAAAAGTGGTTGCACAAGACACTTCTAATACATCAGTTGTTCCACAGGAAATGTAGTGGCTGCCATTCAGATGAATATATGGAATACATGGGCGGCTTGTATCTATCTAAGTGAGAGCCGCTCTTATAGAAGCCCTTCCCTCTGATCAATGGGCGACCCAACCTGGGGATCCCCTCCATGGAGTGTACAATAGGGCATATAGACAGGGGTTGGTTTTCCTCTCTGTGAAGATTTACACTGTCAGCAGCTGAAGTAATATTATGAGTATGTCAGGATGAAGTTAGTCCTTCACTGTCTGTCATGTTTTCTCCAGATGGAATTGGAGAAGCGATTTAAAGAAATACGGCAGCGAGCAAGAAGACTGGAAGAGATTTTACCCAAACGAATCAGCTCAGAGGAACAGAGAGAGGTCCTAAGCCTTTTGTGTAAAGTCCATGAACTGGAGATAGAAAATACAGAGATGCAGTCTCACGCATTGCTCAAAGACAATATGATCCGGCAGAAGAATTACATGGTGCAGAAGTTTGAGCAACATCGGTGTCTGTGTGATGAGATCATCAAGCAGCAGAGACGCATCATCGCCGGTAAGGATTCACATTGGGATCGAAATAGAAACGAAGAACCATTTCCTCATTGTGTAGGTTCTCCTTTGGTCAACCAGAGCTAAGTAGGGACTACTGACGACTTTTTGTGGTGGGTGGATAGTCTATCTAGGCTAGACAATTTCATTTGACAAATGGAAGTGATGGTGCATGTAGTTGGCTCAAGAATGGGTAACTTTGAGCAAATGGTCAAGAAATTTTGAAGGCAATGACTAAATTAATTTTTCTGAGCAATACTAGTAGCCCTATAGTTCATAGATGATGAGTTCATGTTGGGTTGATGGTTTCTCTTACATGGTTCCTCTGTAGACCACAACCTGACCGTCCCTCCCCGCCTGGAGGACTTGTATGAGCTCTACCTTCGAGAGCTGGAAGATGGCACATTGGACCGAATAACCATTATTGACAAAACTTCTGTTTTAGCCTTAAAAGTAAGTAAGATTAACTCCTGTATTCCCCATAGGACATTGATTGGATAAACCCCGAGGGCACCATGCTCCTTCATTTCTTCACAGCTTGTCCATCCACCATTAGTGAAGAGATGTGAAGTTCTTCATCTTGTCAAAAGGTCTACTTCTAAGATGTTCGATGTTTCCTCTGGACTCTAATTCATTTTGTTGATTTTTTGCAGGACAGCCAGAACTCATTGCCTAAAATCCCTCAAATCACAGCAGAAGAGACGTCCAGGAACCAGACTCAGACCAAGAGAGCGTTCGTACATTTGGATCAGATAACAGGAATATGAACCAAAGGGAGTCCTACAGAAGAATCTTTCCACGACTACTCTCAGAGTCGGAAAGGTTGTAGACTCAAAATTTGCCCTAACCATAACAATAAGGTCCTAGTACAGTGTGGTATTCCCTGAGGGACCAGTAACTAAGACCTCTCTTAAATCTTCATCATGTAGGAGATGGACCAAGTTAATATGATCTTGAAGTTCTCACTTGATGTTTAAAGTCACTTCTTCCCACCAGGCATCTCCATGAGTATCTGAATCTACTAATGTACCAATTGGTTATTAGAGGGGGAAGGGACAAGTAATAGCTATGAATCTATGAAGTTCTCCTTACCTTCTGTTATGTTTTAAGAAGGGTTAGAACAACAAAAACATGGCTGCCTTTGTCTAGAAACAGCAGCACACCTGTCACTGGGTTGTGTTGTTCAGGTAAATGGAAATGAGCTGCAATACCACACCCAACCTGTGGACAGGTGTGGTGCTATTTTTGAATGACAGCAAACCTTTTTTTTCTTTATTTTGAAGAGCCCTTTAAGAATATTTGACATCATTAAGGGGCCCCTCTTAAAAGGGTTGTTCACTACTCGGACAATCCATTTTCCAATACTATCTACCTCAGTAAAATAAAAATAATCAACGCTCACCTCCCGCATCAGTGCCATTCCAGCGATGTTGGCACTAGATCTCCTAGGACTTGCGTGACATTGGCAGCTGTGCTCATGTGGATAACAATCAGAGGCTACGAATAGATATCAGAGGGAAGTATGGCATAACACTGTCACACAAGCCCTGAGAGGTCCGACGCCAGTGTTGCTGGAACAGTAGCAGATTGAGAGGTGGGTATCTCCTATTTTTATTTTACCCTGGGGAATATAGTATTTAAAAAGGGGTTGTGTTGTGAACGTGTTGGAGACGACTTCGGAGCTGAGGCTCCCTCTGGTGGTTGCTGAGGGTATTGAACCTATGTTGAACAGCAAAAGTCCACCACCTGCAATTGATGAATGGTTATCAGGTGGGACGGACTGGCCTGATATAAGTGAGCTGACCTCCCATGATCCTCGCCGGTGATCAATTATTTCCTGGTCTTGGTTGGAATTCAGCTTGCTTTTTGCTGGCTCCTGCTATCATTCAGATAAGTTACTTTCTGTTTTTTTTTCTGTGGTTTGATTTTCCTTGTTTTTGCTGCCTTGATTTTTGAGTTCAGCCGGGTCCCCTTTGGGGTCTTGTGCTCGTCTCTGTTCTCTTTTTGTATTTGTTCATTTGTTCAGTTCTTGTGATTTTTTACTGCTGGGTAGCTGCGTGTTCACACCAGAGATCTGATATAGGTGGTCGAGACCGTGTGGTCTCAGCATTTTTGGAATCAGAAGTGTTGGAGTTTTTCTTAGGGTTTGCTGGGTTGCAGACAGTATTCTCTCCTGTGCTGTCCTATCTAGACAGTTTTGGGCCCCAGCGTTTGCTCATTCTATTTTCTGTCTGCGTTCGTGTTTTCATCTTGTCTAACCGCCATTATATGTTTGGGGGCTTCCTACTTCTTTTGGGCTCTACTCCGGGGCAGTTAGCTTTCCTCTTTTCATCTTCAGGGGTAGCTAATCTCTCCGGCTGTGACGAGGTGCCTAGGGCACCGTATGAACGTCCCACGGCTGCTTCTATTTGTGCGGTTAGTTTAGGGGTCTGCAACCTATTAGATCCCAACCTCTCTGGTGTTTGGCTGCCTTTGCGGTTTCTTGCTCCTGCCCTCCTCAGCTACCAAATCATAACAGGGTTAGTAGTGGCAAATCGTTTTAAAGTGACAGTTACTATTATTTTTGGTTGATATTTGTCGTTTTGAGAAATCCAATATTTTTATCTTTTGTATTTGCAGGATCTGACACTGATTCTTATTGGAAGTGACGAGATTTAACCCTTTATGTTATGTCTTCTCTTTTTTTCATCAGTGATGCAAATAAAGTATTTAAAACCAGTCCCCGTGCCCGGCACTTTAAAAACTCCACAGTGGAGACCCCACCTCCAATACATGTGAATGGGATGGTCAGCAAAGAGGTAGGTAGGAAGGTTTTACCTCTGCTGCTGCTTCTGTATGTTAGAGAGACATCAGGGTTTCTTTTCCTTGCTGACCATAGATTTTTAGATAACTACACAACTCCTTCTCCATCACATTGCAAAGTGGTCTCAGCCAAACAATGAACTTGTTATTTGTTATTTAAGTAGGCCGAAGAAGCATCTCATATTCATCTCCATCAATGCTCATCATGAGATTAGCGAATGATCAGGTGTCCATTATGTTTTGCTGACCATCTTGTACAAGAAGCGGCCAGGTCTACCTGTCTGAGAGCCTCTTTTAGGCCGGGGTCACACTTGCGAGTGCAATGCGAGAAACTCATGCATTGAAATACATGCAGCCGCACACCCCGGTCCCGAGTGCCGGCGGCAGTATGGGTATAGATGCGAGAGACTTGCGCGAATTTCTCGCATCACACTCGCAAGTGTGACTCCGGCCTTACTCAATAACTCTCTGAAGGTCCTGAGCAGGGAAGTCCCCTCGAAGACATAAGGACAGGGCTTGTCTTGATGGCAACCCTTTTTAAAGGATTTTGCCATTTGCAGATTTTACGGCATAAACACAGGACTACGATGCAAAGCGACCATCAGTTGCAATGACTTCCATGGAAAGTTCTTTGTTCTTCTCTTTACATAACTACCAAAGACTTCAATGAAGAGGGCGGTTCACATGGAGGGTCACAGGACCTCCTTTTTTATAATTGGTTGACCCTCTTGTTCCACAAAGTTGGTCTGTAAATTCTTCTGATAGGAATACTCCTATCATACTCCTTCATACCAACTTGGGAAGGGAATTTAGAGTTAGTGAATAAGGGGGGTCTTTCATTTAGGACCCTTATTTAATAGCCACACAGGCAAGTCGCCGCAAAACGTTTCTCTCATTCTGGAGGACCTGGAACATCAGTACCTGACAGAAACAACCCATTGATTTTAATAAGAATCATGTAATGCTTAATTTCTCCTGTGGTGGCGCTGCAGCGAAATGTAACACTTGCTGATCAAAGCTGATCACTGGTGATCTCAACAGTAGGATTATCTTGTTACTGAGGAGCCCTTCTAAAAAAAAGTTGTTTTTTTACAGTCTTTTCCACGTGACAACAGAGTAAGGAACATCCACATCAACTCCTCTCCTGACAACAGCGACAAAGTTGCATTAACAAGGAAAGGTGAGAGGCATTAGATGGTGAGTTGATGAGGTCTTAATTTTTAGAAAAAACTCTGGAATACATATTTACTCTCTATACAATACGTATGAGAAAGGTACATGTTAATGCCTTCAATTCCTTACACCCTCAATAACATATTTCCTCTAAATTATCATCTCACACCATTAACACCCAACTTCACCAGAAATCCACCCACATTACTACATGGTACAGCACCAGCACATTATGTACCCCGGTGTAAAGCAAAAACATGACCATCTTGACCCAAGGAACCTGTAATTATTACAATTATGATCACTTCCAGTTGGTCAATGTGGGAGAAGATTCCAAAATTAAGTATCACCAATAAGAAAAACTCTCTGAGGTTATCGATAGCTAAAGATCCACCAAAAATGGACGTTCTGAGGTTTGGATGGAGTTTGCAATAGGTGCATAAGATGCCCATGGCAGCCTCTGGGAGATTTGGGTAATAGGCACACGTTGGTGGTCACCTGTTGAGGAAACTTTTGTTTTTCTTTCCATTCAGAGAAAAAAGAAATACTAAGCAGCATTAAAAGTATTTCGGTAAAAGCAGCCCGGAGACGTTCCCGTGTTGTAGAGGGTGATCGTCTACAGCTACTTCAACCTATGAAAGAGAGAAGTAACCTGTCGGTCCATTCTCTGAGCGAGAGCGAGGACAACCCTTTTAGAGATCAGCCAATAACAAGCTCTCCAATCCACCATGCAGCCAGTGAAGACAACCTCTCCACCAGCACTGGTGAGATGGTGGCCACCCTAGGCAGAGGAGGTAACCAGCAGAGAAACTCACCGGGATTTTGGAACCAAGCACAAAAGAAAGGAACCCATAAGTTGGAAAAAAGAGAAGAGTCTTTAGAAGTTAAGCGCAGAAAGAAGAGGTCAAGGTCTTTTGAAGTCACTGGTCAAGGGGTAAGGACGTGAAAGATATAACAGGGCCAGTTTCATAGAAAATTACAAAGTAGCCCAACCCCTGTATTTCTCAGAATTTCAAAATCCTTGGTGTCTAGAGTAGAGAAGGTTTATTTATAATTGCCCTAATGGTCTAGGGCACTAAAGAGATCAATGGTAAATTGGCCATGCTCTTGGGGTTCTATGCTACAGTTAGGTCCATATATATTTGGACAGAGACAACATTTATCTAATTTTGGTTCTACACATTACCAAAATTAATTGTAAACAAAACAATTCAGATGCAGTTGAAGTCCAGACTTTCAGCTTTCATTTGAGGGTATCCACATTAAAATTGGATGAAGGGTTTAGGAGTTTCAGCTCCTTAACATGTGCCACCCTGTTTTTAAAGGGACCAAAAGTAATTGGACATTTGACTCCTAGGCTCTTTCATGGACAGGTGTGTGCAATCCCTTTGGTATGTCATTCTCAATTAAGCAGATAAAAGGGCTGGAGTTGATTTGAGGTGTGGTGTTTGCATTTGGAAGGTTTTGCTGTGAAGGAAACATGCGGTCAAAGGAGCTCTCCATGCAGGTGAAACAAGCCATCCTTAAGCTGCAAAAACAGAAAAAACCCATCCGAGAAATTGCTACAACATTAGGAGTGGCAAAATCTACAGTTTGGTACATCCTTGAGAAAGAAAGAAAGCACTGGTGAACTAATCAATGCAAAAAGACCTGGGCGCCCACAGAAGACAACAGTGGTGGATGATCGCAGAATACTCTCCATGGTGAAGAGAAACCCCTTCACAACAGCCAACCAAGTGAACAACACTCTCCAGGAGTTAGGCGTATCAATATCCAAATCTACCATAAAGAGAAGACTGCATGAAAGTCAATGCAGAGGGTTCACTGCACTGTGCAAGCCACTCATAAGCATCAAGAATAAAAAGGCTAGGCTGGACTCTGCTAAAAAACATCTAAAAAAGCCAGCACAGATCTGGAAGAACATTCTTTGGACTGATGAAACCAAGATCAACCTCTACCAGAATGATGGAAAGAGAAAAGTATGGTGAAGGCGTGGTACAGCTCATGAGCCAAAGCATACCACATCATCTGTAAAACACTGCAGAGGCAGTGTGATGGCTTGGGCATGCATGGCTGCCAGTGGCACTGGGTCACTAGTGTTTATTGATGATGTGACACAGGATAGAAGCAGCCAAATGAATTCTGAGGTATTCAGAGCCATACTGTGTGCTCAGATCCAGCCAAATGCAGCCAAACTGATTGGTCGTCGTTTCATACTACAGATGGACAATGACCCAAAACATAAAGCCAAAGCAACCCAGGAGTTTATTAAAGCAAAGAAGTGGAATATTCTTGAATGGCCAAGTCAGTCACCTGATCTCAACCCAATTGAGCATGCATTTCACTTGTTAAAGACTAAACTTCAGACAGAAACAAACAGCAACTAAAAACCACCGCAGTGAAGGCCTGGCAGAGCATCAAAAAGGAGGAAACAGCGTCTGGTGATGTTCAAGACTTCAGGCAGTCATTGCCAACAAAGGGTTTTCAACCAAGTACTAGAAATAAACATTTTATTTTTACAATTATTTAATCTGTCCAATTACTTTTGGTCGCTTTAAAAACAGGGTGGCACATGTTAAGGAGCTGAAACTCCTAAACCCTTCATCCAATTTTAATGTGGATACCCTCAAATGAAAGCTGAAAGTCTGAACTTCAACTGCATCTGAATTGTTTTGTTTAAAATTCATGGTGGTAATGTCTAGAACCAAAATTACATAAATGTTGTCTCTGTCCAAATATATATGGACCTAACTGTATGAGGAGGAGATTGGGACCCTGAGTAATTTCCTAGTTTGTCACTAACCATCCCTATTTAACACATAGTATTCAAGAGATGGACTACAGCTGAGGGGTCCAAGCATGAAGATGAAGTTGGAAATTACTCTTTTATTTCTTGTCCCTTTTCATTTAGCTTGGACGACCAAAGAACCATCCTTCTCGAAACAGAGCTCTTGAGAGTAACTCGGATCACAAGATCCAGAATAGCATTCCTCAGAACGTCAACAGCCGCGGAAAAATTGTGCTACCTATAGCACAGGTCAAGCTTCCTCAGAATCAAGCTGGTAGGTGTCATGTAAAGGCCAGGTACAGATATATGGCTGTCATAGAGTGGGCCCTAGAAACCCCTTCTTTAAGCCAGAGTTCTCAGATGAGTAATATGCTTTGTTGACATTCAAAAGTGGGTCCTCATTTTCTCGATGGGTGAAAGGGCAAGCTTTGTACCCCTTCCACTACTTTGGTGCATGCTAAAAAATTGAAAGGAACGGATGGCACTCCCCTGTAAAAAAACGTCTTTATTCCAATACTTTAAAACATTGGCGTCGGGAGGATGGGAGCAGGAGTGGAAAGGACGACAGCTGTTTCGCGCTGCAATGGCACTTCTAGTGGTGTATGCTAAGATCCTGTTGATTGACTTGTAAGGCCAAGTAACTGTACTTGCACATTTTGGTGCCTAGGTTAAATCTTTCCGGACCGCCCATACACTATATACGTCCAAGCGGTCCATGTTATTCTCTGCAGTGACATTCTAAAACATCATTGCATAGTGGGAGCAGGGAGCCGGCTATCAGACACAGCAAGACTCCCTATAGAGAAGGCAGCGATGGTTATTTACTGTCTCTGCCTTCCCGATCGCTGTTTACAGTATAGGAAGCACTACTGGCGCATCCTCTTCCGGACCCAATAATCATGTGATCACTGGGTGTAGGGAGGAAGCAGGATCTGCTGGGTCCTAAGAGACTCAGTCAGCTCTGCTATAAAGGAGGCTGAATTTCCTCTATAACTGGAATTAATATTCTATCCCCAGTTACAGGGGGAAATCAGATAAAAAAGTATTCAAATGTCTAAATGCCCCACAAAGGTTTTATGACCTTATAGGCTGGCATAATGTGTGAAACAAATGAAAAATAAATAAAAAGCAGGATAAATAAATAAAAGCCGAAGCCAATTGAAATCGATGTTACTAGACCTGCTACTTTGGAAAAAAAACATGTGACAATATATAAAAATAATTTAACAAAATATAAAAACAGGATTTTTTTGTACTTACCGTAAAATCTGTTTCTCTGAGCGCTCATTGGGGGACACAGAAACCATGGGTGTATGCTGCTGCCACTAGGAGGCTGACACTATGCATATGCAAAAAAGGTTGGCTCCTCCTCTGCAGTGTACACCCCACCGACCGGCACCAAGCTAATCAGTTAGTGAGAAAGCAGTAGGAGAAGAATGCAAACAACAACAAACAAACAACTCAATTTAACAAAAACAATCGAAAGAAAGAACAAGAGTTGTAAACATATGGGAGGGTGCTGTGTCCCCCAATGAGCGCTCAGAGAAACAGATTTTACGGTAAGTACAAAAAAATCCTGTTTTCTCTATCGCTTCATTGGGGGACACAGAAACCATGGGACGTTCCAAAGCAGTCCCTGGGGCGGGAGAAAAATGGCAAGAGACTCCATTCAGGCCGGCAAAGGCTCCAATGCCGCCTGCAAGATCCTTCTGCCTAGGCTGGCGTCCGCCGAAGCATAGGTGTGGACCCTGTAAAATTTGGCAAACGTGTGGATGGAAGACCAGGTTGCCGCCTTGCAAAGTTGTAGGGCGGAAGCTCCATGGTAAACCGCCCAGGAGGCGCCTACCGCCCGGGTGGAGTGAGCCCTGACCCCAGTAGGAGGCACTCTATTTTTAACCCGGTAAGCCTCCAATATAGCCTTGGAAGCAGGCAGGCCTCTACGCGCTCCGTCCGGAATGATGAATAGGAGATCAGACTTCCTGAAGGAAGCCGTCCTATCCAGGTAGGTCCTTATTGCCCGTACCAGGTCTAGCTTGTTCAACGAGCGCTCCAAAGGATGAGTCGGAGCCGGACAGAAGGAAGGTAGAACAATGTCCTCATTCAAGTGGAAAGTGGATACCACCTTGGGAAGAAAGGAAGGCGGAGGCCGCAATACTACCTTATCCTGGTGGAGAACCAGGAAAGGGGGACGACAAGACAGAGCCGCCAACTCTGAAACTCGCCTGATGGAAGTGATCGTAACGAGAAAGGCCACCTTCCAAGACAAAACCGACAGGGGAACCTCTGTGAGAGGTTCAAAGGGAGCGCACCTCATAACCTCCAATACGAGATTGAGGTCCCAAGGGTCCACAGGATTCCGATACGGGGGAGCCATATGCGCCACTCCCTGAAGGAAAGTTTTGACTTGAACCCGAGAAGCCAAGGATTCCTGGAAGAGGATAGAAAGGGCTGAAATCTGTCCTTTAAGAGTAGAGAGAGAGAGACCCGAGTCCAGCCCTGCTTGGAGGAAAGCCAAGATGGCTGGAAGCGACAACTTCATTGGCGGGATGACGTTGGACTCACACCAGCGAAAGTAGGCCTTCCAGGTTCGATAGTAGACCCTGGAAGACGACGGTTTCCTGGCCTGGATCATGGTGCGAATCACCCGATCTGAGAACCCGGACTCTCTCAGTACCACGGTCTCAACAGCCACGCCGTCAAACTGAGCGACCGAGAACCCTGGTGGCAGAACGGACCCTGTGATAGAATATCTGGCCTGTCTGGGAGTCTCCAGGGGGCGTCCGCCAAGAGATTGATGATGTCTGCGAACCAGGACCTCCTGGGCCAATCTGGGGCGATCAGAATGACCGGCACCCTGTTATGTTACGGTAGCTGAGGAGTGCAGGTAAAAAAGGAAATACACCAGAGCAGTTGGAATCTAGGAGATTGCAGTACCCTGACTAACCACCACAACTAGAGGCAGCCGTGGAGCGTTCCTACGATGGTCCTAGACGCCTCGTCACAGCCTGAGAAACTAACTACACCTAAAGACAGAAACAGGAAAGCTATCTGCCCCGGAGCAGAACCCCAAAGATAATAGAAAGCCCCCAAACATGTAATGGCGGTTAGACAAGAGGAAATACTGACACAGAAAGAAAATAGTATGAGCAAACGCTGGGGCCCAAACTATCTAAATAGAAAAGGATAGGAAGGGTACTTACTGCAATCCCAGAAAACCCTGAAAAACACCAACTTACTAATTTCAAAATCACCTGAGATCACACGACCTCTACCACCTAAATTAGTTCTCTGGTGTAACAAAAACAGCAGCCACTGAAAAAACTGCAAAAAGCAAAAGTACAAAACACAGTGGCTGGACCAAACTGAGAGGGCAAAAGCCCCCGGAGGGGACCCTGAAGGCCCCCACAGAAGTGCAGGACAAAATGCAAAAATATAGCAAAAACACAAAATAAGAAATTGTCTTATCTGATAGCAGGAGATGCAGACACAACACAGCAGGCTACAAGGGAAACTGGAAAGAAGGATTCAGACCAGAACAATTGATCACCGGCAACCCTGATGGGAAAATGATTCCCTTAAATAAGACCAATCAGTAACACCTGACTCCCAATCCTCACTAGTACCGCTTGTAACCACCAGAGGGAGCCTCTGCTCAGAACTCATCTCAAACCCATTCACAACAGTACCCCCCCCTTGAGGAGGGGTCACCGAACCCTCATTTGAGCAACCAGGTCGGTCAGGATGAGTTCTATGATACGCACGGATAAGTCTCCTAGCATGGATGTCCGAAGCAAACACCCAAGAATTATCTTCCTGACCATAACCTCTCCATTTAACCAAATACTGGAGTCTTCGTCTAGAAAAACGAGAATCCAATATTTTCTCAACCACATACTCCAGATTGCCCTCAACCAAAACAGGGTCAGGAGGCACAGCAGCAGGAACCACTGGCTCAACAAACCTCTTCAACAAGGACTTGTGGAACACGTTATGGATCTTAAATGTCCCTGGAAGAAGCAAACGAAAAGAAACAGGATTAATAATCTCCATGATCTTATAAGGTCCAATGAACCTAGGCTTAAATTTAGGAGATGCTACTCTCATAGGAATATTCTTTGAGGACAACCAGACCAAGTCCCCCACTTCAAACCGAGGACCATAAGTCCTATGCCGGTTAGCAAACCGCTGGGCCTTCTCCTGAGAGAGGGACAACCTCTCCACTACCTGGTCCCAAATCTGCTGCATACGCTCAACAACAGAGTCAACACCTGGACAGACAGAAGCCTCCGTCTGTCCTGAAGAAAATCGAGGGTGAAACCCAGAATTACAGAAAAACGGAGACATCAAAGTGGCAGAGCTAGCCCTATTATTAAGAGCAAACTCAGCCAAAGGCAAAAAAGAGACCCAGTCATCCTGATCAGCAGACACAAAGCATCTTAGATAAGTCTCCAATGTCTGGTTTGTTCTCTCAGTTTGACCATTGGTCTGAGGATGAAATGCCGAGGAGAAAGACAATTGAACACCCAGTTTAGAACAAAAAGTCCTCCAAAATCTGGAAACAAACTGGACTCCTCTGTCAGACACAATGTTCTCAGGAATGCCGTGTAAACGAACCACGTGCTGAAGGAACAACGGCACCAATTCAGAGGAGGAAGGCAACTTAGGTAATGGCACAAGATGTATCATTTTGGAAAACCTATCACAAATTACCCAGATGGTGGTCATTCTCTGAGAAACAGGAAGATCGGAAATGAAATCCATAGAGATATGGGTCCATGGTCTCTTGGGCACAGGCAATGGCATCAACAAACCACTAGAGCGAGAGCAAGGCTTGGAGCGAGAGCAAGTCCCGCAGGACTGCACAAATTCCCTGACATCGCGAGACAAGGTAGGCCACCAAAAGGACCGACTAACCAAGTCTCTGGTACCAAAAATTCCGGGATGCCCAGCCAATGCGGAACAATGAATCTCAGACATCACACTCTTTTTCCATTGGTCCGGGACAAACAATTTTCCAACAGGGCAGCGCTCGGGCCTATCCTCCTGACACCCCTCCAGAGCAAGTCTCAAATTAGGCGAGATGGCGGAAAGAACTACACCCTCCTTCAAAATAACAGAGGGATCAGATAGCTCAGGAGAGTCCGCAAGGAAACTCCTCGAGAGGGCATCCGCCTTAACATTCTTAGTGCCAGGAAGAAAGGAAACCACAAAATTAAAACGTGTGAAAAACAAGGCCCACCTGGCCTGTCTAGGATTGAGTCGCTTGGCAGATTCCAGATAGACCAGATTCTTATGGTCCGTAAGGACCACCACCTGATGTTTGGCTCCCTCCAGCCAATGTCTCCACTCTTCAAAAGCCCACTTCATGGCCAATAACTCCCGATTACCCACGTCATAATTACGTTCAGTAGGAGAAAATTTTCGAGAGAAAAAGGCACAAGGGTTACTTTTAGAGGTCTCTGGATCTTTTTGGGACAAAACGGCACCTGCCCCAATTTCAGAGGCATCAACCTCCACCTGAAATGGCAGAGAAACATCAGGCTGCCGTAGAACAGGAGCAGAAGTGAATCTCTGCTTAAGTTCCTGAAACGCAGAGACTGCCTCAGGAGGCCAATTCACCACATCAGAACCCTTTCTGGTCAAATCAGTTAATGGTTTAACAATAACAGAGAAATTACCAATAAATTTACGATAAAAATTGGCAAAACCCAAAAATCTCTGAAGAGCCTTTAATGAAGTAGGTTGGACCCAATCACAGATGGCCTGAACCTTGACCGGGTCCATTTCAATAACAGATGGGGACAAAATGAATCCCAGAAATGAGATCTTCTGTACGCCAAAAAGACACTTTGATCCCTTCACATACAGAGCATTCTCTCTCAAAATCTGGAATACAGTTCGAACATGTTTCACATGAGAGTCCCAGTCATTAGAAAAAATCAAGATATCATCCAAATAAACAATCAGAAACTTGTCCACAAAATCCCTGAAAATGTCATTCATGAAGGACTGGAAGACGGAAGGAGCATTAGTGAGCCCAAAGGGCATCACAAGGTACTCAAAATGCCCTTCAGGGGTGTTAAATGCCGTCTTCCATTCATCCCCGTGCTTAATGCGAATAAGGTTATACGCCCCCCTGAGGTCAAGCTTGGTAAACCAAGTAGCGTTTTTCACCCTGGAAAACAGGTCAGAAATCAAGGGTAACGGGTATTGATATTTCACAGTAATATTGTTCAAGAGACGATAATCAATACACGGCCTTAATGAACCATCTTTTTTGGCCACAAAGAAAAAACCGGCACCTAAGGGTGAAGAGGATGGTCTGATATGACCCTTCTCCAATGATTCCTTGATATAAGACCGCATAGCGTCATGTTCAGGTACAGACAAGTTAAAAAGGCGACCCTTAGGGAATTTACTACCTGGCACTAATTCAATAGCGCAGTCATAGCTCCTATGGGGAGGTAAGGATGCAGATTTACTTTCGCTAAACACATCAGAAAAATCAAACAAAAAGTCAGGAACATCCTCAGCCTGGGGGAGGCAGAAAAAACAGGAGTGTTGGTATTAACACATTGGCAGCCCCAACTGGTTACAGACACAGATTTCCAATCCAAAACAGGATTATGAGACTGTAACCAAGGAAACCCAGCACGATAATGTCATGCAGATTATATAGAACCAAAAATTTGCAGCACTCCTGGTGATCAGGTTCAACCCTCATTATCACCTGAGTAGAAAACTGGGGTTTATTCTCAGCCAAAGGGGTAGAATCGATCCCCAGTAGGGGAATAGACTTCTGTAGGGGTATCAAGGGAAATCCACAACGTTTAGCAAAATCATAATCCATCAGGTTAATAGCTGCTCCAGAATCAACGAAAGCCTGAGCAGAAAATGAGGACAGAGAGCATATCAGAGTGACAGTTAATAAAAACTTAGTCTGAACACTACCCAAGACAACTGAGCGTGCAAAACGTCTTCCCCGCTTAGGGCAGACTGAAATAGCATGAGAGGCATCACCACAGTAGAAACATAACCCATTGCGCTTTCGAAACTCATGACGCTGTGCCCCAGACACCACTCCATCACACTGCATGGGCTCAGCAGCTGGCTCACAAGGCAACACCACTCCACGCATACTTCTCCGCTCACGCAAACGTCTGTCAATTTGAATAGCTAATGACATAGAATCATTGAGACCAGAGGGGACAGGGAATCCCACCATAACATCCTTTACATTATCTGACAGACCCTTCCGGAAAAGGGCCGTCAAAGCGTCGTCATTCCATTTGGTCAGGACTGCCCACCTACGGAATCTCTGACAGTATAACTCAGCGTCATCAAGCCCCTGATTTAATGCCAACAAGGCTTTTTCAGCTTGATCAGTGACATTAGGCTCATCGTACAATAACGCCAAAGCCTGAAAAAATGCATCAACATCACTCAAAACAGGATCCCCAGGTGTGAGGGAAAAAGCCCAATCCTGAGGATCGCCGCGCAGGAGAGAGATGATAATTTGAACCTGCTGCGCTGCGTTTCCTGAGGACTTAGATTTTAAGGCAAAAAACAATTTACAATTATTTTTGAAATTCTGAAACTTAGCTCGATCCCCTGAAAACAAATCTGGCATGGGGATCCTAGGTTCCACAACAGGCAACCTAGCAAGATATGCAGCAATACTCTGAACCTCAGTGGCAAGCTGATCCACACGGCCAGACAACTGTGCAAACTCCATTGGGAGAAAAGATCCTCCCCAGCACCCAGAGATACAGAGGGAAAAAAAAAAAAAAAAAAAAAAAAATGCAACAAACAGAAAAATATCTCTGACAACTTTTCTTCCTTCAAAATATTTTTTCCCTTCTGTGAGTACCATACAATTTTTATGGCCGGTGATACTGTTATGTTACGGTAGCTGAGGAGTGCAGGTAAAAAAGGAAATACACCAGAGCAGTTGGAATCTAGGAGATTGCAGTACCCTGACTAACCACCACAACTAGAGGCAGCCGTGGAGCGTTCCTACGATGGTCCTAGACGCCTTGTCACAGCCTGAGAAACTAACTACACCTAAAGACAGAAACAGGAAAGCTATCTGCCCCGGAGCAGAACCCCAAAGATAATAGAAAGCCCCCAAACATGTAATGGCGGTTAGACAAGAGGAAATACTGACACAGAAAGAAAATAGTATGAGCAAACGCTGGGGCCCAAACTATCTAAATAGAAAAGGATAGGAAGGGTACTTACTGCAATCCCAGAAAACCCTGAAAAACACCAACTTACTAATTTCAAAATCACCTGAGATCACACGACCTCTACCACCTAAATTAGTTCTCTGGTGTAACAAAAACAGCAGCCACTGAAAAAACTGCAAAAAGCAAAAGTACAAAACACAGTGGCTGGACCAAACTGAGAGGGCAAAAGCCCCCGGAGGGGACCCTGAAGGCCCCCACAGAAGTGCAGGACAAAATGCAAAAATATAGCAAAAACACAAAATAAGAAATTGTCTTATCTGATAGCAGGAGATGCAGACACAACACAGCAGGCTACAAGGGAAACTGGAAAGAAGGATTCAGACCAGAACAATTGATCACCGGCAACCCTGATGGGAAAATGATTCCCTTAAATAAGACCAATCAGTAACACCTGACTCCCAATCCTCACTAGTACCGCTTGTAACCACCAGAGGGAGCCTCTGCTCAGAACTCATCTCAAACCCATTCACAACAGCACCCCTTCCGCTTTGATCTTCTTCAGCAATCTGGGAAGAAGGGGAAGCGGAGGAAACACGTATGGAAGAGTGAACTGTGACCAAGGAATGGCCAGAGCGTCTACGTCCAATGCTAGAGGATCGCGGGACCTGGAGACGAACAGCGGAACTTTCCTGTTGAGCCGAGACGCCATGAGGTCCACATCCGGGGTCCCCCATCGTAGGCAGATCTGATGGAAGACGTCCGGATGTAGGGACCATTCTCCTGCCGCGAAACCCTCTGTAATGTATGTAGTACAGTTCATATAGCGTCTTGTGCTTGGGTGCAATGAAAACACAGGAGTCACAGGTTTGATATAGAAAAGTCCTGTATTACTTCATACAAGTTGGCAGAAATAGTCACACAGTTTGCAGACACAGAAACAGGAGACACAGCAGGCCAGAGTAATCCAAGCTCAGCAATCACTCTCCAATACAGATTCAGGATCTTCTTCTCTGTTACCGTAAGTCCATGCAAACGTGGGTCTTTCAAAGAGCAGGGTTCAGAGTCCACAAGTGCTTCAGAGTTCCTCAGTAGGAATAGCTGGAGTACAAGGTCCAAGGCTTACAGGAGTCAAGTCACAGGTTCACTGCAGGCTAGATTCTGAAGCACTGATTGCTCAGCTGTGGCTGCTTAAGAAGCAAAGGAGAGAATCAGGGCGGGAACATGCAAGCTGGAAACTCCATTTTGACTGAGGGCAAGATAGCTGCAGCAAGACAGAAAGTAAAATGGCTGACGAACAAACTGAGTTTCAGGAATATATACATAGAACCTTACATTACTCCCCCCTTAAGGACAACCTCCGGATGACCTCAGACCAGGCTTGTGTGGGTACCTCTGATGAAACTGACGGAGCAAGCGAGGAGCATTAACGTTATTGACCGGTTCCCATGAGTTGTCCTCCACTGGGTAGCCCTGCCATTTAATCAGATATTGTAACTGATTTCTATACAACCTGGAATCTAAAATCCTTTCCACCACAAATTCTTCCTGACCATCGACTAGCACTGGGTCAGGGCAAGGAGAGGAACGTCCAGGAAACGTATTGGGTGTCGCAGCCTTTAGTAGGGATACATGAAAGACAGGGTGGATTCTCATAGTTCTGGGCAGTTGAAGACGACAAGCAACGGCACTTATAATTTTACTGATTTTATAGGGTCCAATGTACTTATGTCCCAACTTAGACGATGGAATCCTTAACTTAAGATTTCTGGTTGACAGCCAGACCAAGTCTCCTACCTTGAAAGCTGGTGCAGGTTTACGAAATTTATCTGCTGCTTTCTTGTACCTTTCTTGAGCCGATTCCAGATTTTCCTTTAGAAGATCCATATTCTTCTGTAAAGACGTGATTCTTTCAGCCACTGCTGGTAAAGGCGTTTCTATGGGAAATCGTGGTAGAATGTTAGGATGATAACCTAGATTAGAGTAAAAAGGAGACTGTTTAGTGGAGGCACTCTGAGAGTTGTTATACGAGAACTCAGCTAATGGAAGTAGATCCACCCAATCATCCTGTAGGTGGCAGATAAAGCAGCGGAGATACTGCTCCAGGGTTTGATTGGTTCGTTCGGTCTGTCCATTAGTCTGGGGATGAAAAGCAGAAGAAAGGTTTACTTTAATGTCCAATGCTGCACAGAAATTTTGCCAAAACCTAGAAGTGAATTGCACCCCTCGATCCGAAATAACCTCATCCGGTACTCCATGTAAGCGAAACACATCTTTAATCATCAAATCTGATGTCTGTTTTGCAGTGGGTAAGCCGACACAAGGGATAAAATGAGCTGCCTTTGTTAGACGGTCAACCACCACTAGAATGGTGTTCTTCCCCTGAGAGGTTGGTAACTCCACAATGAAGTCCATAGAAATGGATCCCCACGGGCGGGACGGGGTGGGAAGAGGCTGTAACAGACCAGTTGATGAGGAGCGAGGTGTTTTGCATCTTGCACAGACCTCACATGAAGTGACATAATTCAAAACATCCTTCCTGCAAGTGGGCCACCAAAAGAAACGAGAAAGAAATTCCTGTGTCTTTAGAATTCCTCTATGCCCAGCTATCTTGGAATCGTGAATGAGTTGCAATACTCTTAATCTGACTGTTTCAGGAATATACAGACGTTGTCCCTGAATCCACACACCATTCTTAAAGACAAGACTTACGTCCCTTGGGGGTTGTGCCAAAAAGGAATCCGCATGGTATGCTTCCTTGATGTCCTTAAGTAGGTCTTGATTATGAATCACTCCTAGGAATCTAGAGTCAGGAAGAATAGTCTTAGGAGGAGTAATTGGACGTGTCTCTGCTGAGTAAATCCTAGAGAGTGCATCAGCCTTTCCATTGCGCGATCCTGGTCTATAAGAGATGATAAAATTAAATTGGTTTAAGAAAAGATTCCAGCGAGCCTGGCGAGGGGTCAGGCACTTAGCCGACCTGATAAACTCAAGGTTACGATGGTCTGTCAGGACGACTATTTGCTGTGCAGCTCCCTGAAGAAGGTGTCTCCATTCTTTGAAGGCGGCAATAATGGCCAACAACTCTCTATTGCCCACATCGTAGTTCCTCTCAGCCGAAGACAACTGCTGGGAAAAGAAGGCACAGGGATGCAAGACATTCTTCTCACCTGTTCTCTGAGAGAGTATAGCTCCAACGGCACAGTCTGAAGCATCCACCTCTATTATGAAGGCAAGCTCGGGGTTGGGATGTACTAGGATAGGTGCAGTGGTAAATTTATCTTTTAGACGGGAAAATGCTTCCTGGGCTTGGGGAGTCCAGGAAAACCTAGACTCTTTCCGGGTAAGTTGAGTGATAGGTGACACTACCTCAGAGAAATTTCTAATGAAACGTCTATAGAAGTTGGCAAACCCGATGAAGCGCTGTACCTCCTTCACATTTCTAGGACTTGGCCAATCCTTGATGGCTTGGGTTTTGCTTCCATCCATACTAATTCCTTGTGTAGACAGTACATACCCCAGAAATTGAATTTCGGTACTATGGAATTCACACTTTTCAAGTTTGATGTAAAGATGATTTTGTCTTAGACGTTCCAAGACCATTCTCACATGTCCATGATGTTCCTCTGTGGAGTTAGAAAAAATTAGAATATCATCCAAATAAATTACCACGAATGTATCTAGGAGATCCCTGAAGATGTCATTCACCAAGTGTTGGAAAGTGGCTGGGGCGGTACTCAGACCAAAAGGCATAACTAGATATTCAAAGTGTCCATAGCGTGACCTGAATGCAGTCTTCCATTCATCCCCAGGTCTAATACGGACTAAGTTATAGGCCCCACGAAGATCTAGTTTAGAAAAAATTTTGGCATGTCGCACTCTCTCCAATAACTCAGGGATTAAAGGCAATGGATAACGGTTTCTAATAGTAACCTTATTGAGTTCCCTATAGTCTACGCATGGTCTCAGAGATCCATCTTTCTTCTTTACAAAGAAGATGGGTGCACCTGCAGGAGATGAAGAGGGGCGTATGAAGCCCTTGGCTAGATTTTCATCTATGTAATCCTTTAAAGCCTTTAGCTCGGGCCCCGCCAGGGGGTAGATCTTACCAAAAGGTATCTCTGCTCCAGGCAATAATTCAATTGGACAATCATATGGACGGTGAGGAGGAAGCTGGTCAGCGTTCTTCTTGTCACATAAATCCACATAGTCCTGGTATACAGCTGGTAGTTCAGGGACTGACATGATTCCTTTAGGAACAGAGCAAGCTGAAACTTTTGGACTCATCTGTTTCTCTGGAAAGTGTAATTCCTTGGTCTCCCAGTTAATGGTAGGATTCTGAGCCTGCAGCCATGGTAGCCCTAGAATAATGGGAAAGTGGGGAGAAGAGATAAGCATAAAGGACAGTTTCTCTTGATGATCTTTACCCATAAGAACCCTCAAAGGCTCTGTTTCCTGATCCACTGGTCCAGAGGTCAGCAGGGAGCCATCCACAGTTTCCATCTGTACTGGAGTAGCCTTCTTCACTGAACGTATTCCCTGTTTCAGAGCAAAGGAGACATCCATAAAATTTCCACTTGCCCCTGAGTCGATCATAGCAGAGCTAGACACCCAAGCTGAGTCAACCCAGAGTTTGATGGAAAGAAAGCAATGAGAATTGTTTTTCTTACAACTCAGCTGGGACACCGCTGAGGAAACTTGAAAAATGGCAGCGTTTACACAGTCAACGTCCTCAGAGGTAACGGAGTTTAAGTCCGAGAAATCAAGATCTGTTGCTGCAGATCTCTCTGGAGCCTGAGGCTCGGACCTGACAGATCCCCTCTCGCAACACTCACAATGAATGAGTGCTGCAGTAGTCTTACGAGAACGGCTGGGGCAGTTTATAATGAAGTGCCCTGACTTACCACAATAGAAACATAGATTCTCCTTAAAACGATGTTCCTTGCGTGCATCACTAACCCGTCGTTGTAAAGAGTCTACCTGCATGGGTTCAGGTTCAGGTTCCCGTGTAATCCTACTCAAAGGTTCCTTAGCTGGAGAGGAACGTAGGAAAAGGTTAGTACGATTGCTTTCGAACCATCTCTCTTGCCTGCGTTCAGTCAGACGAGTATCAATACGGATGCAGTAGTTAATAAAGTCACCTAACGCAGTGGGAGGGTCGGCACGAGCAAGTTCATCCTTAATCAGTGGAGATAACCCCTTTCGAAAAATAGATTTTTTGGCGGAACTGTCCCAGGTGGTATCAAGGGCCCATCTCCTGAAATCCAAGGCATATTCAGCTACCGAGTGCTTACCTTGGCGCAAAGCTAACATGGCTGCTTCAGCTGTTGCACCTCGATTGGGGTCATCAAACACCTGCCCCATGGCTGAAATAAAATCATCAAGGTGATTCAAACAATCATCCTCAGTCTCAATCAGAGGGTTTGCCCACATTAAAGCCTTGTTGGTAAGCAACATAATTATAGTAAGCACCTTAGATCGTTCAGTGGGAAATTGTGAAGCATGTGCAGAAAAAAAAAGATTGCATTGATTAATAAATCCCCTGAATTTCTCACGTTCACCGCCAAAACGAAAAGGGGGCAACTTGGGAATCCCAGCACTCGGGGCTACGGCAGGAGCCTGGACTCGCCCCTCTAGAACCTCAATCCTGGCTCGCAAATCCTGGGTAGTCTGTCCAACCACTTGCAAATTGTGATTATTGAGGTCCTGTAGATTTGTAAAACGGGTCTTTATATTCTGCAAATCTGCAAGGATATTATCAGTCACTCCGCAAAGTTCCTTTATGCGGGCCTCCATTTTCCAGATCTTTTAAGACAGGATTACTGGAATGGTTGTGAGAAGTCACAACCACTATCATCACAGAAAGTTTCAACCAGACATCTGATATCCAGAGTTACAGCAGACAAAAAAGAGAAAAGAAAGGAAAAAAAAAAAAACAATAGTGTTTACCTGTGGTAACACTGCAAAAAGTAAAAACTTAAGGGAATTGCTCACCTGGAATGGTTGTGAGAAGTCACAACCACTGTCATCACAGAAAGTACAACCGGACGTCTGATATCCACAGTACAGCAGACACAGCCTTCCAGACCCAGCAGACACTAACGTTTTGGCTTCAGAATCTTGTAATGTATGTAGTACAGTTCATATAGCGTCTTGTGCTTGGGTGCGATGAAAACACAGGAGTCACAGGTTTGATATAGAAAAGTCCTGTATTACTTCATACAAGTTGGCAGAAATAGTCACACAGTTTGCAGACACAGAAACAGGAGACACAGCAGGCCAGAGTAATCCAAGCTCAGCAATCACTCTCCAATACAGATTCAGGATCTTCTTCTCTGTTACCGTAAGTCCATGCAAACGTGGGTCTTTCAAAGAGCAGGGTTCAGAGTCCACAAGTGCTTCAGAGTTCCTCAGTAGGAATAGCTGGAGTACAAGGTCCAAGGCTTACAGGAGTCAAGTCACAGGTTCACTGCAGGCTAGATTCTGAAGCACTGATTGCTCAGCTGTGGCTGCTTAAGAAGCAAAGGAGAGAATCAGGGCGGGAACATGCAAGCTGGAAACTCCATTTTGACTGAGGGCAAGATAGCTGCAGCAAGACAGAAAGTAAAATGGCTGAGGAACAAACTGAGTTTCAGGATTATATACATAGAACCTTACACCCTCGCGGCTGAGGAAGTCGGCGGCCCAGTTGTCCACGCCGGGGATATACACCGCGGATATTTCCGGAACCGTCGCCTCCGCCCAAAGGAGGATCCTGGAAACTTCGGCCATCGCCCGAGAACTCCTGGTCCCCCTTGGTGATTGACGTATGCCACAGCCGTGGCATTGTCTGTCTGAATTCTGACTGGCAGACCCCTGAGAAGCGATTCCCAGTGACGGAGCGAGAGAAAGATGGCCCTGATTTCGAGGATATTGATCGGCAGGGAAGATTCCTGTGCCGACCAACGACCCTGAGCCGTCAGATGCCGAAAAACTGCCCCCCAGCCCAGAAGACTCGCATCCATCGTTAAGACTTGCCAGTGGTCTGGCAGAAAGGACCGGCCCTGGAAGATGAGGGGGGATGACAGCCACCAGCTGAGAGACTGCCTGACCCTGAGAGGGAGACGAAGCGGACGATCCAACGATCTGATGGACCTGTCCCACTGAGACAGAATAGCCTACTGAAGAGGTCTCAAGTGGAACAGAGCAAAGGGAATTGCTTCTGAAGTTGCAACCATTCTGCCCAGCACCCTCATCGCTGACCGGAAGGAAGGAAGCTGAGGGCTCTGCAGAGACCAAACACCCTGTTGGAGGATTGCTCTCTTCTCCTTGGGGAGAAAGACCTTCGCCTGTCGGGTATCGAACAGCATGCCCAAGAAGATCAGGCGCTGAGAGGGAACAAGGCAGGACTTCTTCCTGTTGATGATCCATCCGAACCGGGCCAGGGTGTCGAGAACGATGGACAGGCTTTCTTGAGCCTGAGGGAGGGACGGAGCCTTGATGAGAATATCGTCGAGGTAAGGAATGAGCACTAGTCCTCGAACCCTCAAGGTGGCCACCAAAGCTGCAATGATCTTGGTGAAGACCCTGGGAGCGGTCGCAAGCCCGAAGGGCAAGGCGACAAACTGAAAATGGTTCTGCTGAACTGCGAAACGCAGGAACCTCTGATGGGCTGGGTAAATCGGGACGTGGAGGTATGCGTCTTGGATGTCTATAGAACACAGAAATTCCTGTGATTCCATTGTCGATATTACTGCACGAAGAGACTCCATCCTGAAGTGACGCACGCGAACCCTCCTGTTTAGTAGCCTGAGGTCCAGGATAGGCCGAACCTTGCCGCCTTTCTTCGGCACAACAAACAGGTTTGAATAAAAACCTGTGAAACGTTCTTGCTCTGGAACAGGAACGATAACTCCAGCACTGAGAAGGGAATCGATGGATGCAAAGAAACCCGTTACCAAGGAAGGATCTCCTGGGGGGCGGGATTCGAAGAACCGATCTCTTGGACGGGAAGTGAACTCTATTTTGTATCCTGAAGATACAACCTCCCTGACCCAAGCATCCTCCACCAAGTCGAGCCACACGTCCTTGAACAGCAAGAGACGACCGCCGAGCTTGGAATGAACGCTGGGCTCCGGGGTCCAGTCATGCCGAAAAAGATCGACCAGGTCTTGACCTGGTGGATCTACCCTGGGAGTAATTGGAACGCCAGGAGGGGGTAGGCCGAAAGGAAGCCTTCCTCTTAACCTGGCGATTCTGCGGCCTACGTTGACTGGAGGAATCTTCCGATACCTGAAAACGGCGGGAAGGCCGAAAGGAGCGAAACTGTCTCCTTTGGATGGGTTTGTGAGGATTTGACTGAGGGAGGAGGGAACTCGTGCCCCCCGTTGCGTCCTTAATGATCTGATCCAACCTGTCTCCGAACAGATGTTCTCCCTGAAAAGGGAGACCTGTGAGCGACTTCTTTGACGAAAGATCAGCCTGCCATGCTTTGAGCCAGATGTTCCTCCGGATAGCCACGATATTGCTGGATGCTTGCGCCGCGCAGGAAGCAGCATCCAGGGAGGCAGAAACTACATATTGCCCAGCCTGGGCGATCTGGTCTGCGAGCTCCGCCAGCTCTCTGGAGGGTGCTCCAGCCAAGATGCCCTTACGGAGCTGTCTGGACCATCTGGCTATCGCCTTTGAGACCCAAGTAGACGCAAAGGCCGGGCATAGAACAGAAGTGGCTGCCTCAAAGGCTGACTTTCCCAGTGATTCTAGAATCCTATCATTGGCGTCCTTTAGGGAAGCAGCGCTAGCCAGAGGAAGGACCGTGTTGGTGGACAGTCTGGAGACCGGTGGGTCCACTGAAGGAGAAATTGTCCAATTAGATGTAAGCTCCGGGGAAAACGGGTATAGTATGCCAAGACGCTTCCCTCTTTGAAAGCGTCTGGTCGGATTCTCCCTCTCCCTCTTGAGTATGTCCGTGAACTCAGTGTGAGGGGCAAAAACCTTGGAAGGTGGTTTGGACCGTCTGAACGAAACCGCCTGTTCTGCGGATTCCGTAGCGGTATCCCTGATGCCTAAGGTCTGATTGACAGCCACAATCAGACTCTGAACCATATCCGTCATGTCGGAGGCCTGATCTGGATCCAGGTCCGACTCATCCTCCGAAAACGCCTCGCCAGATTCCTGGGAGGAGGGCGCTAGGGAGGGATAACCCTGAGCAGGGTCTTCCGGAGATATGGAGCGAGAAGAGGACCTAGAACTGTGTTCCAGTCTGGGTCTCTTACGGCTTGGGTTGGACGGACCGGGAAGGGAGTCTTGAGACCCGCTGGCGACTGCAGGTGCTTAAAGGGGCAATCTGTCCAAAACGGATACTAGGGTCTGTGATACCCTGGTGAGATCCGCAACAGATTGTGACAAAGACGCTGCCCACTGGGGGGTATGGGTCTCAGGATCACCCGGATCAGAAGGGGGCTCCTGGGTGGGTCCCGTGGGGTCGCTGCAGGCCTGGCAGAGGGGAGAAGACTGACCTGAAGGGAGTCTGCCATTACAAGAAGAACATACAAAGTATCTAACCAGCGTGGCGGAGGAAGAGGAAGATGGGGGACGAGTAGACTCTCCCTTTTGTTTAGGCATGGCCGAGCAATCCCACTAACCGGTGTCAGAAGGTTGGGGGACAGAGAAGGGCAGAGGAGAGTGTCAGCTCTGCAGGACAGAGCTTACTCACGGTTCCTGCGTGCTGCTGAGATGTTCCTCCCTGATGTGATGCTGTGACTGGAGCCCGTGCTCAGAAACCGCGGAGGTAGCTGAGGAGCCGCTTGCTGCCACTTGAAAAACGCAGGAGCGACAGACGCAGGGCCTGTAGAGCACACTCTGCGTCTGCTACAGCTCTCAGGAACGCTGAGAGCGGTGGGCGGAGCCAGGACAGGCAGAGAAAAGAAGCCTGCCTGGAAGTGTGACAAGCGGGGGGCGGAGCCATGACAGGCAGAGAAGAAGCCCGCCCAGAAGTGTGACAGGCGGGGGGCGGAGCCAGGACAGTCAGAGAAAGAAGCCCGCCCGGAAGTGTGACAGGCGGGGGGCGGAGCCAGAGCTAGAGTAGGCCCAGAATGAAGCCGGGACCTAAATTTTGGTCTGCGGCCGTCGGGTAAGGGGATTGGAGCGGAGGACGCCGCTGCTTAAGAAAAACAGGCCCCGAAAAGAATCGCCGCAGCAACCGGCAGAAAAAAAGAGGTAAACAGGCGGCGCAATGAGAACGAGCACCGCACTGATAAAAAAACCTGGGCTCCAGCTCCTAGAGAAAAACAGGGGGCCCCGGGAAATCCATGGCGCCGCGAGGTACCCGGAGCAGCCCCATCTCTAAAGGCCTTAGGGGACTAGAAAAATGTATCAGGCTCTCCTGTAACCTGCACCCTCATTTTTTTTTTTTTTTCCTTTCTTCTTTCTTCCTGTCTTCTTTCTTCTGTCCTGCTGAGAAAGAGGGACAATACCTTAGACCAAAGGTTGGACGTCCGGATCAGTTGTGGGGACGTCCGCGTCTCCTCATCCGACAGGCTCTGGTGGGCGAGTAGGTGGGAGACGGAGGCAGGCCCGGTCTTTCGCTGCCTCTGATCACCTAAACATCCGTCTGTGCTAGGGATTAGAGTGGGGGGTCCTGCCGAGACAGACATATGAGGATACGGGGTGGCAGTACACGCCGTACTCATAGTCTCTGTGTGGGACTACAGTAGTGACTTTTCACACTGTATCCCTCCGGAAGGTACCTG
Organism: Oophaga sylvatica; assembly: GCA_033576555.1. Taxonomy (NCBI): domain Eukaryota; kingdom Metazoa; phylum Chordata; class Amphibia; order Anura; family Dendrobatidae; genus Oophaga; species Oophaga sylvatica. The sequence continues at coordinate 68,271,680 of JARQOD010000003.1, read as the reverse complement.
AAAAGGAACGACGCACAATAGGTAGATATGGGTCTCCAGAGAGACCCGTGTCCACCTCCTACTAACACTAAGCTAAAACTGATTAGCTTGGTGCCGGTCGGTGGGGTGTATACTGCAGAGGAGGAGCCAACCTTTTTTGCATATGCATAGTGTCAGCCTCCTAGTGGCAGCAGCATACACCCATGGTTTCTGTGTCCCCCAATGAAGCGATAGAGAAACATATTTTAGTGGTTATTTGTAGTCATAAAAATGTGAAAAACAGACACGTATTTCCTTTATTTTCCTACTGAAAAAAAGAGTATGAAAATAACATAAAAATTAGACCCCACAAGTCTTGACATAAAAAAGATGCAAAAATTATTTATATAGCCTAACAAGAAAACATTTTTTACAGCTGTTTAAACCGCATGTATGAAAAAACCCTGAAAATGTGCCTGTTCGGGAATGGGGTAAAAAGGAGAATTTCACTTTTCAGGGAGTGTCAGATAGTTTTCTGCCTGTTTCTAACCCTGGAGAAATGTAAACATGGACAGGATCAGGATCCCTTTACTATTTGGGAAGAAAGAAGATGTATGATCTGAGTAAATCGAGCACTAGCTGTGTCTGCAGTATCCAGGACTTGCAGATTCTGTAACAAGCACTTTACTCCTCCAGCATTATGACTGGCGAATACACAGGCTTGGACTGGCCCACAGGAGAACAGGAGAATCCTCCGGTGGGCCGCCACCCTCTTATATCAGCAGTAGTTGGCACAATATACTTGAATCACTGTGTACAGACAAATCCAGCATCTTATTCATTTAACAATTTACCCAGCTTATTGTTACATACATTTGTGATTGAGGAAAGTGTCACATTTGTTTATAGGTGAAAAGTGGGGCCCTGGAGTTGGTTACTGGAGGGCCCTTGGCACCCCAATCCAACACTGCTAATACAACATGAGTAATAAGGAGACTGTGCAGAGAGGAGGACATAAATTCAAAGCTCTAGGGGGTGTACAACTCATCGTTGCACCCCAGCCCAGCTGCCCGAGGGGGGCTTTGGGAAGAAGACGTTGTGTTAAGTTGCCCTTTCACAATTTTTGCATTACGGCTCAGCAGTCTACATTGATTAGGGCACTAGGTGGGACGTGATTATTATACCGGCTGTATAATTGTGGCTAGTATGGGTAACCCCATTTTTGGGTTCAGCTGTTTGCTTGTCCTGGATCAGTCAATATGCCATAGCATGAAAACCTCCTTTAATGCTCTTTCCAATCTACACAGGAAACTTGGCCAAAGTTGGAGACCATCAAGGGACAGGATCCCAACCTGGCAATGCCAAGAAGCAAATTTCCACCAACCAGCGGCCACGATTCAACTACAACACTGGAAACGCTGGTGGCGCCAATGGAAAAGAGATTCGGGTGCGGAAATATTAGTGGGTTTGGAATGATCCTATAAAGCCAAGCAAGCTATCCCATTAAAAGACATGAAATCTCTGGACATTTTTGACCACAGAACTTTGCTGAAGTGGTGAAAAATGTGTCAAAAGGGCATTTTGTCACCAGTACGGACTTTTTTGAGGATTCTGGAAGGTATTTTCATCATTCCTTCGCCTGACAGAACTGTATTACGTCTCTTGTCTTCTGCTATGGGGATACCAATTATCACTTGGGTACCGGTGGAGACTCTTCCTCGCTGCTATGTAGAATTGACCGACCATTCTGTTCCATAGAGTGACTGCTTCTCATGGGATTTCCCAATAATCTTCAGGCAAGGTGGATGATTTATCCAAAAACCTTCGAAAAATTCTTGTAGATGTCTTGTAAAACTTGTGCGCCTTTTTGTATTATCACTGGATTATTCCCGACTGTTGTATTTCCGCCAGCTCCGAAACTGAAGAGGGCCATGGCATTGACCTTAAATATTGGACACAATGGGCATTATTGGTATTACTACGAAAAGGAACTTGTGCCTTCCTCTAAGTCAGAGAGCACGCGATCCCAAGATGATGCCACGGAGCATCTTTCTTATGCAATGGACTAACGTCCAAAGGAGATGACGATTGAACCGTTAAGTAAAGTGCGGGCAATCATCGGCCTCATACCTCTGCAGGGTCTATAAAACCTTGGTACTATGCAAATTTACTAGACTTTTCTGTGAAACGTATACTTTTTAGAGCAAAGTTTCTATAGGTAGATACTGAATTAATAGATCACAATACCAGTCGGGTGGTCCGGTATAGGATTATGCTCATTTTGACCCAATTTGCCCGTATATAATTATATGTGGTCTTTTTTTACACACACATTTTGAAGCTATTTAAGTGGAAATATTGGCCCAGGAGGGAAGGGGCCAAAGCCCCCAATATGGCAGCATGTACGTCAGTTGGTATGGTTTGGCAATGAGTACTTGAGTATGGCTACGACATTGGCAATGCTTGGCCCAGGTATCTGGAGCCTTTATCAGGCCTAAACTACCCTAGACTACCAGGGATATTAATATTTAAGACTAAACCACTCTATACCACCAGGAATATTCTGGATTAACCCCTAAACCACCTTACATTAAAATCTTGGCGTTAAAGTATTTAGGTGGCGGGTTGGTCAGTATTGATCTTGCAACTGTTATGGTATCTAAAGCACCCTATACCACAAGGAATTCCTGAATTAACCCGTAAACCACCCTATATGACTGGGAGTATTAATATCTGAGCTACACTATACCACCAGGGTTTTTTTGGATTAGCCCTTATATCAACCTATACCACTAGAGTATTAATAATGATACCAAAACCACACTATACCAGCAGGATTTTTTTTAGTTTAGCCCTAAACTACCTTATGTCACCATAAATATTAATATTATCACCAAACCACCTTATACCAAAAGGGATTTCATGAGATTTTGTCGTTTAGCCATAAACTACCTATTAATATTATCATCTATATTATCAGGGATTTCTTGGCTTAGTTCCTTTAACGCTCTATACCACCAGGAGTATTAATATCAATACCTACACCACTCTATATCCCCATAAATTGGCTGGTTAACCCTTACTCCACCCTATAGCACCAGAAATAATATAATGTAACATCTAATCCACCCAATCCCACCAGGAGTATGAATATTAATATCTAAACAACTCAATACCACCAGGGTTTTTCTGGATTGGCTCTAACCCACCCCATTCCACCAGAAGAATGACTACTAACACGAAAACCACCCTAGGTAACAAGGGATAAAATAGCAAAGCCGTTATACCACCCGATGCCACTAGAAATATGAATATTAACACCAAAAACTACCCTATACCACCAAGAATTTTCAGAGGTAGCTCCTAAAGTGTCCTACACTACCTGAAGTAGTAAAATAAACACTAAAATCACCCTAAATCATGTAAAGAACCATACAAAGAGGTTGTTGAGTTTAGTCTTCAAGCTGGAACCCTACACAGATAACCTTCAAAGAAGTATTACATGGTACCCATTAAAATGAGTAGTTTGGCTGTATAAATAAATGGATGGACTGAGCTGGCATAAAAGAGATTTTCTTAACCAGACAGCGCTTTTGAAATTAACATCTTCATCACATTTAGACCATAAATTCTATTAATTTTTACCTCCAGGTCCCACTAGACCACCCGGGATAATATTTATTAAAATATTACCTGATTAGTAAGTTACGTTAAAGAATTTGACACCATCATAAACCAATGTGTTTTATTATAAACAACTAAAAAAAAATCATAATCAGGATCTATATTATCCAAGGCCAGAAATCCTTACAGTTCTAGCACTTTTATTATCCTTTCTAGTGGGAAGGGAAATAAAGGTTTTTCTTCTGCATCTGGATCAGAACTTTGTATACTTTGTACTGATTATTTTTCTGTTGACTGTTTTTATATAAATGAAATTGGAATAAAATAATCTCAGTCACAAGACTGGACGGAACATTTTTTTTTTAATTCTTAACTCTACATTCCTTAAAGGGGTTGTCCAGGTTTAGAATAGCATGGCTGCTTTCATCCATAAAAAAACTCCCATAATGATCCATGCCTTATGTCAAGGTTTTACAGCACAAATCTGTTGAAGTGAATGGAGCTGATCTGCAATACCACACCCAGCCTGCAGAAAGGTGTGGCGCTGTTTTTGGAAGACAAAAGTCATTTTCTTTTTCCCTCTTTAATGTCTTACCTTAAAATACTCTTCTTTGCTGAACTACTGAAACTCTGTTAGCTTTCTTCACTGCGGTCCCTGTTGGTTCAGTGTCTGTATGGTGAAAAAAAATAAAATCTATGACAGTGGTGTCCAATCTGTGGTATTTCTGCTGTCATAAAACTATAACTCCCATGTTATCAGAGCATGCTGGCAGTTGTACAGTAGTTTCACAACCACTGCGTAGCCGCAGGTTGGAAACCAGTGATCTACAGACCAAAACTATATCCTTTGTCTTGAAGAGAATGTACAACTTTTCTACATTATCTGACATTCATGTAGGCCTAGAAGCTGAGACCTAAACTACTTCTGGGTGTCGTGTCCCTAAACGAAGGCGGCCATGCTCCCAATAAAATCAGTGGGCTACAAACACCATCAGCTTCACCCATGAAAACCTCAATGAAGCCAATGCCAACCAATAAATCGATGAAGGTCTCAGCTTGCTGCCTTTGACCAAGAACATCCGTAGAGTGCTCCAGAAGATATTTCAAGGGTCTACATACCCTGACAACTGTTCATATGGATTTGATTAAACCTACAAGATCCTAAGCAACCATTTTAGAAAAATATCCAACTTTTTGTAGAAAAGAGGGTCCTCAGTAATGTCTGCACTGAGCATGACGGCCCAAGATTAGCTGACTACTATGAAGAATCCATATCACTTGGCCTTGATTAGAGAATGGTAGATAGTCTTGATGATTATATGTAGATGAAGGGAGTTATCGATCAGATACTCTGAGGTTCGTTTCTGCAGATCGGCCTGGGCTAAGAAGTCAGACACTTCATCCGTGCTCTGGTGGACGCTGTAGACGTGCTTCACAAACACCTTGCCTTGCTGTCTTTTCACTCCAACCAGTACGGTCTTCTGGAATGTGACTCCTGCAAAATCTAGACCGCTCATGGCCGAAGTGACCACCAGTCGTGGCCTACCTTCTTCAAGACGATTCGATGGGGAACCACCAGACACGGACTCTGAGTAGACAGGACGGAGACTGACGGGAAGCCAACGTGGAGAAAAGATTGCGTTCCAAGTGATCTTCTTAGTGGAGTCAAAATTACTTGGGCCAAGCTGAGTTTGAAAGCTAAGGCTTCGATCATCTCTGGCAGGGTTGTTGATGATCCATTGGGACCCCCAAGGTGAAGACAGATAATTCCGAGGAATGAACATGCTACAGTTGACATCAAAATACTTTGCGAGATGCAGAGGAGAGGCAGAGTGAAACTGGAAGGCTTGGAACAGGAGATCTTGGAGAAAATGTTGGTAGGACACCAATAACATGGACTGCTTCTGGATTTGAAAAAGATGACTCGGAGGAATCATGGGGTACCTGATAGACCTCAGGATTTTCTCAATGATGGACACATTTGGGTTGTTCCGATTCACCCATTCTTCAACCGAACTGAACAATTGTAGCTCACTCTGCAACACCAAGTCAGATCGTTGTAGAAGAGAAACCATCAAGTCTTCGCTCACGGTTGCCCACTCATTGCTACTCATCACGGTGGAAAGGTTCCAGGCCAAAAACTTCAAGCAACTTTCCTGCAAGGTTTCATCACCAATCCCTAAAGCGTAGTGGTACCAGCTCACTACATGGCCTTGAGATGACTCACTGGCTAAATGGGTCTTCATATAATCGGCAACGCCTTTCTGTAGCGCCAAAACATGGTACTTGCTGGCCAGTCGGTGAAGGGGTATGGCTTGATTTAACTGGACCGAGATCTCCCCACAATAGAAGTACCTGCAAGAACAGTAAGCATATTGAAAGTTTTACTAGTGACGGACCTCAGTCAGTCAGTCCTGGAAACCATCAACAAGCATGGTGGATGCTGTTGATGGATCTTATTGTGTTTAGATTGACTTCATATGACAGCCTGGTTCACTGCACATGAACAGTTGTATTTAGGTATATGTGAAATTCAGGCTATGGGGTTATTAATGGGCCTGTCATAGAGGAGAAGAGACCTGTTAAAGGACCCCTCTCTATGAGAACTGTAAAAGCAATTGCAATTCTGGCTGACTATGGAAAACCTGAGAATTCTACCAGGTGCATAATATTCTTCAATAGCAGCTTGTTGATGCTTTCCATTGCTTTACACTTACAAATGTATCACTTTAGCACTCTACCACATAATATGTGCTGTATATGTTTTATTGAAGTGCTAATTAATTTACCTTATGAATTTCTCAAACAGAACAGCGGACTCTGGGGCCTCCAGAAGCGTCACCACGCTCTTGTTCTCTAGGAGGCCTTCAAAGACGTCGCTTTGGAGGACGAGCAGCAGCTGATGAGTGTGGATGATCTTCACCTCATCAGAGTTGGTGGTGCGTATGCGCAGCGTGCTGTCACTGGCGTTGCCATTCTGTAGCAGCTCCTGCAGCCGCTGGATGACCATGGAGGAGTGATTAATGAGGGTGGCTGTAGCATCACCCCCCAAATCAGATTTGTGAGCTGCAAGAAGAAGACAATAGGAAACACATGTTTACAAGTTCTGTGACTTTCTAGTGACCCCTATTAACATACCTTCTAATAAAAAATACAGGTGATTCTCACAAAATTAGAATATCATCAAAAAGCTAATTTATTTTAGATCTTCAATACAAAAAATGGAACTGATATATTATATAATCATTACAAGCAGAGTGATCTATTTCATGTGTTTATTTCTGTTAATGTTGATGATTATGGCTTACAGCCAATGAAAACCCAAAAGTCATTATCTCAGTAAATTAGAATACTTTATAACACCAGCTTGAAAAATGATTTAATATTCCGAAATGTTGGCCTACTGAAATGTATGTTCACTAAATGCACTCAATACTTGGTCAGGGCTCCTTTTGCATCAATTACTGCATCAATGCGGCGTGGCATGGAGGCGATCAGCCTGTGGCACTGCTGAGGTGTTATGGAAGCCCAGGTTGCTTTGATAGCAGCCTTCAGCTCGTCTGCATTGTTGGGTCTGGAGTCTCTCATCTGCCGCTTGACAATAAGATCAGGTGAGTTTGCTGGCCAATCAAGCACAATGATACTGTTGTTTGTACACCAGGTATTGGAACTTTTGGCAGTGTGGACAGGTGCCAAGTCCTGCTGGAGAATGGCATTTTCATCTCCAAAAAGCTTGTCAGCAGAGGGAAGCATGAAATGCTCTAAAATTAGATCACTCTGTTTGTAATGACCCTATAATTTATGAGTTTCTGTTTTTGTATTGAAGAACTGAAATAAATTAACTTCTTGATATTCTAATTTAGCGAGAAGCACCTTTACATGTTTGAAATGGAGAATTTTGCAACTTTTGAAATGCAGAGTTTCCCTACAGCACACCCGCAGGAAAAATAAAGTATTACAGTGCTTTTCTATCCTGGGGACGGGGCATGATAAACAAAATCTAGGAACATCAACAAGAGAATCCCTGTCCTGCTCTCTCTTGTAGGTATCCGGCAACTGTTTCCGGCAAACTATCAATAAGTTGCTGCTGTCAGATTTTTATTTTGTCAGACAACCATTATTTACAGTGCATGTAATGGTTTGCTTTTTTTGTGTATGCATTATTAACCCCGGAATTCAATGTGAAGGACCAATAGCATCCATGTGATGTTGAGTTAAACTGCCATGCAATTGATGTAAAGACATGTTAAGATCGGTGAGCAGCAGCCGACCTACTTGTTGATGGTTTCCAGGTAGCAGTTGTTTTTTATTATTTATTTCTAAGGGTGATGGTAGATATTACATTTGTTGGCTATAGTGAGTAGTAGTTCATAATTAAATATGGTCGAGTGATACAAGATGGACGATGTGGCTGAATCCTACAGTCGATCACTGACTTACTGTCAATCACAAAGTAGGATCGCTACTTCCAATAGGTGGCGCTATAGAGTTCAAGTCCTCTTTTTCTCTTAAGAGGCAATTTGCATGTCAATCACAAAGTGATAGCTGATAACAGAGAACAACAGATAGCATTGAACGACATAAAAAACACAGTTTAATTAGAACTTAATTCCCTTTATACTGCCATCTAAAAAAGGAGGAAGCTGCCCATGACCACATGTTCCCAGGGCATTGAATATTTATTTTGATGGCTGGACAATATTCCAGGCCGCACAATCCGCTCTTCAGTTCGGTCTCTGCCAGAAACTCATTTCCATCTCGTGACAGCACAAAAGAGGTTCCCAACCCAGTAACCCATTACACAGAATGAGTCCACCTCAGCGACAGCGGAGGAACGGGCACCCTCCCTCTTGCCCACCACCCCTGGCCTTCTTGTTCCGCTCCTTCACAATTTGGCTTTAAGAGTCAACTGGACAAGGTACAAAAGCTCATTGATGATCTATTCACATGCGGCAACACAAACTCCGGAGCGGCCCAGCCAGCCTGTCCCACATCCCATTCAGACCGGCGGACAGATGGCACAATGGCTACCGAAGGGATTACCCCCTCTTAACTCCTCTCTTGCCATAAAGAGTGAAAACAGTCCCCACTAAAACAAACACCATATGGGAGCCCTTCAAATGCCATGATATCAGAAGGGCGGACTATATGTGTATATGTATGTGTATGTATGCTGTATGTGTATATGTATGTCTATGTATGCTGTGTGTGTACATATATGTGTATGTATGCTGTGTGTATGTATATATATATATGTGTATGTATGCTGTGTGTGTACATATACGTGTATGTATGCTGTGTGTTTGTATACATATATGTGTATGTATGCTGTGCGTGTACATATATGTGTATGTATGCTGTGCGTGTACATATATGTGTATGTATGCTGTGCGTGTACATATATGTGTATGTATGCTGTGTGTGTACATATATGTGCATGTATGCTGTGTGTACATATATGTGTATGTATGCTGTGTGTGTACATATATGTGTATGTATGCTGTGTGTACATATATGTGTATGTATGCTGTGTGTGTACATATATGTGTATGTATGCAGTGTGTGTATATATGTGTATGTATGCTGTGTGTGTACATATATGTGTATGTATGCTGTGTGTGTACATATATGGTATGTATGCTGTGTGTGTATATATATGTGTATGTATGCTGTGTGTGTACATATATGTGTATGTATGCAGTGTGTGTACATATATGTGTATATATGCTGTGTGTGTACATAATAATAATAATAATAATCTTTATTTATATAGCGCCAACATATTCCGCAGCGCTTTACAGTTTAACAGTTTCAAAACACAAGTCATAAGTAACAACGTTAACAATACAGTAATTAAAGCAAAATAAGACGACCCTGCTCGAGAGAGCTTTACAATCTACAATGAGGTGGGGGAGATACAAAGTACAGGTGTGTATATACAATGGTGTATTTACAATGATGGTCCAGCCATCTTGAGGGAGTGATGGATGGAGATAGTGAATGGGCTACACACACACACTTACACCTAGAACGACTTTGGTTAGTGAATGTGATAGGCCACTCTGAACAAATGTGTTTTGAGGGAGCACCTGAAACCATGCAAATTGTGGATAGTCCTAATTTCTTGGGGTAGAGCATATATGTGTATGTATGCTGTGTGTACATATTTGTGTATGTATGCTGTGTGTGTATATATATGTGTATGTATGCTGTGCGTGTACATATATGTGTATGTATGCTGTGCGTGTACATATATGTGTATGTATGCTGTGTGTACATATATGTGTATGTATGCTGTGTGTGTGTATATGTGTATGTATGCTGTGCGTGTACATATATGTGTATGTATGCTGTGTGTGTATATATATGTGTATGTATGCTGTGCGTGTACATATATGTGTATGTATGCTGTGCGTGTACATATATGTGTATGTATGCTGTGCGTACATATATGTGTATGTATGCTGTGTGTGTGTATATGTGTATGTATGCTGTGCGTGTACATATATGTGTATGTATGCTGTGCGTGTACATATATATGTGTATGTATGCTGTGTGTACATATATGTGTATGTATGCTGTGTGTGTGTATATGTGTATGTATGCTGTGCGTGTACATATATGTGTATGTATGCTGTGTGTGTATATATATGTGTATGTATGCTGTGCGTGTACATATATGTGTATGTATGCTGTGCTTGTACATATATGTGTATGTATGCTGTGTGTACATATATGTGTATGTATGCTGTGTGTGTGTATATGTGTATGTATGCTGTGCGTGTACATATATGTGTATGTATGCTGTGTGTGTACATATATGTGCATGTATGCTGTGTGTACATATATGTGTATGTATGCTGTGTGTGTACATATATGTGTATGTATGCAGTGTGTGTATATATGTGTATGTATGCTGTGTGTGTACATATATGTGTATGTATGCTATGTGTGTACATATATGTGTATGTATGCTGTGTGTGTACATATGTGTATGTATGCTGTGTGTACATATATGTGTATGTATGCTGTGTGTGTACATATATGTGTATGTATGCTGTGTGTACATATATGTGTATGTATGCTATGTGTGTACATATATGTGTATGTATGCTGTGTGTGTACATATGTGTATGTATGCTGTGTGTACATATATGTGTATGTATGCTGTGTGTGTACATATATGTGTATGTATGCTGTGTGTACATATATGTGTATGTATGCTGTGTGTACATATATGTGTATGTATGCTGTGTGTGTACATATATGTGTATGTATGCAGTGTGTGTATATATATATGTGTATGTATGCTGTGTGTGTACATATATGTGTATGTATGCTGTGTGTGTACATATATGTGTATGTATGCAGTGTGTGTATATATATGTGTATGTATCTGTGTGTGTACATATATGTGTATGTATGCTATGTGTGTACATATATGTGTATATATGCTGTGTGTGTACATAATAATAATAATAATAATCTTTATTTATATAGCGCCAACATATTCCGCAGCGCTTTACAGTTTAACAGTTTCAAAACACAAGTCATAGGTAACAACGTTAACAATACAATAATTAAAGCAAAATAAGCCGACCCTGCTCGTGAGAGCTTACAATCTACGATGAGGTGGGGGAGATACAAAGTACAAGTGTGTATATACAATGGTGCATTTACAATGATGGTCCAGCCATCTTGAGGGAGTGATGGATGGAGATATTGAATGGGCTACACATACACACTTAAACATAGAACGACTTTGGTTAGTGAATGTGATAGGTCGCTCTGAACAAATGTGTTTTGAGGGAGCACCTGAAACCATGCAAATTGTGGATAGTCCTAATTTCTTGGGGTAGAGCATATATGTGTATGTATGCTGTGTGTACATATATGTGTATGTATGCTGTGTGTGTATATATATGTGTATGTATGCTGTGCGTGTACATATATGTGTATGTATGCTGTGCGTTGTACATATATGTGTATGTATGCTGTGTGTACATATATGTGTATGTATGCTGTGTGTGTGTATATGTGTATGTATGCTGTGCGTGTACATATATGTGTATGTATGCTGTGTGTGTATATATATGTGTATGTATGCTGTGCGTGTACATTATGTGTATGTATGCTGTGCGTGTACATATATGTGTATGTATGCTGTGTGTACATATATGTGTATGTATGCTGTGTGTGTGTATATGTGTATGTATGCTGTGCGTGTACATATATGTGTATGTATGCTGTGTGTGTATATATATGTGTATGTATGCTGTGCGTGTATTATATGTGTATGTATGCTGTGCGTGTACATATATGTGTATGTATGCTGTGTGTACATATATGTGTATGTATGCTGTGTGTGTGTTATGTGTATGTATGCTGTGGTGTACATATATGTGTATGTATGCTGTGTGTGTACATTATGTGCATGTATGCTGTGTGTACATATATGTGTATGTTGCTGTGTGTGTACATATATGTGTATGTATGCAGTGTGTGTATATATGTGTATGTATGCTGTGTGTGTACATACATGTGTATGTATGCTATGTGTGTACATATATGTGTATGTATGCTGTGTGTGTACATATGTGTATGTATGCTGTGTGTACATATATGTGTATGTATGCTGTGTGTGTACATATATGTGTATGTATGCTGTGTGTACATATATGTGTATGTATGCTATGTGTGTACATTATGTGTATGTATGCTGTGTGTGTACATATGTGTATGTATGCTATGTGTGTACATATTTGTGTATATTGCTGTGTGTGTGTACATAATAATAATAATAATAATATAATAATCTTTATTTATATAGCGCCAAATATTCCGCAGCGCTTTACAGTTTAACAGTTTCAAAACACAAGTCATAGGTAACAACGTTAACAATACAGTAATTAAAGCAAAATAAGACGACCCTGCTCGTGAGAGCTTACAATCTACAATGAGGTGGGGGAGATACAAAGTACAGGTGTGTATATACAATGGTGCATTTCCAATGATGGTCCAGCCATCTTGAGGGAGTGATGGATGGAGATATTGAATGGGCTACACATACACACTTAAACATAGAACGACTTTGGTTAGTGAATGTGATAGGCCACTCTGAACAAATGTGTTTTGAGGGAGCACCTGAAACCATGCAAATTGTGGTAGTCTAATTTCTTGGGGTAGAGCATATATGTGTATGTATGCTGTGTGTACATATATGTGTATGTTTGCTGTGTGTGTATATATATGTGTATGTATGCTGTGCGTGTACATATATGTGTATGTATGCTGTGGTGTACATTTGTGTATGTATGCTGTGTGTACATATATGTGTATGTATGCTGGTGTGTGTGTATATGTGTATGTATGCTGTGCGTGTACATATATGTGTATGTATGCTGTGTGTGTATTATTATGTGTATGTATGCTGTGCGTGTAATATATGTGTATGTATGCTGTGCGTTGTACATATATGTGTATGTATGCTGTGTGTTACATATATGTGTATGTATGCTGTGTGTGTGTATATGTGTATGTATGCTGTGCGTGTACATATATGTGTATGTTGCTGTGTGTGTACATATATGTGCATGTATGCTGTGTGTACATATATGTGTATGTATGTGTGTGTGTACATATATGTGTATGTATGCAGTGTGTGTATATATGTGTATGTATGCTGTGTGTGTACATAATGTGTATGTATGCTGTGTGTACATATATGTGTATGTATGCTGTGTGTGTACATATATGTGTATGTATGCTGTGTGTAATATATGTGTATGTATGCTGTGTGTGTACATATATGTGTATGTATGCTGTGGTTGTGTACATATATGTGTATGTATGCGTGTGTACATATATGTGTATGTATGCTGTGTGTGTACATATGTGTATGTATGCTATGTGTGTACATATATGTGTATATATGCTGTGTGTGTACAATAATAATATAATAATAATAATCTTTATTTATATAGCGCCAACATATTCCGCAGCGCTTTACAGTTTAACAGTTTCAAAACACAAGTCATAGGTAACAACGTTAACAATACAGTAATTAAAGCAAATAAGCCGACCCTGCTCGTGAGAGCTTACAATCTACAATGAGGTGGGGAGATACAAAGTACAAGTTGTGTATATACAATGGTGTATTTACAATGATGGTCCAGCCATCGGAGTGATGGATGGAGATAGTGAATGGGCTACACATACACACTTAAACATAGAACGACTTTGATTAGTGAATGTGATAGGCCACTCTGAACAAATGTGTTTTGAGGGAGCACCTGAAACCATGCAAATTGTGGATAGTCCTAATTTCTTGGGGTAGAGCATATATGTGTATGTATGCTGTGTGTACATATATGTGTATGTATGCGTGTGTGTATATATATGTGTATGTATGCTGTGCGTGTACATATATGTGTATGTATGCTGTGCGTGTACATATATGTGTATGTATGCTGTGTTTCATATATGTGTATGTATGCTGTGTGTGTGTATATGTGTATGTATGCTGTGCGTGTACATATATGTGTATGTATGCTGTGTGTGTATATATATGTGTATGTATGCTGTGCGTGTACATATATGTGTATGTATGCTGTGCGTGTACATATATGTGTATGTATGCTGTGTGTACATATATGTGTATGTATGCTGTGTGTGTATATGTGTATGTATGCTGTGGTGTACATATATGTGTATGTATGCTGTGTGTACATATATGTGCATGTATGCTTGTGTGTACATATTGTGTATGTATGCTGTGTGGTACATATATGTGTATGTATGCAGTGTGTGTAATATATGTGTATGTATGCTGGTGTGTACATATGTGTATGTATGCTATGTGTGTACATATATGTGTATGTATGCTGTGTGTGTACATATGTGTATGTATGCTGTGTTACATATATGTGTATGTATGCTGTGTGTGTACATTATGTGTATGTTGCTGTGTGTACTATATGTGTATGTATGCTATGTGTGGTTACATTATATGTGTATGTATGCTGTGTGTGTACATATGTGTATGTATGCTATGTGTGTACATATATGTGTATATATGCTGTGTGTGTACATATAATAATAATAATAATAATAATAATCTTATTTAAATAGCGCCATCATATTCCGCAGCGCTTTACAGTTTAACAGTTTTCAAAACACAAGTCATAAGTAACAACGTTAACAATACAATAATTAAAGCAAAATAAGCCGACCCTGCTCGTGAGAGCTTACAATCTACAATGAGGTGGGGGGATACAAAGTACAGGTGTGTATATACAATGGTGTATTTCCAATGATGGTCCAGCCATCTTGAGGGGAGTGATGGATGGAGATAGTGAATGGGCTACACACACACACTTACACCTAGAACGACTTTGGTTAGTGAATGTGATAGGCCCTCTGAACAAATGTGTTTTGAGGGAGCACCTGAAACCATGCAAATTGTGGATAGTCCTAATTTCTTGGGGTAGAGCATTATGTGTATGTATGCTGTGTGTACATATTTGTGTATGTATGCTGTGTGTGTATATATATGTGTATGTATGCTGTGCGTGTACATATATGTGTATGTATGCTGTGCGTGTACATATATGTGTATGTATGCTGTGTGTACATATATGTGTATGTATGCTGTGTGTGTGTATATGTGTATGTATGCTGTGCGTGTTTCATATATGTGTATGTATGCTGTGTGTGTATTATATATGTGTATGTATGCTGTGCGTGTACATATATGTGTATGTATGCTGTGCGTGTACATATATGTGTATGTATGCTGTGTGTACATATATGTGTATGTATGCTGTGTGTGTGTATATGTGTATGTATGCTGTGGTGTACATATATGTGTATGTATGCTGTGGTGTACATATATATGTGTATGTAGCTGTGTGTACATATATGTGTATGTATGCTGTGGTGTCATATATGTGTTTTGTATGCTGTGGGGTACATATATGTGTATGTATGCTGTGTGTGTATATTATGTGTATGTATGCTGTGGGGTACATATATGTGTATGTATGCTGTCGTGTACATATATGTGTATGTATGCTGTGTGTAATATATGTGTATGTATGCTGTGTGTGTACTATATGTGTATGTATGCTGTGCGTGTACATATATGTGTATGTATGCTGTGTGTTACATATATGTGCATGTATGCTGTGTGTAATATATGTGTATTTATGCTGTGTGTGTACATATATGTGTATGTATGCAGTGTGTATATATGTGTATGTATGCTGTGTGTGTACATATATGTGTATGTATGCTTGTGTGTACATATATGTGTATGTATGCTGTGTGTGTACAATATGTGTATGTATGCTGTGTGTACATATGTATGTATGCTGTGGTGTACATATATGTGTATGTATGCTGTGTGTACATATATGTGTATGTATGCTTGTGTGTACATATATGGTATGTATGCTGTGTGTGTACATATGTGTATGTATGCTGTGTGTACATATATGAGTATGTATGCTGTGTGTGTACATATATGTGTATGTATGCTGTGTGTACATATATGTGTATGTATGCTGTGTGTACATATATGTGTATGTATGCTGTTGTTTATGTGTATGTATCAGTGTGTGTATATATATATGTGTATGTATGCTGTGTGTGTACATATATGTGTATGTATGCTGTGTGTGTACATATATGTTGTATGTATGCATGTGTGTAAATATGTGTATGTATGCTGTGTGTGTACATATATGTGTATGTATGCTATGTGTGTACATATATGTGTATATATGCTGTGTGTGTACATAATAATAATAATTAATAATTCTTATTTATATAGCCCAACATATTCGCAGCGCTTTACAGTTTAACAGTTTCAAAACACAAGTCATAAGGTAACAACGTTAACAATACAATAATTAAAGCAAATAAGCCGACCCTGCTCGTGAGAGCTTACAATCTACAATGAGGTGGGGGAGATACAAAGTACAGGTGTGTATATACAATGGTGCATTTCCAATGATGGTCCAGCCATCTTGAGGGAGGGATGGATGGAGATAGTGAATGGGCTACACATACACACTTAACATAGAACGACTTTGGTTAGTGAATGTGATAGGCCACTCTGAACAAATGTGTTTTGAGGGAGCACCTGAAACCATGCAAATTGTGGATAGTCCTAATTTCTTGGGGTAGAGCATATATGTGTAAAGTATGCTGTGTGTACATATGTGTATGTTTTGCTGTGTGTGTATATATATGTGTATGTATGCTGTGCGTGTACATATATGTGTATGTATGCTGTGCGTGTACATATATGTGTATGTAAGCTGTGTGTACCATATATGTGTATGTATGCTGTGTGTGTGTATATGTGTAGTTTTGCTGTGCGGTTACATATAGTGTATGATGCTGGTGTGTTTCATAATGTGCATGTAGCTGTGTGTACATTATGGTATTAGCTGTGTGTTAATATATGTGTTTTACATGGTGTATATATATGTGTAGTATGCTGTGTGTGTCAAAAATTGTATTTTTTCTATTGTGTACTTTTTTGTATTTTTCTGTGTGTACATATTTTTTGTAGCTTGTGTCTATATGTTATTAGCGTGTTGTACATAAGTTTGTAGCTGTGTGTAATATATGTGTATTATCTATGTGTGTACATATATTGTATTATGCTGTTGTCATATTATTTTTTTATTTTAAGTTTTTTGTAGCCTTTTATTCCATGGCGTTTACATGTGAAGAGGGCAAGTATAGCAAGTACGTAAACATGGCAATAAAAGGCACACAAATACAGAAGGAGAAGGACCTGCCCGCAAGGGTCCGTTACGGGGAGTAGCTAGGAGAGGAAGAGCTGATGTGTGGTGGTTCGTAGACTGATGACACTGCAGGTTGTAGGCTTGTCGGAAGGGGTGGGTCTTCGGGTTTTTTTTTTAAAGGTTTTCCAGGGTGGGCGCAGTCTGTTTTTGGGGGGTAGAGATTTTCCAGATATGGGAGAGGCAGGGAAGCTTTGATGCGGTTGGGGGAAAAAATAAGGGGGTGGGAGGATCTTGAGGGATCAAAGGTTCGTGTGGTATGTACCGGGGACCAGTAAAAATTTAGGAGGGATAGTTTGTGGTGGTTTTGTGGGTTGGTAGGGTTTTGAACGGAGCCTTAACGATGGGAACCAAGAAGGGCTTGCAGAGGGAGAGGCTGGGGAATAGGGGAGACAGGTTATTATCTGAGCAGAGTCGGGAGGATTGGAGGTGAAAGGGGGAAGGCCAAGAGTAGGAGGTTTGCAGTACGGGCGGGAATGATAGGGCTGCATAGTGTTTTGTACTTTCATGGTCAAGGGAAACACGGACCCCCGGGAAATTTTTTGAGTTTGAGACGGCAGGAGGAGGCTAGGTTTGGACATGTGGCTGAAAGAGGGGGGCAGAGCGGGACACCCCGAGCCCCGAGCGTGGGGGGAGGGGGAAAGTGAGCGCCTTGATGTTAATGGACAGGTCTGGGGGGGGGGTAGAGTGAGAGGGGGGAAAGTGAAAATTTTTGTTTGTCCATGTTCATTTTAAAAGCGGAAAGGAAGAAAGCAAAAATAGCAGACAGACATTGGGATTTTGGTCAGAAAGGGGGTGGGTCAGCCCCGAAGGTAGTCGGGTGTCGTCGGGTAGAGATATACGAAGACCAGGGGTTTCTATGAGCGTCCCGGGCCCGGGGTGAGATGGAGAAGGTAGGGGCCCAAAGAACTGAGCCTTGGGGAAAACCGACAGACAGGGGGCGAGGTGAGGGAGGGGTGGGGGGAGAGGGAGACACTGAAAGTGGGTTTGTTAGATATGAGAATCCAAAAAAGGGGCCCACCCCTGGATCCAAGGAGAGAAAATCTGAACGGGGGGAATGGTCCACATGCGAAGGGGAGAAACAGGGCCCCGGGGAAGGGGGACAATAGTGACGCTTGCTCTTGGCGGGGTTTAGGGCGTGGTGACTTAGTTGGGCGTTTCAGTTTTAGGGTCAGTCGGAAACCTGATTGTAAGCGGTCAAAGAGGGACAGAGGGAGGAGGGGGACTTTTTAAGATGGGACATGCTGTTCCCGTATTTTGGGATAAAGGGGGAAGAGATTCGGGCGTAGCAGACCAGAGTGGGTCAAGGGAGGTCTTTTTTGAGAATGGGGTGATTTAGGGATGTTTGAAGATGAGGGGGAAAAACCATTTTTAAGTGAGAGTTGAAGAGGTGGTTAGGTAGGGGGGAAGACGGTGGCGAGGCTAGGGGTGAGGGGGGAAGGGAGCGGGGCAAGCGTGCAAGGGGAGGTTGATCTTGAAGGGGGTGGGGAAAACTGATCTTCTGTCTGGTGGGGAAAATTGGCTTTGGAGGGAAAAGGGTTAGCCTGAGGGAAAAAGGGGGGGTGGGCCAAAGCTTTTCGATCGATCGTCTTTTCTTAAAGAAAAAGGCAAAGTTTCGAGAAAAGAGAGGGGAAAAGGGGGGGTGTGGGGGGCGAGTAGAGAAATTTAAAATGTTGAAGAGCTGTTTAGGGTTGTGAACAGGAGGAATGAAGAGAAAGTAATTTGCTTTTCACAGTGAGTTGGATTTGAAGCTGTAGGGATGCTTGTATCGGTTAGGCCGGCAAGCGGGATTTTTTATCTCCCCTCAGCAACCTGGGAAACCCCCCTCATTTTTTTTGGTGAGGCTGGGCACCCGGGTGTGTTGATTGTACAAGTTTTTTAGTGTGGGGGGCATCCGAATCAAGTGCTGCTGTTATTTCAGGTAAAAAGGGGCAGCAAAATTGTGTCAGAAGT
>JARQOD010000003.1:68079784-68252231 GCA_033576555.1 Oophaga sylvatica | reverse complement strand
TTTGCTGCCCTCCTTGAGACCAGGCCTTGCTCCAAGAGTCTCCACCTCACAGTGCGTGCAGATGCACTCACACCTGCCTGCTGCCATTCCTGAGCAAGCTCTGCACTGCTGGTAGCCCGATCCCGCAGCTGAAACACTTTTAAGAGACGGTCCTGGCGCTTGCTGGTCTTTCTTGGGTGCCATGGAGCCTTTTTGGCAACAATGGAACCTCTCTCCTTGAAGTTCTTGATAGACTGTTGACTGAGGTGCAATTTTTCTAGCTGCGATACTCTTCCCTGTTAGGCCATTTTTGTGCATTGCAATGATGACTGCACATGTTTCTTTAGAGATAACCATGGTTAACAGAAGAGAAACAATGATGCCAAGCACCAGCCTCCTTTTAAAGTGTCCAGTGGTGTCATTCTTACTTAATCATGACAGATTGATCTCCAGCCATGTCCTCATCAACACCCACACCTGTGTTAATGGAGCAATCACTGAAAAGAGGTTAGCTGGTCCTTTTAAGGCAGGGCTGCAATGATGTTGAAATGTGTTTTGGGGGATAAAGTTCATTTTCTAGCCAAATATTGACTTTGCAAGTAATTGCTGTTAAGCTGATCACTCTTTATAACATTCTGGAGTATATGCAAATTGCCATTAGAAAAAGTGAAGCAGTAGACTTTGTAAAAATTAATATTTGTGTCATTCTCAAAACTTTTGTCCATGACTGTACATGAACGGCGGATGTAATTTGTCTCATGATGTATGCATAATGAATGACACAGAGCAGCAGCCATGTATATGGCAGAGCATTATAAAGGCATAATGCCGCAGCGACGGGGTGGGTATAGTGAGGCACAGCTGCACATAGGAGCTCGCAGCAGATGGAGCCCGCACCCCAGGGGGACAGTCTGGGTCAGCTTAGGATCACTGTCTCCTGGGACTGAGCGAACAGTGTACTCAGGGGTGCCGCCACGTCTCTAGCCAGGGGAATGTCATTGAAAGACAGATATTTGCTCTGCCATTAATTCTGCTCTCCAGCAGGGCGTGAAGATTTAATCAATTTCCCCTACATGAGCAGGACTAGTAATGTAAAGAGAAATCACTGGAGGACCGTCCATATGTCGGTATAGTATATAGCTAATATCCCGTCCTTCAAGGGATATCCCAACTTTAATGCTGTAATGTCCTTCATCCTTCACATAGTGTTGTGAACAACTTGCAATGGAGGCTCAAATGTTTTCCATAAAGTCCCTATTATTATTATTTATTTTTATAGCACCATTGATTCCATGGTGCTGTACATGACAAGGGGTTACATGCAAGTTACAGGTATCAAACTAACAATGACAGACTGATACAGAGGGGAGAGGACGGGTTTACATTCTACAGGATGGTGGGGAAGGAGACAACAGGTTGGTGGGTCGCAGCAGCTCCGGTGTTGGTGAGGCAGTAGCTCCGGTAGTGGTGAGGATGCAGCGGGGTCATTGCAGGCTGTAGGCTTTCCTGAAGAGGTGGGTTTTCAGGTTCCGTCTGAAGGATCCGAATGTGGTTGATAGTCGGACGTGTTGGGGCAAAGAATTCCAGAGGATGGGGGATATTCGGGAGAAGTCTTGGAGGTGGTTGGGTGAGGAGCGAATAAGTGTGGAGGAGAGAAGGAGGTCTTGGGAGGACCGGAGATTACGTGAGGGAAGATATATTGGGAGATTAGTTCAGAGATATAAGGAGGAGACAGGTTATAGATGGCCTTGTAGGTCAGTATTAGTAATTTGAATTGGATACGCTGAGGGAGTGGGAACCAGTTAAGAGATTTGCAGAGGGGAGAAGTGAAGGAGTAGCGAGGAGAGAGATTAATTAGTCAGGCAGCAGAGTTAAGGATGGACTGGAGAGGTGCGAGGGTGTTAGCAGGGAGGCCAGAGAAAAGGGTGTTGCAGTAGTCGAGGTGGGAGATGATGAGGGCATGCACAATCATTTTCGTAGATTGAGGGTTGAGGAAAGGACGGATTCTTGAAATATTTTTGAGCTGAAGGCGACAGGAGGTAAAAAGAGCTTGGATGTGCGGTTTGAAGGACAGGGCAGAGTCAAGGGTTACTCCGATGCAGCGGACTTCTGGTACGGGGGAAAGCGTGATGTCGTTAATTGTGATAGATAGGTCAGGTAAGGAAGATCTGTGGGATGGGGGAAAGATGATGAGTTCAGATTTGTCCACATTGAGTTTGAGGAAGAGGGAGGAGAAGAAGGAGGATATGACTGATAGACACTCGGGGATTCTGGACAGCAGAGATGTGACGTCTTGGCCAGAGAGGTACATCTGAGTGTCATCAGCATAAAGGTGGTACTGGAATCCGTGGGACTTTATGAGTTGCCCCAGGCCAAGTGTATAGACTGAGAAGAGTAGGAGTCCTAGAACAGAGCCTTGGGGGACTCCAACAGAGAGAGGGTGGGACGAGGAGGTAGTGTGGGAGTGGGAGACGCTGAATGTGCGGTTGGAAAGGTATGAGGAGATCCAGGATAGGGCGAGGTCCTTCACGCCAAAGGAGGAGAGAATCTGTAGTAGAAGGCAGTGGTCAACTGTGTCAAAAGCAGAGCACAGGTCTAGAAGGAGGAGTATAGAGTATTGTCCGTTCGCTTTGGCTGTAAGCAGGTCATTAGTAATTTTGGTCAGGGCTGTCTCAGTGGAGTGATCGGGGCGGAAACCAGATTGTAGAGTGTCAAAGAGCAAGTTAGAAGAGAGGTGGTAGGAAAGCTCAGCGTGGACGTGCAGCTCCAGGAGTTTGGAAGCGAATTGGGCGATAGCTGGACATAGCGGTTGGGTCGAGGGTTGGCTTTTTAAGGATAGGCGTGATTGTGGCATGCTTGAAAGCAGAAGGGAAGTGTCATGTGTGCATCGCCACGAAGATCGTCGCGGTTGCACATTCTGACTTCTCACAGCTGAGTTGCTGTTTCTTTGTGTTTGGCAGTTAGGGAGTTAATTCTGTCTGTGCTCAGTTCTGGGACTGGGTGCAGTTTCTTCCGGCTGCAATTAATTATTTGTTGATTGGTTTCCTTTAAATCTCTGGTTGTCTGTGTTGGGAGTTGCCAGTGAAATTCTTCATGCAGACCACAGATAGGATTGTATCTGTATAGACTTAAGTTAAAGAGCTCCTTAGTTGTTTTAAGCTCACCTTGCTTAGAGTTTAATATCCCAGATCATTTATGTTCCTTCTGTGTTTGAGTGTGTATGCAAGTCTGTGTTTTCTCCAGTCTGTCTTATATGTCTAATCTGTGTATTTAGCAGAGATCAGCCCATATCCCTTTGGTGGTAATCAGAATCCTTCTTAGGACTGATTACAGGGTTCAGGGACTGATAGGAGACAGGGTTAGGCTGGAGACTTGGACCTCTGAACCATTATCAGTACCTCCAAGGTGAGGGATTAGTTAGGACCCCAGTTTAGGGTCAGGTTAGACCCCCGGTCCTCCTCTTTCCTGTGACAGTGTATCAAGTCCTCAAGATTAACCCTGAGTTCAACAGGTATCGTGTCAGGTAAATCTATTCTATATTTACATGCTGATGTTGCTAATCTATATGTTGTATAGAGTGTTGTTCTTTTAAGAATAGTTTACTGACATCGTACACATATCATAAGACCGCGTGACATTTTCACTGGCCAATAAAATTATTCCCAGTTGCCATGGATCCAGTAGCCCAGCTGGCTCTGCAGTTGCAGGGATTATCCATGGAGCTGACGGACATTAAGTCCAAAGTTTTGTCTCCCTCGGAGCAAACCAGATTTGAACCTAAAGTAGCTCCCCCGGACAGGTTCACTGGTGGGCGAGACAAATTTTTTACCTTCAGGGAAGCATGTAAATTGTATTTTCGGCTTCGGCCTCGATCATCAGGGAGTGAAGAGCAGAGAGTGGGAATTGTTATCTCGCTCCTACAAGGGGACCCTCAATCCTGGGCCTTCTCCCTTCCTCCGGGATCCCCGGCTCTACAGTCAGTAGATCGATTTTTTACTGCCCTGGGTTTGGTATATGATGACCCAGATCGGGTCTCTCTTGCTGAGACAAAATTACGTAAGATACAGCAGGGAGATCGTCCGGCGGAGGAATTTGCTTCTGAGTTCCGTAGATGGGCCACAGATACTCAGTGGAATGACCCAGCTCTTAGGAGCCAGTTTTGTCATGGGCTTTCTGACAAATTAAAGGACGTTTTGGCTCAGTATGATTCTCCTCCATCACTGGAGGCTGCTATGGCCCTAGCTATCCGTACTGATAGACGGCTCCGGGAGAGGTGCGAGGAAAGAGGGACATTTTGTTGGGGGGTGTCCATCCCGTGCCTTGTTGAGCAAAAAGTCGCTGGAAAACTGTTAATCCCAGGTTGTGTGGTGGACGACAACCTGGGAGTATGTATTTCGTCCGCTAGTTCTTCTCAGTTCCTTGTACCAGTGGAGGTGGTGGTTGGTACGAGAGTGGAGAGATTTTCTGTTCTTCTTGATAGTGGGTCCGGGGCTAATCTGGTTGACGCTCAGTTTGCTCAGGCTCAAGGTATGCATCTGAGTGTATTGGTCAAACCGATTCCTATATTCTCCATTGACGCCAGGCCTCTCGTCCAAGGTAGCTTTGTTCATGAGGTTCATAACATTGACCTTCGGGTAGGGGCAATACATAGGGAACTATTATCTTGTTATGTGTTGGAGGGTCTACCTACTCCTATTGTGTTGGGACTTCCTTGGTTGGTTAAACATAACCCTGTGATTAATTGGCAGTCCAGAGATATAAGCCAATGGGGGGAGTTTTGCAAAAGTAACTGCATGAACACAGTCATCAGTGCGGTCGTGCCTAGTACTTTGCCTCCTTTTTTGGAGGACTTTGGGGATGTGTTCTCTGAGGAGGGGTGTCAGGAGTTGCCTCCTCATCGCGTGTATGACTGCTCTATTAATTTACTTCCTGATGCTAAGTTACCTAAAGCTAGGTTATATAACCTTTCTGGTCCTGAGAGGCAGGCTATGAAAGATTATATTTCGGAAAGTCTGGCCAAAGGGCATATTAGACCTTCATCTTCCCCAGTGGCCGCGGGGTTCTTCTTTGTGAAGAAAAAAGATGGAGGCCTACGCCCTTGCTTGGATTTCCGCGAACTTAATCGGATTACTGTTCGAGATCCGTATCCACTCCCTCTGATTCCTGATCTCTTCAATCAAATTGTTGGCGCCAAATGGTTCTCTAAATTGGATCTCAGGGGGCGTATAATCTGATTAGGATAAAAGAGGGGGATGAGTGGAAAACGGCGTTTAACACGCCGGAGGGACATTATGAGAACCTTGTCATGCCTTTTGGTCTGACTACTGCACCAGCAGTATTCCAACATTTTGTTAATGACATTTTTCGTCATCTGGTGGGGCTGTTTGTGGTCGTATATTTGGATGACATTTTAATTTACTCACCAGATCTTGTGTCTCACCAGGAGCATGTGAGACAGGTGTTGCAGATCTTGCGAGACAATAAACTATACGCCAAACTGGAAAAGTGTGTATTCGCCGTACAGGAACTTCAGTTTTTGGGTTTCTTGGTGTCAGCCTCCGGTTTCCGTATGGACCCTGAAAAGGTGAGAGCAGTGCTTGAATGGGATCAGCCAGAGGATCTTAAGGCTCTGCAGCGTTTTCTGGGTTTGCTAACTACTACCGGAAATTTATTTGTAATTTCTCATCTGTTGTCAAACCTCTCACTGACATGACAAGAAAAGGGACGGATTTTTCTAAATGGTCGGACAAAGCTTGCCAAGCTTTTTCCTCTTTGAAAAAATGTTTTGCTTCGGCACCCGTTCTCATCCAACCAGATGCATCACAGCCGTTCGTTGTGGAGGTGGACGCGTCTGACGTAGGGGTGGGTGCAATATTGTCCCAGGGTCCGTCCCCTGGTAAATGGCATCCGTGCGCTTTCTTTTCTAAAAAATTGTCGTCCGCCGAAAGGAATTATGATATCGGCAATAGGGAACTTTTGGCCATTAAGTTGGCTTTTGAAGAATGGCGTCACTTTTTGGAGGGGGCAGTCCACCCGGTCACCGTCATTACTGATCACAAGAACCTGCTGTATTTGGAATCTGCTAAGCGTCTGAATTCCAGACAAGCTCGATGGTCGTTGTTTTTTACCAGGTTTAATTTTGTTGTCACTTATCGCCCTGGATCTAAGAATGTTAAGGCGGATGCCTTGTCTCGCAGTTTCCCAGGGGCCGGGAAAATGGATGACCCGATTCCTATCCTTCAGGAGGGGGTGGTAGTGTCGGCTGTATGTTCTGAGCTTGAGGAGGAGGTGTTAGAGGCTCAGGGGGACGCCCCTGCAGGACCTCCAGGGAGACTGTTTGTCCCAAATCAGTTGAGACAAAAGGTTATTGAGGCACATCATAATTCTGCTTTAGCAGGACATCCAGGGAGTAAGGCTACTTTAGATCTCCTTTCTCGCCGGTTTTGGTGGCCTAACGTTAATAAAGATGTTTTAACTTTTGTCGCGTCCTGTGGGGTTTGTGCTCGCTCTAAGACCCCTCATACCCGTCCGTCTGGGACCCTCTTACCCTTGAAACTTCCGGAGCGTCCATGGACTCATTTGTCTATGGACTTCATCACGGACCTTCCTCAGTCGTCAGGGAAGACTGTCATACTGGTGGTTGTTGACAGGTTCAGTAAGATGGCACATTTCATTGCTCTTCCTGCCCTCCCTAATGCTAAAACTCTGGCGCAGGTGTTCATTGGGGAGATTGTGAGACTTCATGGGTTGCCTTCTGATGTGGTATCAGATAGGGGGTCTCAGTTTGTGTCCAAGTTTTGGAGGGCATTTTGTTTACGTCGGGGGATGCAATTGTCATTTTCCTCGGCTTTTCATCCGCAGACCAATGGTCAGACAGAGCGTCTGAATCAAAGCCTAGAGACTTATCTTCGGTGTTTTGTCTCAGAGAACCAGGAGGACTGGTCTTCTTCTTGCCTCTGGCAGAGTTCGCTCTTAACAACAGGCGGAGCGAGTCCACTGGTAAGTCCCCGTTTTTTGGGGCATATGGTTTTCATCCCCAGTTTTGTACATTCAATGGGGGGGGCCCTTCTGGGGTTCCTGAGGAGGAGCGTTTCTCGTCGTCACTTGCTTCAGTGTGGAGAGGTGTATTGAATAATCTGAGTGCTATGGGGAACCGTTATAAACGTATGGCTGATAGGAGGAGAGTTTCTGGTCCAGATCTTAATGTGAACGATCTGGTATGGTTGTCTACCAGGAATATAAAACTTAAAGTTCCCTCCTGGAAGCTGGGCCCCAGATTCATCGGGCCGTACAGGATCAGTTCCATAATTAATCCTGTGGCATTTCGTCTGGACCTCCCTCCAACGTTTAAAATCCACAATGTGTTCCACAAGTCATTACTTAAGAGGTACGTGGCACCAGTCATACCATCACCTCTACCTCCTCCTCCAGTGGTGGTCAATGGTAACTTGGAGTTTCAAGTGTCAAAGATCATTGACTCACGTCTGAATCGCCGGTCCCTTCAGTACTTGGTGCATTGGAAGGGGTATGGTCCAGAGGAGAGGACGTGGGTTCCTGCGTCTGACATTAACGCAGATCGTTTGGTGCGGACCTTCCACAGAACTCACCCGGGCAAACCTGGCCCTGAGGGTCCGGAGGCCCCTCGTAGAAGGGGGGGTACTGTCATGTGTGCATCGCCACGAAGATCGTCGCGGTTGCACATTCTGACTTCTCACAGCTGAGTTGCTGTTTCTTTGTGTTTGGCAGTTAGGGAGTTAATTCTGTCTGTGCTCAGTTCTGGGACTGGGTGCAGTTTCTTCCAGCTGCAATTAATTATTTGTTGATTGGTTTCCTTTAAATCTCTGGTTGTCTGTGTTGGGAGTTGCCAGTGAAATTCTTCATGCAGACCACAGATAGGATTGTATCTGTATAGACTTAAGTTAAAGAGCTCCTTAGTTGTTTTAAGCTCACCTTGCTTAGAGTTTAATATCCCAGATCATTTATGTTCCTTCTGTGTTTGAGTGTGTATGCAAGTCTGTGTTTTCTCCAGTCTGTCTTATATGTCTAATCTGTGTATTTAGCAGAGATCAGCCCATATCCCTTTGGTGGTAATCAGAATCCTTCTTAGGACTGATTACAGGGTTCAGGGACTGATAGGAGACAGGGTTAGGCTGGAGACTTGGACCTCTGAACCATTATCAGTACCTCCAAGGTGAGGGATTAGTTAGGACCCCAGTTTAGGGTCAGGTTAGACCCCCGGTCCTCCTCTTTCCTGTGACAGTGTATCAAGTCCTCAAGATTAACCCTGAGTTCAACGGATATCATGTCAGGTAAATCTATTCTATATTTACATGCTGATGTTGCTAATCTATATGTTGTATAGAGTGTTGTTCTTTTAAGAATAGTTTACTGACATCGTACACATATCATAAGACCGCGTGACAGGAAGGTACTGGAAATTAGTGATAGGTTGAAGAGGTGGGTTAGGGATGGGATAATAGTGGTGTTGAGGTTGGGGAGGAGGTGGGTTGGGATGGGGTCAAGTGCACAGGTTGTGAGGTGCGATTTGGAGAGGAGACAATTAAGCTCCCCTTCAGTTATGTTGGAGAGGGAGGTTATGGGGTTTGGGCATTGGTCTGGTATACAAAGGGGTTGTGGTGGTTGAACAATGAAGACTTGCCTTGTTTGGTCGATCTTATTTTTGAAGTGTGTGGCAAAGTCCTCAGCAGAGATGAGTCCCTAGCTAGAAATGTCTGAGGCGTAGAGACCCCAACTGTGACACAACAGGCATCCCTGTTCTATGGATTTGCCAAAAAACTCTGAATTAGAAATACCACATTATAGCAAATGTTCTGTACATGTAATTCTCTTTAAGATATTATGTGTATAATTAATCTGCATAAAAGTTTATCCACTTTGTAAATACAATATGTAGAGTACTGTAATATAACTTCATAGTACTAATCCAGAATTGCATCCTGTATTATACTGCAGAGCTGCACTCACTATTCTGCTGGTGCAGTCACTGTGTACATACATTACATTACTTATCCTGTACTGATCCTGAGTTACATCCTGTATTATACTCCAGAGCTGCACTCACTATTCTGCTGGTGCAGTCACTGTGTACATACATTTCTTATCCTGTACTAATCCTGAGATACATCCTGTATTATACTCCTGAGCTGCACTCACTATTCTTCTGGTGTAGTCACTGTGTACATACATTATATTACTTATCCTGTACGGATCCTGAGTTACATCCTGTATTATACTCCAGAGCTGCACTCACTATTCTGCTGGTGCAGTCACTGTGTACATACATTACATTACTTATCTGTACTGATCCTGAGTTATATCCTGTATTATACTCCAGAGCTGCACTCACTATTCTGCTGGTGGAGTCACTGTGTACATACATTACATTACTTATCCTGTAGTGATCCTGAGTTACATCCTGTATTATACCCCAGAGCTGCACTCACTATTCTGCTGGTGGAGTCACTGTGTACATACATTACATTACTTATCCTGTGTTACATCCTGTATTATACCCCAGAGCTGCACTCACTATTCTGCTGGTGCAGTCACTGTGTACATTCATTACATTACTGATCCTGTACTGATCATGAGTTACATCCTGTATTATACTCCAGAGCTGCACTCACTATTCTGCTGGTGCAGTCACTGTGTACATACAGTACATTACTTATCCTGTAGTGATCCTGAGTTACATCCTGTATTATACCCCAGAGCTGCACTCACTATTCTGCTGGTGCAGTCACTGTGTACATACATTAAATTACTGATCCTGTACTGATAATGGACTATATCTTGTATTATACTCCAGAGCTGCACTCACTATTCTGCTGGTGCAGTCACTGTGTACATACATTACATTACTTATCCTGTACTGATCCTGAGTTACATACTGTATTATACCCCAGAGCTACACTCACTATTCTGCTGGTGCAGTCACTGTGTACATACAGTACATTACATTACTTATCTGTACTGATCCTGAGTTACATACTGTATTATACTCCAGAGCTGCACTCACTATTCTGCTGGTGCAGTCACTGTGTACATACATTACATTACTGATCCTGAGTTACATCCTGTATTATACCCCAGAGCTGCACTCACTATTCTGCTGGTGCAGTCACTGTGTACATACATTACATTACTTATCCTGTACTGATCCTGAGTTACATACTGTATTATACCCCAGAGCTACACTCACTATTCTGCTGGTGCAGTCACTGTGTACATACAGTACATTACATTACTTATCTGTACTGATCCTGAGTTATATCCTGTATTATACTCCAGAGCTGCACTCACTATTCTGCTGGTGGAGTCACTGTGTACATACATTACATTACTTATCCTGTAGTGATCCTGAGTTACATCCTGTATTATACCCCAGAGCTGCACTCACTATTCTGCTGGTGGAGTCACTGTGTACATACATTACATTACTTATCCTGTACTGATCCTGAGTTACATCCTGTATTATACCCCAGAGCTGCACTCACTATTCTGCTGGTGCAGTCACTGTGTACATACATTACATTACATTACTTATCTGTACTGATCCTGAGTTATATCCTGTATTATACTCCAGAGCTGCACTCACTATTCTGCTGGTGGAGTCACTGTGTACATACATTACATTACTTATCCTGTACTGATCCTGAGTTACATCCTGTATTATACTCCAGAGCTGCACTCACTATTCTGCTGGTGCAGTTGACGCGCACCACATATGATGTGGGTACCAGGGCTATGGGGTACTCGGCACCGAGCCCATGGGAGTCTATGGGGATGTCACTGGCAGCAGAGCTCGGTCCGTGGCCCTGGGCGGTCATGCAATGGGGGATATTTACAGGGGATTATAAAGATTTGTTTGTGACGCCACCTGTGGTTTCTGATCAATAAGACCAGCGTTGCAGGGTTAATCTTCTGAGGGGATGTTATTAGGCAGCTTGATGTTAAGTCCCCCACAGGTGGGACTGTTCCCTCAAAGTCAATGGTGTTGCAGAATAAGTCAGTCACACACAATTCAGTCTCTTTCCATACCTTTACTGATGTTGTTGGCAGGTATGTCCCGGGAAGCTGGTCAGGTTGGAGAATGCACATTCAGGGGATTGCTGAGCAGGTTTAAGGCCTCCTTTCTCCTTGAAGTGTATGTGAGTTCTAACTTGCATGAAGTCAAGTTTAACTCTTTCTATAGCAGCTTCGCCCGGCTGACATTGTGGTAGAGTCTTTTCTGTCTCTGATGCTCAGAGGCTCGCAAGAACGAAGTCCTCTAAGCTTGGCCCAGCTAAAAGTCCTTGTTCTCCCTGACTCCAGTTACGTATCAACGCTTAGGGCTACCTTCTGTGACTTGAAGTCCAGCAAGGATTCCGGTGTATCTTATTACTAGACGTGAAGTACTAGCAATGCTTCGGACCCCAGTGTCCGGTTAATTAAGTGAAAGTGATCTGTCACCTTGGTCACTTATCCGTCTTTCTCCACTTGCCTGTCGCCCTGCTCTTGCCCTTAACATAAGCACGGGTAACAGTAGGTGTAGTTGTCAGTTGTTCCTCCAAGCTCACTGACCTGTTCTCAGTTGCCTCATTGTTATAACTACTGTAATCCCTTTCCTTCTTTCCTTCAAAGACTCTGTCCAGAGTGGCTATCAGGAGCTTCTGTCAAACTGATTTCATGCTCGCTCTGAGAATCACTACCCTCGTTCTAGAGAACACAAGCAGCTTGTTCTGAGTAACAGCTTCAGATTCAAATGTAGCTCTGACTAGGCTAGAGTGATTCCTTCCCACTCGTACTAGCCTCCACTTCAGTACAAAATGAACTACCTGAGCTCTGTCAGGAATCAGTCTTCTCTCCTCTCCTCCAAGACTGAACTGCTCTGTCCTGAGACAGCAAACTAATCTCTCCTCAGCTCTCTACTGCTACGTCACACTAACTTAAATAGTCTAAGTTGCCCTCTGGTGGCAGTGTTGGAAGTGTGTAATGTGAATGAATATCAGGCTTCACAATTACCTTATCTGTGCACTCTCCTGGAGACATGTGTACCAAGCGCAGCTGGGCCACACATCCCCCCTAGTTAAACTCAGCACTCCCGGGCTGAAATAGAAAAGAAAAATATTTTTGTTTTGCATATAACTTCAACATTTAACATATAACTCATCCCTTGCGGGAGGTAAAGACTCTTTAACGTTGCAATGTATACATGAGCAAGTAGAAAAATATCAAAACATTTTCCACATAAATATATATAAGACAAGATTCTTGATGAGGACCCGCACCAAAAACCTCCCACGTGGGTCCTGGGTGGGCTGCAGGACTTCTTTGCTGCAGACCTCACTCTAGGCCACACCATACGGGTTTTTCTTCAGAGGTAGTTAAGGCTTTATGTAAAACCAAGATGGAGCACCGAAGTGCGAACTATTTACAATAAAAGTTTTTGGGCTGGCACAGTCCACAGCCACGCAGTCCTTTGATAAAACCTTTTCAAGACATCACATTATAATAATAATAATCTTTATTTATATAGCGCCAACATATTCCGCAGCGCTTTACAGTTTAACAGTTTCAAAACACAAGTCATAGGTAACAACGTTAACAATACAATAATTAAAGCAAAATAAGCCGACCCTGCTCGTGAGAGCTTACAATCTACAATGAGGTGGGGGAGATACAAAGTACAGGTGTGTATATACAATGGTGCATTTACAATGATGGTCCAGCCATCTTGAGGGAGTGAGGGATGGATGGAGATAGTGAATGGGCTACACATACACACTTAAACATAGAACGACTTTGGTTAGTGAATGTGATAGGCCACTCTGAACAAATGTGTTTTGAGGGAGCGCCTGAAACCATGCAAATTGTGGATAGTCCTAATTTCTTGGGGTAGAGCATTCCAGAGGATTGGCGCAGCGCGGGAGAAGTCTTGGAGTCGGGAGTGGGAGGTACGGATTAGTGCAGAGGTTAGTCGAAAGTCGTTTGCAGAGCGCAGCAGTCGGTTAGGCCGATAGATAGAAATGAGGGAGGAGATGTAGGGGGGTGCTGCACTGTGGAGAGCTTTGTGGGTGAGAACCAGTACTTTGAATTGGATCCTATAATGAATGGGCAGCCAGTGTAAGGACTGGCGAAGAGCGGACGCGTCCGAGTACCGATTAGCCAGATGGATGACCCTGGCTGCTGCATTAAGGATGGACTGGAGAGGGGATAGTCGAGTAATGGGGAGGCCAAGTAATAGAGCGTTGCAGTAGTCCAGGCGGGAGTGGATCAATGCTACAGTGAGGGTTTTTGTTGTTTCCATGGTGAGAAAAGGGCGGATTCTAGAGATGTTCTTTAGGTGTAGACGGCAAGAGCGGGCAAGAGATTGTATATGGGAGGTGAAGGAGAGATTGGTGTCAAACATAACACCCAGACAGCGAGCCTGCTGCCGGGGTGTTATTATGGTGCCGCCCACAGAGAGGGAAATGTCAGATTTAGGGAGGTTAGTAGACGGCGGGAGCAGAAGGAGTTCAGTCTTGGAGAGGTTAAGTTTCAGATAGAGAGCGGACATGATGTTGGAGACTGCGAACAGACAGTCGGTGGTGTTCTGTAGAACAGCGGGGGTAAGGTCGGGGGATGACGTGTATAGTTGTGTGTCATCGGCATAAAGATGGTACTGAAAGCCAAATCTGCTGATGGTCTGTCCAATTGGGGCCGTGTAGAGAGAGAAGAGAAGGGGGCCAAGGACTGAGCCCTGGGGTACACCGACAGTGAGAGGAAGAGGAGATGACGTGGAGCCAGAGAACGAAACACTGAAGGAGCGGTCAGAAAGATAGGAGGAGAACCAGGAGAGAACAGTGTCCTTAATACCTAGTGACTGGAGCCTAGACAGTAGGAGACAGTGGTCAACAGTGTCGAAAGCTGCAGAAAGGTCGAGTGGAATGAGCAGAGAGTGGTCGCCGTTACGTTTTGCTGTAAGAAGGTCATTGGTCACTTTGATGAGTGCAGTTTCAGTCGAATGTAGGGGGCGGAAGCCGGACTGTGAAGGGTCTAGGAGGGAGTAAGTGGAGAGGTAACGGATGAGGCGGGAGTAGACTAGGCGCTCCAAAAGTTTAGAGATGAAGGGGAGATTGGAGACCGGTCTGTAGTTGTTTGTGCAGGAAGGGTCGAGAGCGGGTTTCTTTAGTAATGGAGTAATGATGGAGTGTTTGAAGGAGGATGGGAAAATGCCAGAGGAGAGTGAGAGATTAAAGATTGTAGTTCGGTGAGTTGTGACAACTGGAGAGAGAGACTGGAGGAGATGTGAGGGGATGGGGTCGGTAGTGCATGTAGTCGGACGAGAGGAAGAGAGGAGTCTGGAGACTTCTTCTTCTGTGATGGGATCAAATGTGGAAAGTGAGCCAGGGGAAATGCAGGGTGGGATGGGAGTCACAGCACTTGGTGGTTGAGAGCAGATTTCCTGACGGATAGTATCTACTTTTTCTATAAAGTGGGAGGCCAGGTCGTCAGCACAAATGTCTGTGAGAGGGGCTTGTGCTTTTGGCCTGAGGAGGGAGTGAAAAGTGTCAAAAAGTTTCTTGGGGTTGTTGGCTAGTGAGGAGATCAGTGTGGTGAAGTAGGTCTGTTTGGCGAGGTGAAGGGCAGCATTATAAGTTCTTAACATGAATTTAAAGTGGATGAAGTCTTCTGGTGTGCGGGTTTTTCTCCAGAGGCGTTCAGCACTCCTAGAGCATCGCTGAAGAAGTCGAGTTTGCAATGTGAGCCAGGGCTGTTTTACTGTGTGTTTGGAGGTTCTGAGGGTGAGCGGTGCTACTTGGTCAAGGGTGCTTTTAAGAATGTCATTGTAGTGATGAACAGCCAGATCAGGACAGGAAAAAGAGGAGATTGGGGACAGCGATGAGTGTAGGGAGTCTGAAAGTGTCTGAGGGTTAATGTCTTGTAGATTTCTGAATGTGTGGTAGGTAGGAGTGCGCTGGGGTGGTGGAGGATTTGTGAGCGTGAAGGAGAGAATGTTGTGGTCAGAGAGAGGAAGCGGTGAGTTATTTAGGTGGGAGATTGAACAGAGGCGAACAAAGACCAGGTCAAGGGTGTTGCCATCCTTGTGTGTCTCAGAGGTTGAAAGCTGTGAGAGGCCTAGAGAAGTGGTTAGTGATAGAAGCTGAGATGCAGATGTGGAAGTAGGGCTGTTAATGGGGATGTTGAAGTCTCCAAGGATAAGGGTTGGTAGTTCTGAGGACATGAAGTGCGGCAGCCAGGCTGAGAAGTGGTCAAGGAACTGGGTGGGTGAGCCTGGGGGCCGATATATGACCGCTACTCTGAGGGAGAGGGGATGGAAGAGCCTGATGGTGTGGACCTCAAAAGAAGGGAATGAGAGTGATGGAATTGGGGGGGATGACCTGGAAAGTGCATTGTGGGGACAGGAGTATGCCAACTCCACCACCATGTCTGTTTGTGGGTCTCGGGGAATGGGAGAACTGTAAACCACCATAGGAAATGGCAGCAGGGGAGACAGTGTCAGAATCCTGAATCCAGGTTTCAGTGAGGGCCAACAGATTAAGAGAGTGGTTCAGAAAGTAGTTGTGCAGGAAGGATAGCTTGTTGCATGCAGACCGTGGATTCCAGAGGGCACAATTGAAAGAAGGAGATGAGGGAGTGCAAGTAATATTAATAAGATTATTATGGTTTCGGTATGAGGTAGGGTAGGGATTGAGGTTGGGGGATGGTGGACCAGGGTTGGGGGAGATGTCCCCTGAAATCAGTAGGAGTAGGAAGATAAAGAGCAGGTAGTTGTTGGAATTGTAAGTAGGTTTTTTCTGTGATGTGTTTGGGCAAGATGGGCTGAGGTTTTTCAGGAAGGTGGAGGAGTGCATGGGAGCTGTACATGGGAGAGGGAAGGATAGAGGGGCTGATGTGTATGAGTCGTGATGGAGGGGGGATGGGGCGGTGAATGTGGATGGCAAGGGAACACAGGAGGAAATAGATAAAGTACATAATGAAAAATAAGGCAAAGTGTGGGGTACCTGATTCCAGCCCTGATTAACTGCCATGAATAACTGCCGTTTTCAAGATGCTTTTCTTCTGTGACCTTTTCAAGATGCTTTTCTTCTGTGATGCTTAACTTCTGGG
Source organism: Oophaga sylvatica (assembly GCA_033576555.1). Lineage (NCBI taxonomy): Eukaryota > Metazoa > Chordata > Amphibia > Anura > Dendrobatidae > Oophaga > Oophaga sylvatica. The sequence goes on along the minus strand of JARQOD010000003.1, from coordinate 68,236,139 downwards.
ATGCATGCGCCCCCACAATGCATGCGCCCCTTAGACTACTCCTAAATATATAGTCCACACTACAGGGTCAGGAAAGTGGGATTGTGGGAGCTGCTTTGGGATAATTTGCCAGCTGGGGCCAGCACACCAGGGGGTGGTTAGATCATCAAAGGCACTAGACCTGGCAACATCTATATGTTATAGCACTTTCCACCTGATAGCATCTACAGAGGCCCCAGTCACAGGAATACACAGCAGTAAGTATTAAGCACAGTGCAAAAAATGAATTATACTAAAGTTTTACCAGGCACATTAAACTATGTTGCAAGATGGTACAGCAGTGGTTGGCAGCAATCAGAAGTATGGAGTGCATACTATTGCTATATATTTCCACATGCAAGACAGAAGGGGCTTGTGTCATTCAGCTGCTTGCTGACAATGAATGGAGTGCATACATGCAGAGAGGATCAATTCAGAGGATAAATGATTTGGTTACCATTGCTATATATTTCCACATGCAAGACAGAAGGGGCTTGTGTCATTCAGCTGCTTGCTGACAATGAATGGAGTGCATACATGCAGAGAGGATCAATTCAGAGGATAAATGATTTGGTTACCATTGCTATATATTTCCACATGCAAGACAGAAGGGGCTTGTGTCATTCAGCTGCTTGCTGACAATGAATGGAGTGCATACATGCAGAGAGGATCAATTCAGAGGATAAATGATTTGGTTACCATTGCTATATATTTCCACATGCAAGACAGAAGGGGCTTGTGTCATTCAGCTGCTTGCTGACAATGAATGGAGTGCATACATGCAGAGAGGATCAATTCAGAGGATAAATGATTTGGTTACCATTGCTATATATTTCCACATGCAAGACAGAAGGGGCTTGTGTCATTCAGCTGCTTGCTGACAATGAATGGAGTGCATACATGCAGAGAGGATCAATTCAGAGGATAAATGATTTGGTTACCATTGCTATATATTTCCACATGCAAGACAGAAGGGGCTTGTGTCATTCAGCTGCTTGCTGACAATGAATGGAGTGCATACATGCAGAGAGGATCAATTCAGAGGATGAATGATTTGGTTACCATTGCTATATATTTCCACATGCAAGACAGAAGGGGCTTGTGTCATTCAGCTGCTTGCTGACAATGAATGGAGTGCAAACATGCAGAGAGGATCAATTCAGAGGATGAATGATTTGGTTACACATTGTCTCCTCTTACAATGTACAGTCCCAGCACTACTTGTTCGACCCCTTGTGAAGAACTGAATACTCGCTCATGACTCTCATCCAATATTAGATTTATTGTTTGGTCAAAGCCCTTAAGTGTTCCCACAATCATCCTCCCATCGGCGGTAATAACAGCAACCGTTCGGTTGATATAATTCTCCAGTGCTGACGTCATCTCACAGACCCTTCACGCAGACCGAAAAGTGGCGGCAGTTGCACGTTTTACCGGTGATTCCAAGGAATCACATTTCAATTGACTCACTTTACCCAACTGGGGTATTCTATGCAAACATCATCACATTTAGCAAATTATGTAAACATTTTCATACATATCAATAAAGTGCAAAATTTTCAACTTCTCAACTTTTTTACAGTGGCAGTAAACCCTGTCTGGGTCCTACTGGTCTTCTTCTTGCGGATTTCAATGACGTCTTCCACTCCTGGGGCTGGAACGACGCGGTATTCTTTTGAGCGCATAACAAATAAGTCATGACCTGCAATCAAGGTTTGCGTAGCTACAGTTCTTGTGTAATCCGGTTGCGTTGCAGGATAGGACGCACAACCCTGTTGTACTTCCGAATAGGATGCAGGTGGCGATGCAGAAGCAGTCGTGGGTTGCGATACGGGATACGCTGCAGATTGCGGTGCAGAAGAGGATGCTGGTTGCGATACTGGTGTACCGCTGAGTGCTGAGGGGGTCGTGACTTTGGATGTTGAGACACGGGAGACATTCAAGCCAAACCACCCCTGACGACTACAGTGTCGCGTGTAGGTGACAACATCCCCTTTAAACAGATGGAACCCCGCATCGCAGCAGTGAACATAGATCTCTGGAGAGAACCCGGGTTTACATATGTAACCCCAAACTCCTCGGGCCTTAGAGGCACACACCGTCCCCTGGCGCCGCGGTTCCCGGAGCGTACCTTTGTCTCTCCTGACGTTTTCCTTTTCAGCGAGAATCTCTTCCTGGTACCTCTGGCGAAACTGCTGCAACTCCCTCTGCTCCTGCTGCCGCCGCTGTTCGTGTTCCCGGCGTCGCCACTCGTTCTCCATCTGGGCGGCATATTCTATGTCATCCAGGTACTTCTTATCGTCCCAGTCGACCTCAATCATGGACGGCTGGCTTCCCTCCGGTGTCCCTACCGGGGGACTGCATTCCGCTGCGGCCTCCTGGCCTGGCTGGCACTCCGGAACGGGCAGGGCCTCCTCAGCCTCCGTCCCTCCGACCGGATCATCGGTGGAGTCGGGATCAGCTCTTTCGGGGCCGGCCTCCGGTTTCTCATCAGCTTCTGACGGCAGTGGCACAGGGAGCACAGGTACTGGCTGCGTTCCTGGGGAGAGAGCAGTGCGTCCCACAGCAGCCGCTGTTTCCGGGCACGCCATTTTTTCTCCAGCTCCTCCATATCTTCTCGGTGTCGGGTTAGGTCCCTTAACACCGCTTCCACCTCCATCACTTCTTTCATGGTTTGGTTAGTGTCCCGAACTGGGGACGGCTCCGGCACAGGCAGTAGCTTTTCTGGGGAACGGGGCCTGCGCGCCGCCGCTCCTCCACACAGCGTCTCCTGTCCTTCCGCCATCTGTCTCCAGGCCAGACTGTGCTTTCCATCTGGAACAATCTGGTCTCTTCCGTGGAGGCGGGATTTGCGCTTCCTCTTCTTGGCATAGAAAATGAAGAGGAGGCGGATCTCCTTAGCAGTGGGGCAGGCTCTCACATTATAGTAGCATTTAGAGAGGGCGCCCATCACTTTCGCGCCACAGGGGGGTACACGCCACGAATGCACGCCCACCTTCTTCACCAGCGCCTCAGGGCGCGAATATGGCGGCAAAATGGCGGAAAATGGCGCCAAAAATTACAAAAGCTGCTCACAGTCTTTTTGCACTAAACAGTCCAATTCTAGGCTCACAGGACTCACAATTAGTAAGCTTCGTATCCTGTTCGTGACACCAAGTTAGATGACGCGCACCACATATGATGTGGGTACCAGGGCTATGGGGTACTCGGCACCGAGCCCATGGGAGTCTATGGGGATGTCACTGGCAGCAGAGCTCGGTCCGTGGCCCTGGGTGGTCATGCAATGGGGGATATTTACAGGGGATTATAAAGATTTGTTCGTGACGCCACCTGTGGTTTCTGATCAATAAGACCAGCGCTGCAGGGTTAATCTTCTGAGGGGATGTTATTAGGCAGCTTGATGTTAAGTCCCCCACAGGTGGGACTGTTCCCTCAAAGTCAATGGTGTTGCAGAATAAGTCAGTCACACACAATTCAGTCTCTTTCCATACCTTTACTGATGTTGTTGGCAGGTATGTCCCGGGAAGCTGGTCAGGTTGGAGAATGCACGTTCAGGGGATTGCTGAGCAGGTTTAAGGCCTCCTTTCTCCTTGAAGTGTATGTGAGTCCTAACTTGCATGAAGTCAAGTTTAACTCTTTCTATAGCAGCTTCGCCCGGCTGACATTGTGGTAGAGTCTTTTCTGTCTCTGATGCTCAGAGGCTGGCAAGAACGAAGTCCTCTAAGCTTGGCCCAGCTAAAAGTCCTTGTTCTCCCTGACTCCAGTTACGTATCAACGCTTAGGGCTACCTTCTGTGACTTGAAGTCCAGCAAGGATTCCGGTGTATCTTATTACTAGACGTGAAGTACTAGCAATGCTTCGGACCCCGGTGTCCGGTTAATTAAGTGAAAGTGATCTGTCACCTTGGTCACTTATCCGTCTTCTCCACTTGCCTGTCGCCCTGCTCTTGCCCTTAACATAAGCACGGGTAACAGTAGGTGTAGTTGTCAGTTGTTCCTCCAAGCTCACTGACCTGTTCTCAGTTGCCTCATTGTTATAACTGCTGTAATCCCTTTCCTTCTTTCCTTCAAAGACTCTGTCCAGAGTGGCTATCAGGAGCTTCTGTCAAACTGATTTCATGCTCGCTCTGAGAATCACTTCCCTCGTTCTAGAGAACACAAGCAGCTTGTTCTGAGTAACAGCTTCAGATTCAAATGTAGCTCTGACTAGGCTAGAGTGATTCCTTCCCACTCGTACTAGCCTCCACTTCAGTACAAAATGAACTACCTGAGCTCTGTCAGGAATCAGTCTTCTCTCCTCTCCCTCCAAGACTGAACTGCTCTGTCCTGAGACAGGAAACTAATCTCATCTCATCTCTCTACTGCTACGTCACACTAACTTAAATAGTCTAAAGGTACTGCCACACTTAGTGATCTCGTTAGCGATCTCAATAACGACGCAAGCTAATGAGATCGTTTTTGTGATCGTTTTAATGTCTCTAGTAGCTGCCACACTTAGTGATCTCGTTAACGACTCAAAAGCGGTTAGCGATCTCATTAACGACTTTAACGGTCATTGCGATGTAAAAAACAGCGCACATCGCTCACAAAAGGTGCCAGACAGCGATATAGGCTCACCAGCGGGACGCCAACGATCTAAATACGGTCCAGAACTCTAGTGAACGATCAGCGAGATCACAGCAGGGGCCACGTCGTTGCTACATGCCACACACGTTAGCGTCACGAACGAGATCGCTAAATAGTGACGTATTTTAGCGATCTCGTTAGCGACGCTGTTTAGTGTGGCATACCCTTAAGTTGCCCTCTGGTGGCGGTGTTGGAAGTGTGTGATGTGAATGAATATCAGGCTTCACAATTACCTTATCTGTGCACTCTCCTGGAGACATGTGTACCAAGCGCAGCTGGGCCACACACAGTCACTGTGTACATACATTACATTACTTATCCTATACTGATCCTGAGTTACATCCTGTATTATACTCCAGAGCTGCACTCACTATTCTGCTGGTGCAGTCACTGTGTACATACATTACATTACTTATCCTGTACTGATCCTGAGTTATATCCTGTACTATACTCCAGAGCTGTACTCATTATTCTGCTGGTGCAGTCACTGTGTACATACATTACATTACTTATCCTGTACTGATCCTGAGTTACATCCTGTATTATACTCCAGAGCTGCACTCACTATTCTGCTGGTGCAGTCACTGTGTACATACATTACATTACTTATCCTGTACTGATCCTGAGTTACATCCTGTATTATACTCCAGAGCTGCACTCACTATTCTGCTGGTGCAGTCACTGTGTACATACATTACATTACTTATCCTGTACTGATCCTGAGTTACATCCTGTATTATACTCCAGAGCTGCACTCACTATTCTGCTGGTGCAGTCACTGTGTACATACATTAAATTACTGATCCTGTACTGATAATGGACTATATCTTGTATTATACTCCAGAGCTGCCAGCTTACAAGAATTGAACCGTTTAGGAAAAAAAAATCTCCCACAATCTATTTTAAAAATGACTTGAAGGAGAACATGAAGACATTATTTCATATTTAACCCCACATCCCTAAATTCTCTGATTTCCAGTTTCTGTCTTGCATAAATATATTAACGGCTATGTCCTCTGCTGTCCTCAAACTCTCCGCGTCCCGCTTTCCATTGATCAGGCGCTGTCAGATGTGGCCATCCTGCGGGCAGTGTTTGCTATGCCAGCAGCAGCGCAGCGCACAGCAGACAGCTGCTCTCTGTGCCTATATGTAAGGGCTTTACTAGATGCCAGCTGGCCAGCCGGGTATCCTGCACAGTGTCAGATACCGAGAGACAAGGTAATGCTTCTGGCCTGTGGCACACCCTATTGTAAAAAAAGACTAGATTTATATACTGTGAAGAGGAGGCCATATCTCAGGAATGGAGAGGAGCAGGAAGAAAAGAAGAACATCACCGGACTCAGGAGAACAGCGGCATTTATAAAGGGTAAAATAATAGATATTTATGACAAGTGACCAATCACCCTTAAAGGAGTCCATGTATGACAGTGACAGCCATTTACATAAAACAGAGCAAAGTCAACTGGCCCATATTATAACCTTTGTGTCACTTTATGTAGCAGAGGGGCTTTTGACCCCTTTAAGCATTGTGATAGATACCAAACTCTCCTTGAACATCCAGGAGGTTCAAAAAAAAAGGGAGACCTACCAGACTCCTGAAAGAGTCGGAAAATCTGTGCCTGTGCCCTGCATTTTTTGAAGTTGGGAACAGTAACACAAAGGAATTATGGTCCTTACCCTGAAAAGAGGGAATTCTTGTGGCTAAAACTATCCGCCTCTTGGGTGCTAACTAATCACTTTAGCAGCTCGGGTATTAGGGCCCCCACAACCGGTGCAGAAACAGCATAATGTACAAGTCCATAATCCAAATTTTCACAAGACTGTCCAGTGAAATGGTCCAATAATTGTATGGGGAGATTTTTACTTTGTCTTAAAATAATGAATTACTAGACATTTTGGGGGTGTACGTACTCAGCAGAATGGGGATCAGCCCAAGTTTATAATTAAAATGTCGGTATGATATAAAACAGCATCCAGTATGTCATCATCCTAGATGATCATTGGTGTCAAATGGTTGGGGTATTGGGATTAAAAAGGGATGTCCAGTGAAAACATGTTATCATTTGTGTGCAGGAGAGGTGATAACTTGCTGATCAGTGGGTGTCCCACCATTGGGACCCGCATCAAATCGATAGATCGGGGAACTTTAATTCCTGACGGGCAGCTTTTACTCCAGTTACAAGATGGCGCAGCAGGTCGGATGCATGTTCATTCTTTTTCCGGAATCGCAGTGATTCCGCCGCCATAGGAATGCATTGAACTGCTTACTTTCCACATGTGGCTGTGCCCACCATGCGCAAAGTGAGCGGTTCATGTGCGGATGGGACCCAGGGTCTGGAGGAGAGGAGACTGTCCTCCAGGCCCTGGGTACCATATCCATATTAAAACAATAATTAAAATAATAAATCGTGCTATTCTCACCTTCCTGCGGCCCCCGCAGCCTTCCCGCCTCTCAGCGACGCTCCCGGCCAATCCCGTTCCCAGGCGTCCTTAGCGACAATGACCCCAGATGACCTGGGGCTACGTCATCTGGGGTCATTGTCACTAAGCATCCCTAGGAGCGGGATTGGCCGGGAGCGTCGCTGAGGAGCGGGAAGGCTGCGGGGGCCGCAGGAAGGTGAGAATATCACGATTTTTTTTTAATTATTTTTAGCATTAGATCTTTTTAATATTGATGCGGCATAGGCGGCATCAATAGTAAAAAGTTGGGCACACGAGTCAAACACTATGTGTGACCAACCTGTCAATCAGTTTTCCAAGCGATGCTACAGATTGCTTGGAAAACGCTAGCATTCTGCAAGCTAATTACGCTTGCAAAACGTTAGTTTTTAGCGGGAATACACATACTTATTCTGATACGTGTGCACATAGCCTAAGCCGTGAAAATAACAAAAATCACATTTTTCCCGGAAAAATCTTTTTAAGCTCCAAATTTTGTATTTTCCCAAGGGTAACAGGAGAAAATGGACCCCAAAATGTGTTGTGCAATTTCTCCTGAGTTCATCAATAGCCCATATGTCGTCAAAAACTACTTCTGAGGCAAAGTGCAAAGTTCAGGAGGGAAGAAGCGCCATATTACAGTGCAGATTTTGCTGCACTTGTTTGAGTGTGCCAAGTTACATTCGCAGAGCACTTGTAATGTATGTAGTACAGTTCATATAGCGTCTTGTGCTTGGGTGCGATGAAAATACATGAGACACAGGTTTGATATAGAAAGTCTTGTATTCCTTCATACAAGTTGGCAAAAATAGTCACACAGTTTGCAGACACAGAGGCAGGAGACACAGCAGGCCAGAGTAATCTAAGCTCAGCAATCACTCTCCACAACAGGTTCAGGATCTTCTTCTCTGTTACCGTAAGTCCATGCAAACGTGGGTCTTTCAAAGAGCAGGGTTCAGAGTCCACAAGTGCTTCAGAGTTCCTCAGTAGGAATAGCTGGAGTACAGGGTCCAAGGCTTTAGGAGTCAGGTCACAGGTTCACTGCAGGCTAGATTCTGAAGCACTGATTGCTCAGCTGTGGCTGCTTAAGAAGCAAAGGAGAGAATCAGGGCGGGAACATGCAAGCTGGAAACTCCATTCTGACTGAGGGCAAGATAGCTGCAGCAAGACAGAAAGTAAAATGGCTGACGAACAAACTGAGTTTCAGGAACATGTACACAGAACCTTACATTACTCCCCCCTTAGGGACAACCTCCGGATGACCTCAGACCAGGCTTGTGTGGGTACCTCTGATGAAACTGACGGAGCAAGCGAGGAGCATTAACGTTATTGACTGGTTCCCATGAGTTGTCCTCCACTGGGTAGCCCTGCCATTTAATCAGATATTGTAACTGATTTCTATACAACCTGGAATCTAAAATCCTTTCCACCACAAATTCTTCCTGACCATCGACTAGCACTGGGTCAGGGCAAGGAGAAGAACGTCCAGGAAACGTATTGGGTGTCGCAGCCTTTAGTAGGGATACATGAAAGACAGGGTGGATTCTCATAGTTCTGGGCAGTTGAAGACGACAAGCAACGGCACTTATAATTTTACTGATTTTATAGGGTCCAATGTACTTATGTCCCAACTTAGACGATGGAATCCTTAACTTAAGATTTCTGGTTGATAGCCAGACCAAGTCTCCTACCTTGAAAGCTGGTGCAGGTTTACGAAATTTATCTGCTGCTTTCTTGTACCTTTCCTGAGCCGATTCCAGATTCTCCTTTAGAAGATCCATATTCTTCTGTAAAGACGTGATTCTTTCAGCCACTGCTGGTAAAGGCGTTTCTATGGGAAATCGTGGTAGAATGTTAGGATGATAACCTAGATTAGAGTAAAAAGGAGACTGCTTAGTGGAGGCACTCTGAGAGTTGTTATACGAAAACTCAGCTAATGGAAGTAGATCCACCCAATCATCCTGTAGGTGGCAGATAAAGCAGCGGAGATACTGCTCCAGGGTTTGATTGGTTCGTTCGGTCTGTCCATTAGTCTGGGGATGAAAAGCAGAAGAAAGGTTTACTTTAATGTCCAATGCTGCACAGAAATTTTGCCAAAACCTAGAAGTGAATTGCACCCCTCGATCCGAAATAACCTCATCCGGTACTCCATGTAAGCGAAACACATCTTTAATCATCAAATCTGATGTCTGTTTTGCAGTGGGTAAGCCGACACAAGGGATAAAATGAGCTGCCTTTGTCAGACGGTCAACCACCACTAGAATGGTGTTCTTCCCTTGAGAGGTTGGCAACTCCACAATGAAGTCCATAGAAATGGATCCCCACGGGCGGGACGGGGTGGGAAGAGGCTGTAACAGACCAGTTGGTGAGGAGCGAGGTGTTTTGCATCTTGCACAGACTTCACATGAAGTGACATAGTTTAAAACATCCTTCCTGCAAGTGGGCCACCAAAAGAAACGAGAAAGAAATTCCTGTGTCTTTAGAATTCCTCTATGCCCAGCTATCTTGGAATCGTGAATGAGTTGCAATACTCTCAATCTGACTGTTTCAGGAATATACAGGCGTTGTCCCTGAATCCACACACCATTCTTAAAGACAAGACTTACGTCCCTTGGGGGTTGTGCCAAAAAGGAATCCGCATGGTATGCTTCCTTGATGTCCTTAAGTAGGTCTTGATTATGAATTACTCCTAGGAATCTAGAGTCAGGAAGAATAGTCTTAGAAGGAGTAATTGGACGTGTCTCTGCTGAGTAAATCCTAGAGAGTGCATCAGCCTTTCCATTGCGCGATCCTGGTCTATAAGAAATGATAAAATTAAATTGGTTTAAGAAAAGATTCCAGCGAGCCTGGCGAGGAGTCAGGCACTTAGCCGACCTGATAAACTCAAGGTTACGATGGTCTGTCAGGACGACTATTTGCTGTGCAGCTCCCTGAAGAAGGTGTCTCCATTCTTTGAAGGCGGCAATAATGGCCAACAACTCTCTATTGCCCACATCGTAGTTCCTCTCAGCCGAAGACAACTGCTGGGAAAAGAAGGCACAGGGATGCAAGACATTCTTCTCACCTGTTCTCTGAGAGAGTATAGCTCCAACGGCACAGTCAGAAGCATCCACCTCTATTATGAAGGCAAGCTCGGGGTTGGGATGTACTAGTATAGGTGCAGTGGTAAATTTATCTTTTAGACGGGAAAATGCTTCCTGGGCTTGGGGAGTCCAGGAGAACCTAGACTCTTTCCGGGTAAGTTGGGTGATAGGTGACACTACCTCAGAGAAATTTCTAATGAAACGTCTATAGAAGTTGGCAAACCCGATGAAGCGCTGTACCTCCTTCACATTTCTAGGACTTGGCCAATCCTTGATGGCTTGGGTTTTGCTTCCATCCATACTAATTCCTTGTGTAGACAGTACATACCCCAGAAATTGAATTTCGGTCCTATGGAATTCACACTTTTCAAGTTTGATGTAAAGATGATTTTGTCTTAGACGTTCCAAGACCATTCTCACATGTCCATGATGTTCCTCTGTGGAGTTAGAAAAAATTAGAATATCATCCAAATAAATTACCACGAATGTATCTAGGAGATCCCTGAAGATGTCATTCACCAAGTGTTGGAAAGTGGCTGGGGCGGTACTCAGACCAAAAGGCATGACTAGATATTCAAAGTGTCCATAGCGTGACCTGAATGCAGTCTTCCATTCATCCCCAGGTCTAATACGGACTAAGTTATAGGCCCCACGAAGATCTAGTTTAGAGAAAATTTTGGCATGTCGCACTCTCTCCAATAACTCAGGGATTAAAGGCAATGGATAACGGTTTCTAATAGTAACCTTATTGAGTTCCCTATAGTCTACGCATGGTCTCAGAGATCCATCTTTCTTCTTTACAAAGAAGATGGGTGCACCTGCAGGAGATGAAGAGGGCGTATGAAGCCCTTGGCTAGATTTTCGTCTATGTAATCCTTTAAAGCCTTTAGCTCGGGCCCCGCCAGGGGGTAGATCTTACCAAAAGGTATCTCTGCTCCAGGCAATAATTCAATTGGACAATCATATGGACGGTGAGGAGGAAGCTGGTCAGCGTTCTTCTTGTCACATAAATCCACATAGTCCTGGTATACAGCTGGTAGTTCAGGGACTGACATGGTTCCTTTAGGAACAGAGCAAGCTGAAACTTTTGGACTCATCTGTTTCTCTGGAAAGTGTAATTCCTTGGTCTCCCAGTTAATGGTAGGATTCTGAGCCTGCAGCCATGGTAGTCCTAGAATAATGGGAAAGTGGGGAGAAGAGATAAGCATAAAGGACAGTTTCTCTTGATGATCTTTACCCATAAGAACCATCAAAGGCTCTGTTTCCTGATCCACTGGTCCAGAGGTCAGCAGGGAGCCATCCACAGTTTCCATCTGTACTGGAGTAGCCTTCTTCACTGAACGTATCCCCTGTTTCAGAGCAAAGGAGACATCCATAAAATTTCCACTTGCCCCTGAGTCGATCATAGCAGAGCTAGACACCCAAGCTGAGTCAACCCAGAGTTTGATGGAAAGAAAGCAATGAGAATTGTTTTTCTTACAACTCAGCTGGGACACCGCTGAGGAAACTTGAAAAATGGCAGCGTTTACACAGTCAACGTCCTCAGAGGTAACGGAGTTTAAGTCCGAGAAATCAAGATCTGTTGCTGCAGATCTCTCTGGAGCCTGAGGCTCGGACCTGACAGATCCCCTCTCGCAACACTCACAATGAATGAGTGCTGCTGTAGTCTTACGAGAACGGCTGGGGCAGTTTATAATGAAGTGCCCTGACTTACCACAATAGAAACATAGATTCTCCTTAAAACGATGTTCCTTGCGTGCATCACTAACCCGTCGTTGTAAAGAGTCTACCTGCATGGGTTCAGGTTCAGGTTCCCGTGTAATCCTACTCAAAGGTTCCTTAGCTGGAGAGGAAGGTAGGAAAAGGTTAGTGCGATTGCTTTCGAACCATCTCTCTTGCCTGCGTTCAGTCAGACGAGTATCAATACGGATGCAGTAGTTAATAAAGTCACCTAACGCAGTGGGAGGGTCGGCACGAGCAAGTTCATCCTTAATCAGTGGAGATAACCCTTTCGAAAATAGATTTTTTGGCGGAACTGTCCCAGGTGGTATCAAGGGCCCATCTCCTGAAATCCAAGGCATAGTCAGCTACCGAGTGCTTACCTTGGCGCAAAGCTAACATGGCTGCTTCAGCTGTTGCACCTCGATTGGGGTCATCAAACACCTGCCCCATGGCTGAAATAAAAGCATCAAGGTGATTCAAACAATCATCCTCAGTCTCAATCAGAGGGTTTGCCCACATCAAAGCCTTGTTGGTAAGCAACATAATTATAGTAAGCACCTTAGATCGTTCAGTGGGAAATTGTGAAGCATGTGCAGAAAAAAAAAGATTGCATTGATTAATAAATCCCCTGAATTTCTCACGTTCACCGCCAAAACGAAAAGGGGGCAACTTGGGAATCCCAGAACTCGGGGCTACGGCAGGAGTCTGGACTCGCTCCTCTAGAACCTCAATCCTGGCTCGCAAATCCTGGGCAGTCTGTCCAAACACTTGCAAATTGTGATTAGTGAGGTCCTGTAGGCTTGAAAAACGGGTCTTTATATTCTGCAAATCTGTAAGGATATTATCAGTCACTCCGCAAAGTTCCTTTATGCGGGCCTCCATTTTCCAGATCTTTTAAGACAGGAGCACTGGAAGAAGAGGAGAGGAGAAAAAAAAACAATAGTGTTTACCTGTGGTAACACTGCAGAGAGAAAAAAAAAATTAAGGGAACTGCTCACCTGGAATGGTTGTGAGAAGTCACAACCACTATCATCACAGAAAGTTCACCCGGACATCTGATATCCACAGTTACAGCAGACAAAAAAGAGAAAAGAAAAAAAAAAAAAACAATAGTGTTTACCTGTGGTAACACTGCAGAAAAAAAAAAACTTAAGGGAATTGCTCACCTGGAATGGTTGTGAGAAGTCACAACCACTGTCATCACAGAAAGTACAACCGGACATCCGATATCCACAGTTACAGCAGACACAGCCTTTCCAGACCCAGCAGACACTAACATTTGGCTTCAGAATCTTGTAATGTATGTAGTACAGTTCATATAGCGTCTTGTGCTTGGGTGCGATGAAAATACATGAGACACAGGTTTGATATAGAAAGTCTTGTATTCCTTCATACAAGTTGGCAAAAATAGTCACACAGTTTGCAAACACAGAGGCAGGAGACACAGCAGGCCAGAGTAATCTAAGCTCAGCAATCACTCTCCACAACAGGTTCAGGATCTTCTTCTCTGTTACCGTAAGTCCATGCAAACGTGGGTCTTTCAAAGAGCAGGGTTCAGAGTCCACAAGTGCTTCAGAGTTCCTCAGTAGGAATAGCTGGAGTACAGGGTCCAAGGCTTTAGGAGTCAGGTCACAGGTTCACTGCAGGCTAGATTCTGAAGCACTGATTGCTCAGCTGTGGCTGCTTAAGAAGCAAAGGAGAGAATCAGGCGCGGGAACATGCAAGCTGGAAACTCCATTCTGACTGAGGGCAAGATAGCTGCAGCAAGACAGAAAGTAAAATGGCTGACGAACAAACTGAGTTTCAGGAACATGTACACAGAACCTTACAGCACCTGAGGTGCCAGAGCAGCAGAAACCCCCATAAGTGACCCCATTTTACAAACTAAACCTCAATGAATTCATCTAGAGCAGGGGTCTCAAACTGCATTCCTCGAGGGCCGCAAACCGTACGTGTTTTCAAGATTTCCCTAGCATTGCACTTGGTGCTGGAATCATTATCTGTGCAGGAGATTAAATTATCAACTGTGCAATACAAGGAAATCCTGAAAACATGACCTGTTTGCGGCCCTTGAGGAATGCAGTTTGAGGCTGGGGTCACACACACCGACTAAAAAATCTGACCGTTTTAGTCGGTCGATTATCGCAGCAAAATGTCATGAACAGTCATCCGTCTGGCATCCGATTCTCCGGGAATGATGTGATTTAGTCGCATCTGACCGTAGTTGTAACATCCGATTTACATCCGACTTGAGAGATTTTCTCGCAGGCTTGCAAAACCGACATATAATGGATCCAAATGAATAGTATTTAAATCACAAAAGAAAGAATAGATATATAAACATAGAACACACATATATATATATACATGTCATTGTGACATGTATGTATATATATATATATATTTATTGGTCATAGACTTCTACATACTGTAATAGCCGCTAATTCAATTGCCGGCTTTTGTGAAAGTTCAGACCCGACATGAAATGACACATGGTTTACATACAGTTAACCATGTCATTTCATGTATTTTGATATATGGTTTTAACTTGCAATTACATGAGTATATGTGTGCAAAATTGCAGACATGTAGGGGTTAATTAAAGGTGTAAATTCGTTGAAAAAAAATGCGTGGGCTCCCGCTGTATTTTCTCCACCAGACAGACAAAGCAAGCGAGTGGGGGCAAATAATAATAGCCCAGGGAGGGTGCATTTATTTTGTGCCCCCCCTGGCTACTAACATCTGCCCCCAGACACCCCAGAAAAGGCAAATCTATAATTAGATTAGCCCTTTCTGGCACTTAGCCCGTCTATTCCCATTGCCCTGTAGCGGTGGCGAATGGGTTAATAAGGGGTTAAAGCCACCTTGCTATTGAAAGGTGACTTTAAGCCAGGTTAATAATTGAGAGCTGTCAATTAGACAACTATCAATTATTAATCCTATTGTATGAAATAAAAATCAAACACACACACTTTAATAAAAAATCATTTTAATGAAATAAGCAAACAGTTTTTGACCATCTTTTATTTTCCTGCTAAAACCATTTCCTGTAATAAAAATTAAATAAAAAAGCAAAATGATTCTTACCTATCCCATGAACAGTCAGCTAATGCTGCCTGCTGAGCTGTAACCCCCTGAATGAATAAGTTCCTCTCCTGGCGACAGGAGAGGAAGTGATTATTGTGTGAAGCTTAATTAATTGCGTCCCACAGTAATCAGTTCAGGTCAGGTCACCCGGGGACTCCCTCTGATGTCACTGCTGCTGTGCGGTGTCCCCGGGTGACCTGACCTGAACTGATTACTGTGGGACGCAATCAATTAAGCTTCACACATTAATCACTTCCTCTCCTGTCGCCGGGAGAGGAACTTATTCATTCAGGGGGTTACAGCTCAGCAGGCAGCATTAGCTGCCTGCTAGCTGTAACCTGTTAACCCTTTCTGATGGATTACAGCGTGGGACCTGACTGTTCATGGGCTAGGTAAGAATCATTTTGCTTTTTTATTTTTATTACAGGAAATGGTTTTAGCAGGAAAATAAAAGATGGTCAAAAACTGTTTGCTTATTTCATTAAAATGATTTTTTATTAAAGTGTGTGTGTTTGATTTTTCTTTCATACAATAGGATTAATAATTGATAGTTGTCTAATTGACAGCTCTCAATTATTAACCTGGCTTAAAGTCACCTTTCAATAACAAGGTGGCTTTAACCCCTTATTAACCCATTTGCCACCGCTACAGGGCAATGGGAATAGACGGGCTAAGTGCCAGAAAGGGCTAATCTAATTATAGATTTGCCTTTTCTGGGGTGGCTGGGGCAGATGTTAGTAGCCAGGGGGGCACAAAATAAATGCACCCTCCCTGGGCTATTATTATTTGCCCCCACTCGCTTGCTTTGTCTGTCTGGTGGAGAAAATACAGCGGGAGCCCACTCATTTTTTTTCAACGAATTTACACCTTTAATTAACCCCTACATGTCTGCAATTTTGCACACATACACTCATGTAATTGTAAGTTAAAACCATATATCAAACTACATGAAATTACATGGTTAACTGTATGTAAACCATGTGTCATTTCATGTCGGGTCTGTAATTTCACAAAAGCCGGCAATTGAATTAGCGGCTATTACATGTCTATTACCATGTCTATTATGTAGAAATGTATGAACTATAAATTTAATCGCAAGTCACACGTGTGGTCCGTTTCTAATCTAATTTTTCAGCGCTCCCATTGACTTGCATTGGCGATAGTCGACCCACAATCGGTGACAATCGATTGCACTTGCACGTTTAAAACGGACCACAAAAAATCGGATACTAGGAGCTGCTCCTTAGATTAACATTGGTCCCACTGCAATGCGAGATTTCATCGCTTTGCAGTGGTACGATTTAGTCGCCAGTGTGAACCCAGCCTGAGACCCCTGATCTAGAGGTACAGTGATTATATTGATACCACAGGTGTGTCACAGACCTTTATACCATTGAGCAGTGAAGATAAAATAATTTACATTTTTACCATCAAGATGGTGTGTTATCTTTTACTGGGAACATTTTACATAACATTTATGATCACATTTATCCAGCGCTCTACGCTGAGCACTTACATCAGGGTTTCTATCTAAATCTCCTAGTGACGTGTCAGATGAAACCCCCGATGGATCCATTCACTATAATGAGGTAGCAGAGTTATTCTGGACTCCGTCTGGCCTCTGTTGCGCAGTTTCCTTTTTTCAGAAGTGCACAAAACTGTGGCAGATGGCACTTTTATGCAATCCTATAAAGATGGACACCGCCAGATCACAGGTCCTATGGCATCCACAGTGTCTCCATCTGCCTCATTATAGGGAATCTTCCACCAGAGGTTCCATCTGAATCACGAATTTCAGAGATTTACACGGAAACCCCGTGTAATTCTATGCAGCCGCACGCTCCGGTCCGAGTGCGGGCGGCAGTGCCGGGTGTTCATGCGAGAGACTCGCACGAGAATCGTGCGAGTTTCTCGCATGTGTTATCCCGGCCTTTCTGCGATCTTTGGGAGGAAGAATGAACAAATGCACAGTAGGTGAAGAATTGGTTTTATTTATTTTTTATGCCGTTCCTTGTGCGGTATAAGTGATTAGGCGACTATTCTTCGGGTCGGTACGATTACAGCGATACCAGATTTAGATCTTTTTTTATGTTTGGCTGCTGTCACACAATAGAATACTCTTTTTATTGCGAAAACTAGTTTTTTTATCACTATAATTTTTCCACATTTCGGCCGACATAGTTGTTTTATGGCTTGATTTTTGCGGGACGAGCTGATGTTTTTATTGGTACCATTTTCGGGCACATGACATTTTTTGATCGCTTTCTCTTCCGATTTTTGGGAGACAGAATGAACAAAACCAGAAATTCAGGAATTGCTTTTTGTTTTTTTATACCATTCCGCATATGGTAAAATTGGTAAGGCAGCTTTATTCTTGGGGTCAGTACGATTACAGCGATACCCAATTTATAACTTTTTTTTATGCTTTGGCGCTTTTACACAATAAAAACTATTTAATTGAAAAAATAATTATTTTTGCATCGCTTTATTCTGAGAGCTATAACTTTTTCATTTTTCTGCTGATGGAGCCATATAATGGCTCGTTTTTTGTGGGACAAGATGATGTTTTCAGCAGTACCACTTTTATTTACATTCGTCTTTTTGATCACGTTTTATTGCACTTTTTGTTCGGCGGTATGATGATAAAGCATTGTTTTGTGCCTCGTTCTTTCTTTTTTTTTACGGTGTTCACTGAAATGGTTAACTAGTGGGACAGTTTTAAAGAGCGGGTCCTGATGGAAGCGCTCAGGGTGCCCCCTCCCTGCGCGATGCTCCTCTATGTCGCTGTCACTACTGACAGTAGCAACAGAAGGGTTAAATGCCCGCAATCGGTGCTAGCACTGATTGTGGGTGTTGCTGCGGGGTACCAGCTCTGACACAGAGCTGACACCCGCACCCGATCGCAACGGAGCTCAGCGTGAGGGCACGCGATTGGTGCGCCGTACCTGTACTGCTGTTTGCGGGAACACATCTCCCGCACAGCAGTATATGTGGCACATGTCAGGAAGGGGTTAAGGGAAAAAGATATCCAAACCATTTTGTGTTACTGTTATCTTTGTCTAATATTTACATTTGTTTGGTGATCTGAAACATGTATGACAATCATGCAAAATAGGAAATCAGGAAGGGGGCAAACACTTTTTCAAACAACTGTATATCAGGATGGGGGACATATATACCAGGGAGGGGGCCAGGGTAGGGGACATATGTTTCAAGAAGGTGTCCAGAATTGGTGACATATATACCTGTAAGGCCTCTTTCACACATCCGGTGTGCGCCTGACGGCGCCCCCGGCATTTAGCCGCAGCGTCGCATCAGAAAACCTGATGCGCCGCATGCGTTTTTTTGCCGGATGGTTTCTGATGCCCGGAGACATAAGGGGAATCCGGCAAAAAAAAAAAACGTTACATGCTGTGTTTTGTCCGGCCGCCGGAATGTACATTTCCGCTGCATCCGGACAAAATCGCATACGACGCATTGACATGCGGCGCCATCCGGCGCTAATGCAAGTCAATGCAAAAAAAAAACGCAAGCGGCGCATCAGGTTTTCTGATGCGGCGCTGCGGCTAAATGCCGGGGGAGCCGTCAGGCGCACACCGGATGTGTGAAAGAGGCCTAAGGGGCCCAGGATGGGGGACATTACTACATAATGAAGGGGGGAAGGTCATCACGCGTGTCTTTATAGGATTCAGAACGAAACAAGGACCCATACATCTGACAAACATGTGGGGGGTGGGGTGGGGTTGGCAGGTCCAAATTTTGCCCCGGCCCATCTGACTCTAGTTATATCACTGGATAGGTAATTGTTTTCACTGGATAATCCCTTTAAAGGGAATCTGTCACCCCATTTTAGCCCTATGAGATAAAGATATCATTGCATAGTGCGTCCCATAACTAATCTATGGGTACCTATGATATCTCCGGACACCCCCGTTTTCATGTAAAAACACCTTAGTAAAGTTCGTTTTCTTGTATGCAAATCCGTGCAGTCCGGTCCGGAGGGCGGCGTTTTTTTCTTACCCCCACCCCGCTCCTCGGCTTCTCTTGCATATCGCCGTCTGTGAATAGCACAGACGGCGTTCGGCTTGCCGCGATTGCACGTTTCAAAATCCCCTCGTGCTTGTGCAGTGTGCTTTGCCCACCAGTGGGCAAAGCATAAAATCATTACAGCGCATGTGCAACTATTTTCTTTCACTTTCCTTACCACGGTAGTCGTCCAAGGCAAGCAGTCATTTTCGGGGCAAGGAAATAGTTGCGCATGCGCTGTAATGATTTTATGCTTTGCCCACTAGTGGGCAAAGCACACTGCGCAAGCACGAGAGAATTTTGAAAAGCGCAATGGCGGTAAGCAGAATGCCGTCTGTGCTATTCAGGGACGGCGATACGCAAGAGAATCCGAGGAGCGGGGGTGGGGGAAGAAATAAAACGCCGCCCTCCGGACCGAACCTCACTGATTTGCATACAAGAAAACAAACTTTACTAAGGTATTTTTACATGAAAACTGGGGTGCCCAGAGATATCATAGGTACCCATAGATTAGTTATGGGACGCACTATGCAATGATATCTTTATCTCATAGGGCTAAAATGGGGTGACAGATTCCCTTTAACTGCAACACTTCATGACCTAAAAATGAGTTAATATACATGTGACCACTAGATGGCAGTAAATGCATGAAAAACATAAATATTCTGCCCAGTTGCAGCAGAAACTTGAAGGTGAAGTATCATAAAATTACAATATCTAAACAATATGACGGCTATATTACCTAAAATTGATCCTATAGAAATTTGTGTCATGAAAGCACCTTTTTATTTAATGCTGCAGCTAACTCCATAAACGGCAATAGGGAAAAATAGCAGCAAATCTGCAAAGAATATCACCAGCAAAAAAAATATTTTTATACTGTCATACAATATACAAATAATTGTTCCCAAAAGGTCTGAATAACTGCATAGTGCACAAAAAAAAACCCCAGAGAAATAACACTTCCTTACAATTTGTAAGTAAATACCGCCAAATAGTGCTTATATAATACCGCCATACAGTGCCTTTTATAACAGTGTATTCTATGTCTGATACCATTTTTCAATTACAGGCAGCACATGGGCAGATTAGAGGAGCTCCACAGCTTCCTGGACCTTTGTGAGTGTTAGGCCTTCTTCACAAGTCTGCTTTTTATGGACCTCAAATACGGACACACACACATGCCCATTGTATTCATTGGTGGTGCGCACATTGTCAGGCTTTTCACACGGACCGTGTATCCCTGTGAAAATCCCACAGGCATGTCCTTTTTTTCAGGCACCACGGAACAAATGCTTGCCACACACGTAAACACTTATGACACACTGATGACACACGGATGACATCCATGAAATCCTCCGGCGGCTGGGGAAGAAGTACAGTTAGCACTTTTCCCAGTCAACTGGTTGCTGACTACAACTATCATCATCCTCGCCTGGTCTTCCCGTGATCAGCAAGACCAGGCGTCGCTGATGACAGTTGTAGTCAGCAACCGCGGTCTGGGAGTAGCGAGCATTAAATAAATTACTGGACTACTTTTACATTTATGAATTAAATGATTTTTACAATTAAAGAACTGTTTATTACTTTTGACTATGCGATTAGTAATGTGGGTATCTGACAGACAACTCTCCATTACTAACCCCTGGGCTTGATGTCACCGGACATTATACAGCTGAGTTCAACCGCAAAACCTTTACCCCGCTTGCCAACGCACCAGGCAATCAGGAAGAACTGAGGCTAAGCATCATCTAATGAATGTGCCATTTGTGGGACAGACAGCTGAGGACTAGTGTTATTAGTCTGGGAGATGGCCTATATTCATGGCTCCTTCCCAGCCTATTAAGATCAGCTTGCAGCTGTCTGTGTAGCCTTTGCTGGTTACTAAAAATAGGGGGTACCCCACATAATTTTTTAGGTGGTGTCCCTCCTTTTTAATAACCAGTAAAGGCTACACAGACAGCTGTGAGCTGATATTAATAGCCGGGAAGCTCCATATTTATTGCCCCTTTCCCAGCATAACGACTCCAGCCCCCGGTTGTCTGCTTTCCCTCAGCTGGTTAATAAAAATAAGGAGGACCCCACGCCATTTTTTTAATTTATTTATTCAATAAATACAAGTACAGAAAACTACACACGCAAAGCACTGATTATATATCACGCTGACATATTTCTATCACGTTCCTCATCACTATCTCTATCTTGGAGCATCTTTAATACATAGCACTCTTTAATTTCTATGCTGCATTTCATTGCATAAGTGTCACACTGACAGCACATGGACACACGGATGTCACTTACGTACACACGAATGGCACAAGGACCACAGATCTCACCAGTAAAGCTTCTTCCAGTACCGGAATCACCAGGGTGTGTGAGGGGGCCTTATACTGTATGTAAAGTGATTTTTGCAGTAGTAAAATATCATTATTTGAATCATCGCATTAATTTCCAGTAAAACTTTCCATATTCAGAATTGTTGTGCTGAGAAATAATATTTTGCCTAAAGAGAATGGAATGTAAATGAACTGCCAGAAGCATTTAGCTGATGCCGGGGCACAGCTGCCAGTCATACCGCCATGATGTCACATATGCGCCCCATGCCCAGAGATGCCAGATTTGGGGACTGCAGAGCCAGATGTGAATTATTAAAATATGCTGGAGGCTGTATATGAGTCTTAGATACATCAGAGCTTCATACAGACCTGACGACCCTAATATGTGACCAGAATGGAGGTTTGAAATTAACAAAATGGCGAGTAAATATTGCTTCCATCATTTTGGAGACCTTTCCATTGATGACGCACCGGATCCTTGGTAAGTTATTAAAGAAGAACATGATCTTGTGTTTAACTTGAGTAAACATCTTTTATAATCTGTAATTGGAAGATCACAGGTTAGATGGTCCAGGGTGGGAAATAAATCGTTACTATGTGGAACTGTATGGCAGTATTATATTTATTTTATTACTACATTATTCATTATACTACAGTACATTATTTTATTATTTTGCTAAAATATGGTGGTACAATTATTATTATGACTATTTAAGCTTTGTGTATTATGTGGGAGTATGATTTTATTGTATGGCGGTGTTATTTAGGATTTCATTTGTTTCATTATGTGGGAATTATAAGGCCCTAGTATTTGGATGCTGCATATCATATTATTACAATATGAAGGCATTATGTATATGGTAGTATTATGTTGACTATATATTATTATGTAGAAACCGCACTGGGATATTATTTAGATATTATATAGAAGTATTATTTAAGAATTCAATTGTATTTTATGGTGGTATTATTTATTTAGGATTTTAATTGCAGTACTATGTGGGAACTTTATGGACCCAGTATTTGGATGCTGCATATTATATTATTACATGTGAGTGTCATGCATATGGTAGTATCATTTTGACTTTAAATGGCAATATCATATAGATATACTTGTACTAGTATGTAGACATATATAGATTTTGAATGGCAGTATTTTTTATTAATTCAATTGTATTGTATGCGGTATTATTTAGGATTCCAATTATAGTATTATGTGAGAATTATATGGTTATATTTTTTGGATGATGCATATTATATTTTAACAATACCATGGTATTATATGGTCTGTCTATGATAGTATTATTTTGGGACTAACCAGTGATATTATGTGGGGTATGTATGCACTGTTATGTAGACATTATATGGGAGTAATATTTAGGTTTTGCATGGCATCGTTTTAATAGAGAACTAAAAGACAGTATAATGTGGGCAACATATAGAAGTATTATATGGAATGATAGTATATGGAAACTGTATTGAGGCATTATTTAGGCATTGTATGTTAGTATTATTTGAGCGCTGAATGGCTGGATCATTGTATCCTAACATCTAATCAGAATTGTGACTAGTTTAGTCATTATTCTATGTGCAGTGTACAGCACTATAAAATGATAAAGTGGTTGTCCCATTAAAACATTATTCTTATTGAGTAGATCACACACACAATTTTTTTTTTATATGGGAATAATTAAACCAGTTTTCCTGTGTGTAGATACATACTGTATTGGTTTTCCCTCCTGTTCTTTACATTTCCTCTAAGAGCATCCATTTTAAAGGGTTTTAAAGTAATAAAATAATTAATACCTAACGAACGCCCTAACATTTAAATGTTGTCCGAGCCCCCAACAGTCTCTGCACTTCCTGTATGATCCATGCAGACATGTGACTACTCCAGCCAATCACTGGCTGCAGCGGTGAACAACATAACACTGATTGGCTGCAGTGTTCACATTTTTGGACAGACAAGTACAGAGACCAACGGGGGACCAAAGTGGGAATCAAAAGAACAGCGGGGGGAGCCATAGCAATCGTATAACTGCAATATCACAGGGACATTTTATTTTTTTTATATAAATGATTCTAACACAATAATATTGCTTTGTGTGACGACTTCTGTAAATATGAATAATAAGTCAAATATAAATTTCCATTCAAATTGCTAAAAATCCTATATAGTAAAATATAATGCTACACAGTGCCACAAATCTAATTATACGGTACAATGCAGAGTATATAGGAGTCTGCATTCACTGTACAGATATGTATTTTATATGCACAGATAATTTGTATTTATAGTCCAGAGAAGTTAATGGGTTGTAAAGTGGCCATATAAATAGATCATACTGCATTCAGATAAATTTAATTAGACTGGTTGTGTTAGTCCTGTGTATTCCAGAGTGCAAGCCGTGTACCTGTCGTGTACTAGCGAAAGCTGGGTGTGCATGTGGGCTAGCCAGTGCACCCGTCTTGCTGCCTAGTTCATTGTCAGCCTTTTAGGTGAGTCGACCAATGAGTGTGAAAAGCAGAGTCCCCCCTTTTATAGTCGCATCCGAGTCACGTGTGCAGCGAGTGGGTGGTGTTCATGACACAGCTCCTATCACATCCAGATGAATCGCATTATGCAACATCGTGCTAAGATCAGATAAATAGTATACACAAGTCAGATAATACAGTGATCAGATAAAGTGCAGAAACAGTATCCAGATAAATACATAAACCAGCTAGGGAAAAGTAGCATATACAGTAGTAAAGTCAACTAGTACATACAAAGATCAGATACATAGCTCATACCCAGATAAATAGTGCATACAGCACATTGACCAGATAAATAATACATAGAGATGTCCATGTGTAGTTGGATAAATAGCTTAAAAAGAATCCAGGCAAATAGTGAGTGCAACATGCAGATAAAGAAAAAATTATAAATTATCTGCATAATTAAAATTAAACATTTCCCAGATTAATAGTTCCATGCAGCACCCAGATAAATAGTGCCATGATGCATATAGCTGAGTGTGACCCTAATTATGCTAGAAACTGAATAAAAAGTGCACTCCTGTCACAAGACCTCCACTATATACAGTGGCATGTAAAAGTTTGGCCACCCCTAGTCAAAATTACTGTTATTGTGAAAAGTTAAGCAAGTTGAAGATGAAATGATCTCTAAAAGGCCTAAAGTTAAAGATGACACATTTTCTTTGTATTTTAGACAAAAAAAATTATATATACAGTATATGTATTTTCATCTTTTACATTTTAAAAATTACAAAAAGGAAAATGGGCTGGTGCAAAAGTTTGGGCACCCTGCATGGCTAGTACCTTGTAGCACCCCCTTTTGAAAGTATCACAGCTTGTAAATGCTTTTTGTAGCCAGACTAGAGTCTTTCAATTCTTGTTTGAAGGATTTTCATCCATTCCTTCTTGGAAAATTCTTCCAGTTCTGTGAGATTCCTGGGTCATCTTCCATGCACTGCTATTTTGAGGTTTAGCCACAGATTTTCAATGATGTTCAGATCAGGGCACTGTGAGGTCCACTGTAAAACCTTCAGCTTGCGCCTTTTGAGGTAGTCTATTGTGTATTTTGACGTGTGTTTAGGATCATTATCCATTACAGAAGCCATCCTCTTTTCAACATCAGATTTTTTACAGATGGTGTTATGTTTGCATCAAGAATTTGTTGCAATTTCATTAAATCCATTCTTCTGTCTATCTATGAAATGTTCCTCGCATCTCAACACAGAGCGGCAGGGCGCAGGAGCGCCGCCAGCGTTATTTCTTCTTAGGATCTGCCACTGCAATACAGAGCGGCAGGGCGCAGGAGCGCCGCCGGTAACCTGCACATATATATTTTTTACATGGCCCATCAGGCTGGGAATCTCTGCTGATAGATTCTAGACCCCTAATTGATTGCAGAGAGCAGACATTATTGGAGTCTGTTCTCCTTCAAGTGCCATATCTATATATTTATACTACGACAAATCACGAGTACCCCATGATTAAGATCTGGGAGGATCGAAACGTTGGGTAGTTCTATTTTGCACAAGTCTATTTGGAATTTTGGCACTATCTTTTCATATTGAATCTGGATGAATTTTGTAATAAAGTCACTATTTTTGCATTAATACAAGATTGAGTGTGCGGTGAATCATATTTCTTATATTCCTCGTATCATTGGCGGCAACACAACCCCAAATCATGATTGATCCACCCCCATGCTAGATGTTCTTTTCCTGAAATTCTGTGCCATTTTTTCTCCACATATACATTTGAAAATTGTGGCCAAAGAGTTATATCTTAACCTCATTGGTCCACATGACCTGTTTTCAAAATGCAACAGACTTGTTTAGATGATCTTTTGCATACTTCTGAAGCTGAATTTTATGGCGAGGATGCAGGAGAGGTTTTCTCCTGATGACTCTTCTTGAAAGACATATTTGTGCAGGTGTCTCTGAACACTAGAACAATGTACCACAACTCCAGAGTCTGCTAAATCTTTCTGAAGGTCTTTTGCAGTCAAACAGGGTTCTAAGTTGCCTCTCTAGCAATGCTACGAGCAGCTTTCACTGAAATTTTGCTTGGTTTTCCAAACTTTATCTTAACCTTCATTGTTCTTGTTAACTGCCATTTCTTAATTACATTTGAACTGAGGAAAGGGCAAATTGAAAATGCTTTGTTATCTTCTTTTAGCCTTCTCCTTCTTTATGGGCCTCCATTATTTTGAGTGTTAGGCAGCTGCTTAGAAGAACTCATGGTACAAGGTTAGGCCTCTTTCACACATCCGTCTTTTTGTATCAGGCATGATCCGTCCTATGCCTGAAGGGACGGATCCGGCGCTGAAACAAAAAAACTGATGCAACGGATCCGGTTTTTTGCTGGATCCGACCTGAACTTTTGAACCCATAAAAAGAGGGTTTCTGATGCCCGGAGACACTGGAAAATGTAGTAGTAGTAGTAGTAGACCTCGATTTCCAGAATCCGGATTAGACTTTTGCCGGATTGCACAAAAATTTGATCCGGTTCCATTGAATTCTATTGTTTCCGGCCGCCTGATGCGCCGCTTCAGGCACATCAGGCAGCTCCGGCAAAAAAAAAAAAGTTACATGCTGCGTTGTGTCCGGCCGCCGGAATGTACATTTCCGCCGGATCCGGACAAAAACGGATACAACGCACTGACATGCGGCGCCATCCGGCGCTAATGAAAGTCAATGCAAAAAAAAACGCATCCGGCATTACATTTCGCCGGATGCGGTTGGACAAAAAAATGCCGGAGGGCGCCGTCAGGCGCACAACGGATGTGTGAAAGAGGCCTTAGAGGAGGCTGGGTTTTTATACATCTGGGAAATTTGTATCACCTGGCCTTTTCTAATGATGATAGTGAATAAGGCATAACCCTAACAAGCTAATTAATCTCTGAAACCTTGGTGAAAGTTATCTGAGCACACAAATCTCCAAGGGTGCCCAAATTTTTGCATTAACCCATTTTACTTTTTGTAATTTTTAAAATGTAAAAAAAGACACTTTTTTTTGCCTAATAATACAAAATAAATGTGTCATCTTCAACTTGAGGCCTTTTAGAGATCATTTCATCTTTAGCCTGCTTAACTGTTCACAATAACAGTAATTTTGACCAAGAGTGCCCAAACTTTTACAAGCCATTGTATAATTCAGCTACTACATTTAGTCGCTTTTTCTATCCTGTACATCATGAAGAACAGTACTGTGCAAAGGTTTTAGGTAGGCATGGATAAAATGCTGTAAAGTAAGAATGTTTTAAAAAATAGAAGTGTTAATAGTTTATTTTTATCAGTTAACAAAACGCAAAGTGATGGAACAAAAGTGAAATATAAATCAAATCAATATTTGTGGTGACCACTGTTTGCCTATAAAACAACATTAAGTCTTATAAGCACACTTGCACAAAGTCATGGAGTTTGTAGGATTTTAGACAGTTAGGCCGGCGTCACACTGGCGACATAATCGGACGACTGCAATGCGATGAAATATCGTATTGCAGTCTGCCCTATGTTAATCTATGGAGCAGCTCCCAGTATCCGTTATTTTGTGGTCCGTTTTAAACGTCCGTGTACAATCGCAGCATGCTGCGATTGTCACCGATTGTGGGTCGACAATCGCCAATGCAAGTCTATGGGAGCGATGAAAAATCGGATTACAAACGGACCGCACGTGTGACTTGCGATGAAATCGCATCGGTGTCCTTTAGAAAAGCCGGCAATTCATCCCCGGCTATACTGTAAAATCACACTGACAGCTTTATTAAAGAATAGAAAGAATAGATATATACACACATATATATATATATATATATATATATATATATATGTATTCTATGTAATTGTGACATGTATATATATATATATATATTTATATTTCCTAGACTTCTACATACTGTAATAGCCGCAAATTCAATTGCCGGCTTCTGTGAAATCACAGAAGCCGACATGAAATGATACATTGTTTCCACACAGTTAACCATGTCATTTCCTGTATTTTGATATTTGTTTAGAACTTACAATTACATGAGTGTATTTGTGCAAAATTTCAGACATGTAGGGGTTAATTAAAGGTGTAATTTCGTTGAAAAAAAATGCGTGGGCTCCCGCTGTATTTTCTCCACCAGACAGACAAAGCAAAGCGAGTGGGGGCAGATAATAACAGCCTAGGGAGGGTACATTTTTTGTGCCCCCCTGGCTACTAACATCTGCCCCCAGACACCCCAGAAAGGGCAAATCTATAATTAGATTCGCCCTTTCTGGCACTTTGCCCGTCTATTCCCATTGCCCTGTAGCGGTGGCGAATGGGTTAATAATCTCACCTTAATGTCACCTTAGTATTGAAAGGTGACCTTAAGGCAGGTTAATAATTGAGAGCTGTCAATTAGACAACTATCAATTATTAATCCTATTGTATGAAAGAAAAATCAAACACACACAGTTTAATAAAAAATAAGTTTAATGAAATAATCACACAGTTTTTGACCATATTTTATTTTCCTGCTAAAACCATTTCCTGTAATAAAAATAAAATAAGAAAGCAAAATTATACTTACCAATCCGATGTACAGTCAGGTCCCACGCTGTAATCCATCAGAAAGGGTTAAGAGGTTACAGTTAGCAGGGAGATAATTCTGTCTCCTAGCTGTAACCCCCTGAATGAATAAGTTCCTCTCCCAGCGAAAGTAGAGGAATAGATTCATGAATGGAGCTTAATTGATTTATTGGCAATTTAACTTTAGTGACCTGACCTAAAGGGAAAGTGGACACAATCAATTAAGCTTCATTCATGAAACACATCCTCTCCTGTCGCCAGGAGAGGAACTTATTCATTCAGGAGCTTTGAGCTGAGCATGCAGGATTACTTGCACTGCTTGGCTCAAAGCTAGTTAACCCTTTGTGAAGGATTACAGCGTGGGACGTGACAGATCAGTGGAATAGGTAAGAATAATGTTTTTTTCTTTTTTTTTTTCTTTATTTTAGGAGATCAATGGCTTCGCACAGATTAAGTGTAAAATAAAATATGGTCAAAAAAATGTGTTTTTATTTCATTAAAATTAATTTTTATTAATGTGTCTGTGTTTTTTTAATTTACTTCAATAGGATTAATAATTGATAGTTGTCTAATTGACAGCTCTCAATTATTAACCTGCCTTAAGTTCACCTTTCAATACTAAGGTGACAGTAAGGTGAGATTATTAACCCATTCGCCACCGCTACAGGGCAATGGGAATAGACGGGCAAAGTGCCAGAAAGGGCGAATCTAATTATAGATTTGCCCTTTCTGGGGTGTCTGGGGGCAGATGTTAGTAGCCAGGGGGGGCACAAAAAAAATGTACCCTCCCTAGGCTATTATTATCTGCCCCACTCGCTTGCTTTGTCTGTCTGGTGGAGAAAATACAGCGGGAGCCCACGCATTTTTTTGTCAACGAATTTACACCTTTAATTAACCCCTACATGTCTGAAATTTAGCACAAATACACTCATGTAATTGTAAGTTCTAAACAAATATCAAAATACAGGAAATTACATGGTTAACTGTGTGGAAACAATGTATCATTTCATGTCGGCTTCTGTGATTTCACAGAAGCCGGCAATTGAATTAGCGGCTATAACAGTATGTAGAAGTCTAGGAACTATAAATATATGTATATATACATGTCACAATGACATGTATATATATATATATATACATATATATATATATATATGTGTTCTATGTGTATATATCTATTCTTTTTTTGTGATTGAAATAATATTCTTTTGGATCCATTATATGTCAGTTTTGCAAGCCTGCGAGAAAATCTCGCAAGTCGGATGAAAATCGGATGTTACAAGGTACACACACATGCGACTAAATCGCATCTTTGAAGGAAAATCGGATGCCAGAAGGATGTGTGATGTTTGCATTTTGATCCGACAATCGACCGTCTAAAACGGACCGATTTTTTGTCATTGTGTGTGACGCCGGCCTTATATGAGTAACCAGTAGCGTAGCTACCGGGAGGTAGAGGGTAAGGCCAGCCCGGGTACCGCGCTCCGAGGGACCCATCCGGAGCCACCCTGCTTTTAACTGTAATGATGAAGGAGGGAGAGTCAGCCAAAGATTCTGCGCCTTCTGTTCCCCTGCCATCCGAGCAGTCTCTTTGGACTGTCCATGTCCCATCTGTACCTTCAGCATCACCAGCTCCCTGTCAGCCCCTCGTCCGGTTCCATTAGAGAAAGGTGCTGGGAATGGCATCTCAGCTGCTCCCGCCCCGGTCTTAGACCCCGAATCCTTCTTGGGGATGGTCCTTTTGAGCTGGTGCCCAACTGCACTATTCTCCAGCCTGGGGCCCCTTACTGCCATCAGCAGCTTTATCCCCATGGCCTGTAACTGTCTCCAGCACTGCATGCACGCTGCCCTTGGGCAGGCTGTCCGGGCTCCTTCTGAATCTAATCAGGAAATGCCTGCCCTATATCTCCCTGCTCTGTGCTGCTCTGCTCTAACTCCTCCTCACTGAATAACCCCTTGCTGCCTGTGCCTAAACTGACACTATTATCTATCCTATTCTCTATCTCTAATGTGCCCTCCTCTATTCTAACCCCGCTATTACTCTATGCTAACTTCTATCCCTAATCCTAAATATATACACAGTACATGGCAAATGCAGATACATGCCATCACACTACATAAACATTACACTTCACATTAAAGAACAATGAGGTTCCGCATGTAATCGGGCGAACAGCGTCCAGGAGAGAGGAGGCAAGTGAGGTTTCCCGCCACCTCCTTACACCTGAAATGTGAGAAGTCAGATGTGTCTTTGCTGTAATCTCTGCAGCCGATTTCTGTCTGGAGACGTTGTGATGTCGGTCTGGGCCAGATGGAACAAACGGGAAAAGTGAATGACTCCACCAGAAAGAATATCACCTGTAAGTCACCATCAATAACTGTACTGTAATCTTAATTTCTCCAGGACTGGTATAGTAGTCAAAATAATAGCAGTCCAACATGACTAACCAGATTAATCACTGTTTTTGGTATAAATTATATTACCACATGTCTAACAATTTACCAGTTGGTGCAGTAGATTCTAAGAAAACTAACAGACTCCCCATTCATGATCTGCCGGTTTTTGAGTCTGTGTATTAATAATAATAATAATAATAATAATAATCTTTATTTATATAGCGCCAACATATTCCGCAGCGCTTTACAGTTTAACAGTTTCAAAACACAAGTCATAAGTAGCAACGTTAACAATACAATAATTAAAGCAAAATAAGATGAGATGACCCTGCTCGTGAGAGCTTACAATCTACAATGAGGTGGGGGAGATACAAAGTACAGGTGTGTATATATGTGCTGTTCCGTCTGTCTAGTTAATGTATTGTATTATTTCCATGCTGTGTATAACCCCGTCACCCCCAAGGGTGGTTTGCACGTTAATGACCGGGCCAATTTTTACAATTCTGACCACTGTCTCTTTATGAGGTTATTACTCTGGAACGCTTCAACGGATCTTCGCGATTCTGAGATTGTTTTCTCGTGACATATTGTACTTCACGTTAGAAGTAAAATTTCTTCGATATAACTTGCGTTTATTTTTGAAAAAAACGCAAATATGGCTGGAATTGAGATTGGATGCCATGTTGCATTTGGAGAGCCCCTGATGTGCCTAAACAGTGGAAACCCCCCACAAATGACCCCATTTGGGAAACTAGACCCCCTAAGGAACTTTTCTAGATCTTTGGTGAGCAATTTGAACCCCCAAGTGCTTCACACAAGTTTATAATGTAGAGCCGTAAAATTTAAAAATCATATTTTTTCCACAAAAATGATCTTTTCACCCCAATTTTTACTTTTCCAAGGGTAACAAGACTCCAAAAGTTATTGTGCAATTTGTCCTGAGTGCGCTGATACCCCATATGTGGGGGTAAACCACTGTTTGGGTGCATGGCAGAGTTTGGAAGGGAAGGAGCGCCGTCTGACTTTTTCAACGCAGAATTGGCTGGACGCCATGTCGTGTTTGGAGAGCTCCTGATCTGCCTAAACAGTGGAAACCCCATAAATGACACCATTTTGGAAACTAGACCCCTCAAGGAACTTATCTAGATGTGTGGTGAGAACTTTTAACCCCCAGGTGTTTCACTAAAGTTTATAACGTACAGCCGTAAAATAAAAAATCCTTTTTTTTTTTACAAAAATGATTTTTTCGCCCCCAATATTTTATTTTCACAAGGGTAACAGAAGAAATTGGAACCCAAAAGTTGTTGTCCAATTTGTCCTGAGTGCGCTGATACCCAATATGTGGGAGAAAACTACTGTATGGGCGCACGTCAGGGCTCGGAAGGGAAGTAGTGACATTTTGGATTGCAGACTTTGATGGAATGGTCTGGGGGCGTCATGTCGCATTTGGAGAGCCCCTGATGCACCTATACAGTGGAAACCCCCCACAAGTGACCCCATTTTGGCAAATAGACACCACAAGGAACTTATCTAGATGTGTGGTGAGCACTTTGAACCCCGAAGTGCTTCACAGAAGTTTATAACGTACAGCCGTAAAAATAAAAAATCCTTTTTTTTTTACAAAAATGATTTTTTCGCCCCCAATATTTTATTTTCACAAGGGTAACAGGAGAAATTGGACCCCAAAAGTTGTTGTCCAATTTGTCCTGAGTACGCTGATACCCAATATGTGGGAGAAAACTACTGTATGGGCGCACATCAGGGCTCGGAAGGGAAGTAGTGACGTTTTGGATTGCAGACTTTGATGGAATGGTCTGGGGGCGTCATGTCGCATTTGGAGAGCCCCTGATGCGCCTAAACAGTGGAAACCCCCCACAAGTGACCCCATTTTGGAAAATAGACCCCACAAGGAACTTATCTAGATGTGTGGTGAGCGCTATGAAGCCCCAAGTGCTTCACAGAAGTTTATAATGTACAGCCGTAAAAACAAAAAAATATTTTTTTTTGTACAAAAATTATATTTTCGCCCCCAGTTTTTTATTTTCCCAAGGGTAACAGAAGAAATAGGACAAATTGCACAATAACTCTTGGGGTCCAGAGTACGCTGATACCCCATATGTGGGGATAAACTACTGTTTGGACGCATGGCAGAGCTGAGAAGTGAAGGAGCACCGTTTGACTTTTTCAACGCAGAATTGGCTGGAATTGAGATCAGACGCCATGTCACATTTGGAGAGCCCCTGATGTGCCTAAACAGCGGAAACCCCCCAATTCTAACTCCAACCCTAACCCCAACACACCCCTAACCATAGTCCCAACCCTAACCACAAACCTAACCCTAACACACCCCTAATCCCAACCCTAACCCTAATCCTAACTTTAGCGCCAACCCTAACCCTAACTTTAGCCGCAACCCTAACCCTAACCCTAATGGGAAAATGGAAATAAATACTTTTTTTTAATTTTATTATTTTTCCCTTACTAACGGGGTGATAAAGGGGGGTTTGATTTACTATTTATAGCGGGTTTTTATGATTGGCAGCTGTCACGCTAAAAGACGCTTTTTATTGCAAAAATAGTTTTTGCATCATCACATTTTGAGAGCTATAATTTTTGCATATTTTGGCCCACAGAGTCATGTGAGGTCTTATTTTTTGAGGGACGAGTTGACGTTTTTATTGGTACCATTTTTGAGCACGTGACGTTTTTTGATCGCTTTTTATTTCGATTTTTGGGAGGTTAGAATGAACAAAAATCAGCAATTCATGAATTTCTTTTGGGGGAGGCGTTTATACCGTTGCGCGTGTGGTAAAATTGATAAAGCAGTTTTATTCTTCGGGTCAGTACGATTATGGCGATACCTCATTTATATCATTTTTTCATGTTTTGGCGCTTTTATAGAATAAAAACAATTTTATATAAAAAATAATTATTTTTGCATCGCTTTATTCTGCGACCTATAACTTTTTTATTTTTTCGCTGATGATGCTGTATGATGGCTCGTTTTTTGCGGGACAAGATGTCGTTTTCAGCGGTACCATGTTTTTTATATCGGTCTTTTTTATCGCGTGTTATTCCACTTTTTGTTCGGCGGTATGATGATAAAGCATTGATTTTTTGCTTAGTTTTTTTTTTTTTTTAAGGGGTTCACTAAAGGGGTTAACTAGTGGGACAATTTTATAGGGGGGGTCGTTACGGACGCGGCGATACCAAATATGTGTACTTTTATTGCTTTGTTTTTTTTATTTACAGGAAGAAGTGAATTTTTTGGGGAATATTTTTTTTTTTTTTTTTTTTATTTATTTTGGATTTTTTTTAAAACATGTTTATTTTTATTTTTTTAACTTTTTTACTTTGTCCCAGGGTGGGACATCACTGTATTTTGTCAGATCGCTGGTGTGACAGTGTGCACAGCACTCTGTCACACCAGCGATCGCTCAGGCAGTGCAGCAGGCTTCTCAGTGCCTGCTCTCAGCAGGCACTGAGGAAGCCGCCTCCCTCCAGGACCCCGGCGCCATCTTGGATCCGGGTCCTGGGAGGGAGGAAGCCCTCAGAACAGCGCGATCACATCGCGCTGCTCTGAGGGTCTCAGGGGGCGCGCAGGGAGCCCCCACCCTGCGCGATCCTCCCCTGTGCCCCCAGTACACCGCGATCATGTTTGATCGCGGTGTGCAAGGGGTCAATGTGCCGGGAGCGGTCCGTGACCGCTCCTGACACACAGTCATGGGTGTCAGCTGTGATAATCAGCTGACACCCGGCCGCGATCGGCTGCGCTCCCCCCGGGAGCGCGTCCGATCGCACGAGACGTACTTGTCATGTGTGCATCGCCACGAAGATCGTCGCGGTTGCACATTCTGACTTCTCACAGCTGAGTTGCTGTTTCTTTGTGTTTGGCAGTTAGGGAGTTAATTCTGTCTGTGCTCAGTTCTGGGACTGGGTGCAGTTTTCTCCCGGCTGCAATTAATTATTTGTTGATTGGTTTCCTTTAAATCTCTGGTTGTCTGTGTTGGGAGTTGCCAGTGAAATTCTTCATGCAGACCACAGATAGGATTGTATCTGTATAGACTTAAGTTAAAGAGCTCCTTAGTTGTTTTAAGCTCACCTTGCTTAGAGTTTAATATCCCAGATCATTTATGTTCCTTCTGTGTTTGAGTGTGTATGCAAGTCTGTGTTTTCTCCAGTCTGTCTTATATGTCTAATCTGTGTATTTAGCAGAGATCAGCCCATATCCCTTTGGTGGTAATCAGAATCCTTCTTAGGACTGATTACAGGGTTCAGGGACTGATAGGAGACAGGGTTAGGCTGGAGACTTGGACCTCTGAACCATTATCAGTACCTCCAAGGTGAGGGATTAGTTAGGACCCCAGTTTAGGGTCAGGTTAGATGTGTAGCCCTGGTGTGAAGGCACACGCAGTACCCTGGAGAATGTGTGGAGAGATAGCAGTTTAATGCTCAATGAACATTCATTCCAACACACACTTAGACACGCCCACAGGTATAAAGTCTAGTGACATGCAGCATGTAGTAGTCTTTCAGAGGTCTAGTCAGTCAGCAGCAGAGCTGAGTGCAATCTGTGTGCAGTTCAGAAAGTGGAGGCCAGTACAGGTGAGCCAGTTCATCTCAGCCTGGTCAGAGCTGTGCCCCACTGATAGACAGACTGAGACATTCTATTAAGAAGAGGGAAGTGAGTTGCAGATATACTTCAGTCTCCTGTCCCAAGGACGGTGAAGGTTCAGAGACGTGCTCCTGCCTAGAAGATTACTGAGATTCTGGCAACAAGCTCAAGAAAGAAGTTAAGAAAGGGACTGACTTTTATAACCTTTGAAGTGAGGAATGCTTATGCTACAAGCGCGGACAAGGCGAAAGGCACAGTGGTAGGAATTCTGAGTGCTATAGGATTGGAGAAGTCCTGCACGTTGTCACCGGTCACTGGAGACCGAAGCACCACTATAGCTTCACGCATGGTGGTAGAAAACCCAGAGGCTTACTGGACCTTAGGTAACAGCAAGCAGCCCCTGGAGTGTCGGTACGTAACTGGGGTCAGGGGGAGTGAGAACCTTGAGCCTGATCAGCAAGAATAGGAACTCAGCTCTCTCACAGGAAGGCTCCAACCACAAAACTGACCGGGCAGTACAGCTTAGAGAAGCTGGAGTTTATAGAGGGAACTACGCTTTATGCTGGTTGGACTCACCATTTTGAATGAAAAGGAGGCCCCTAACTTGTCCAGCTGCTAACTCAAAAACACATTCTCCATTGGATCAGCCTCCCTGGGACTTGCCTAACCATCTTACAAGTAAAAAGGTATGGAAAGACGCTGATGTGTGAGACTGTGTTATTTGATTGCATCCCTGCACTACCCCACCATAACTATCGACCTGAGGGAAGAGTCCCACCTGTAGGGGACCCGACATCTAGCTGCCTCACCATCCCCTCAGAGCTCAACAGCAGCGCTGGTACAAATTACCAGAAGACTACAGGTGGCGTCACGAACTGTATATATATCCCCTGTAAATATACCCCCCAACATACGCCTGACCGCCAGGGCCACAGACCGAGCCACCGCTACCTGTGACAATCCCATAGACTTCTACGGGCTCGGCTCTGAGTACCCCATTGCCCTGGTAACCCACAATTGTGGTGCGTGGTCGAGACAAATTGGCGTCACGAACAGGATACGAAACTTGCAGCATTGCGAGCCCTGTGTGCCTGTGGAGTTGTTTTTGTGAAAAAGGACTGTTTGCACTTTTGGCGCCAAAAATCGCCATCTTTGTCGCCTTAATCGCGCCCTCAGGCGCTGGAGAAGAAGGTGGGCGTACCTTCGTGGGCGTGTACCCCCCTGTGGCGCGAAGAAAATGCCTGCCCTCTCAAAGTGCTATTACAACATGCGATCCTGCCCTACAGCAAAGGAGGTCCGCCTCCTCTTCACCTTTCCTGCAAAGAGGAGGAGACGCAAACCCCGCCTCCACGGAAGAGACCGGACGTCTCTGGAGGAAGATGCGAGAACGCTCTGGAACATCATGGAAGCAGGACGTGTGCAGCCGAGCAGGGAAGCGGAGGAAGGCAGGCCCCGTTCCCCAGCCAAGCTGCCACCAGCACCGGAACCATCCGTGGTCCTGCACCTGCAGCAAGCATTGCTGGAAATTAAAGAGGAGAATGCACGACTGAAAAAGATGGTCCAGCACCAATCTGGATTTGAAGAGATCGAGAGACGCCGGCGTACCCAGGAGCAGCGGCGGCTGTGGGACGCGGTGTTCTCTCCCC
The DNA here is from genome assembly GCA_033576555.1 of Oophaga sylvatica. NCBI lineage: Eukaryota > Metazoa > Chordata > Amphibia > Anura > Dendrobatidae > Oophaga > Oophaga sylvatica. The sequence goes on along the minus strand of JARQOD010000003.1, from coordinate 68,199,077 downwards.
TCGACGACCCCCTACGTCTGGAGTTACCAAAACTTCTGCTGCCCAAGGCAAAGGAGCAACCGGAGGCTGCCCCCGAAAGTACCGATCCTGATCCCACCGGTGAAGCGGTGGAGGCGAAGGAGGTTGAGGAGGTACCGCCAGTTCCGGAACGCCCGCCCGGCCAGGAGGCCGCAGCAGATGATCGATCCCCGGCAGGGACACCGGAGGGGTCCTGTCCGTCATTACCAGACGTGGACTGGGACGAGATGGCGCGCCTAGATGACGTCGCCTACACCGCCCAGTGGGAACGTGAGTGGCAGCGTCGTGAGGAGAAACAGCAACGCCAGCAGGAAGAAGAGCGGGAAGCTCAGCGCAACCGACAGCGGCAGCATGCAGAGCTGATCTCGGACAAGGAAAGTGTTCGTTGAGAAAAAGGTACTCTGAGGGAACCGCGGCGGCAGGGGTGTGTGACAGAGTTCCAGCTCCGGAAGGGCTGGGGCTTCATCAGAGAACCGGGCCTCTACCCAGGGTCTTTGTCAGCAGACGTGATGTAGAATCCCACCTACCGCAAGGCCATCCCGGGAGGGACCTAATTAATGGAGACATTGTCAATTATACACGGCACTGGGGTATGAAGGGATGGTATGCCCTTAATGTCACAATCGTCCGTGACCCCGTCCCCGACGCAGGTAACGTCACCACTACCGCAGCGTCCCCGTCTCCAGCTCAAACAGCACCAGGCCGTGCCCCAGCATCGCCCCCTGTAGGCTCCTCGCAAATGGAGGCAACACCTGTATACTCTTCACTAACTTGTTATCCTACTACATCGCAACCTGCGATTCATTCCAAATCTCAAGCAGCAGTTTACACGACGACGCGCACAGCAACTATTTCTGCATCGCAAGAGCAAGTGGCTATTACCGTAACGCAGACAGCGTCTCATAAAGTGAAAGCACCCGTTGCGCCCCTAGAGGTTCGTACGAGAACTGTGGCGACCCAGACTCTGATAGCAGGTCACGACTTGTTAGTCATGGGATCTAGGGACCATCGCATTGTTCCAGCCCCCGGGGTGGAAAATGTAGTTGAAATAATTAAACAGTAAAAACCGGTAAGATCCAGACAGGGGTCTACCATATGTAATGTTGTAAAAAGTTTGAGAATGTTTGCCAGTTTTGCACTTTATTGCTAGAGATAATTTCTATGTTTTTCTATATTTAGTAGAATGCCCGGCTGGGTACCAAAGTAAAAAGTTGAAAATTTAATGCATATTAGAAATGTATTTATATCTGTGTCTTTTTCTTATCGTGTTTTACAATGGACTTCGAGGCTGAAGACTGAGCCAGCCCAAGAACTGATTTTGTATATAGTTGCACCTTGTGCATTATCTTGGTTTTACATAAAACCACCACAACTACCTCTGAATAATAAAACCCGTGTGGTGTGGCACTGAGTGAGGTCTGCATTCCTATGTCCTGCAGCCCACCCAGGACCCACGTTGAAGGTTTGGTGCGGGTCCTTCACAAGAATCTTGCCGTTTATTATATGAACATGTCTATTTAATATTTTGTATTTTTCTATATTTAATGTTTTGTTTGCAACGTTCAAGAAATCCTTACCTCCCGGATGGGACGAGTTAATGTTTAATGCATAAACAAAATTTCTGTCTCTTTGTATTTTACAGCCCGGGAGTGCTGTCTTTTACCATGGGGGAATGTGTAGCCCTGGTGTGAAGGCACACGCAGTACCCTGGAGAATGTGTGGAGAGATAGCAGTTTAATGCTCAATGAACATTCATTCCAACACACACTTAGACACGCCCACAGGTATAAAGTCTAGTGACATGCAGCATGTAGTAGTCTTTCAGAGGTCTAGTCAGTCAGCAGCAGAGCTGAGTGCAATCTGTGTGCAGTTCAGAAAGTGGAGGCCAGTACAGGTGAGCCAGTTCATCTCAGCCTGGTCAGAGCTGTGCCCCACTGATAGACAGACTGAGACATTCTATTAAGAAGAGGGAAGTGAGTTGCAGATATACTTCAGTCTCCTGTCCCAAGGACGGTGAAGGTTCAGAGACGTGCTCCTGCCTAGAAGATTACTGAGATTCTGGCAACAAGCTCAAGAAAGAAGTTAAGAAAGGGACTGACTTTTATAACCTTTGAAGTGAGGAATGCTTATGCTACAAGCGCGGACAAGGCGAAAGGCACAGTGGTAGGAATTCTGAGTGCTATAGGATTGGAGAAGTCCTGCACGTTGTCACCGGTCACTGGAGACCGAAGCACCACTATAGCTTCACGCATGGTGGTAGAAAACCCAGAGGCTTACTGGACCTTAGGTAACAGCAAGCAGCCCCTGGAGTGTCGGTACGTAACTGGGGTCAGGGGAGTGAGAACCTTGAGCCTGATCAGCAAGAATAGGAACTCAGCTCTCTCACAGGAAGGCTCCAACCACAAAACTGACCGGGCAGTACAGCTTAGAGAAGCTGGAGTTTATAGAGGGAACTACGCTTTATGCTGGTTGGACTCACCATTTTGAATGAAAAGGAGGCCCCTAACTTGTCCAGCTGCTAACTCAAAAACACATTCTCCATTGGATCAGCCTCCCTGGGACTTGCCTAACCATCTTACAAGTAAAAAGGTATGGAAAGACGCTGATGTGTGAGACTGTGTTATTTGATTGCATCCCTGCACTACCCCACCATAACTATCGACCTGAGGGAAGAGTCCCACCTGTAGGGGACCCGACATCTAGCTGCCTCACCATCCCCTCAGAGCTCAACAGCAGCGCTGGTACAAATTACCAGAAGACTACAGGTGGCGTCACGAACTGTATATATATCCCCTGTAAATATACCCCCCAACATACGCCTGACCGCCAGGGCCACAGACCGAGCCACCGCTACCTGTGACAATCCCATAGACTTCTACGGGCTCGGCTCTGAGTACCCCATTGCCCTGGTAACCCACAATTGTGGTGCGTGGTCGAGACAAATTGGCGTCACGAACAGGATACGAAACTTGCAGCATTGCGAGCCCTGTGTGCCTGTGGAGTGTTTTAGTGAAAAAGACTGTTTGCACTTTTTGGTGCCAAATACCGCCATATTTGCCGCCAGATTCGCGCCCTAAGGCGCTGGAGAAGAAGGTGGGCGTACCTGAAAGAGCGCGCAGAGTCTTGGACACGCCCCCGGCTCTGACTCAGCGGCAGGTCCTGCAACAGGAAGTGAACGCTCTGACATCAGAGCGCCTGCGACGAAGGTCCTGTTCTCACTGCGGTGCCTGTGAAATAGCAGCGTCTGAAACCGGTAGGCTCCGTTTAACCAAGGGGGCACTAAGATGTCACAACAACCGGCCGACAGTGCGGCCCCAGCCGGAGGCCCCAATCCCGCACCGCCTGGTATTGTAGCGCCAGATGGGGGTGCAGGTCCAGCACCCAGTCCGGTAGTCCCGATCATGCCACTAACGCTCCCATATATGCCTGGGGCGAAATGGCTTCCCCAGTACAGCGGTGAGCCAGGCACATTAGCAGGCTTCAAGCGGAAGTTATGCAGCATCCTAGAAATGTACTCCATGCCTGAGAGACAAAAAGCTGCTGTGCTAATAGGGCAGCTAACTGGCGCTGCTGAGAGGGAAGTGGAGACTTGGGATACCGTTGATCAGGAGTCGGTACCTGCGATCTTCCTTAAGCTGCATGCCATATTTGAAGACCGCACGGAAACGGATCTCCGGATGGCCTTCTATCACTGTTCACAACAGCCAGGTGACAGCATCCGGGACTACGCTTGCCGACTACAAGGAGCCCTGAGAGCTCTTAAGCAGATTAACAATTTAAATGCTATCGACGAGAATAAGATGCTGAAAGAACAATTTATACAGGGATTGAGATCCCAAGAGGAACGCAGAACTGTAAACTGGTGGTCCTTAGATCATCCGGATGCTACCTTTGATGCCCTAAAAGACATGGCAATAAAAGGGCTGCGGCCCCTGGGCAAACCTGAAGTGGCAACCCAACAGTTTCGTATCCTGTTCGTGATGCCAATTTGTCTCGACCACGCACCACAATTGTGGGTTACCAGGGCAATGGGGTACTCAGAGCCGAGCCCGTAGAAGTCTATGGGATTGTCACAGGTAGCGGTGGCTCGGTCTGTGGCCCTGGCGGTCAGGCGTATGTTGGGGGGTATATTTACAGGGGATATATATACAGTTCGTGACGCCACCTGTAGTCTTCTGGTAATTTGTACCAGCGCTGCTGTTGAGCTCTGAGGGGATGGTGAGGCAGCTAGATGTCGGGTCCCCTACAGGTGGGACTCTTCCCTCAGGTCGATAGTTATGGTGGGGTAGTGCAGGGATGCAATCAAATAACACAGTCTCACACATCAGCGTCTTTCCATACCTTTTTACTTGTAAGATGGTTAGGCAAGTCCCAGGGAGGCTGATCCAATGGAGAATGTGTTTTTGAGTTAGCAGCTGGACAAGTTAGGGGCCTCCTTTTCATTCAAAATGGTGAGTCCAACCAGCATAAAGCGTAGTTCCCTCTATAAACTCCAGCTTCTCTAAGCTGTACTGCCCGGTCAGTTTTGTGGTTGGAGCCTTCCTGTGAGAGAGCTGAGTTCCTATTCTTGCTGATCAGGCTCAAGGTTCTCACTCCCCCTGACCCCAGTTACGTACCGACACTCCAGGGCATGGGCGTACCCACCGTGGGGCAGGGGGGGGCAGTTGCCCCCCCCTAGGAGCAGGGGCGCGCCGTGCCAAGATGAGGGCATCAGCATCAGCCGCCCCTTTAAAAGGTGCTTCTGGGCTGGCTGCGACGCACATGCCACATACTAGACTGTATGGGCTCTTTCAAGGTGTGACATCGTTCCCGGGGGCGTGTCATACCAATAGGGGGCGTGTTCTGCAAAGCCAGGAAGAGAAGCAGACATTAGACACTGGTTTCTGCAGTCTGATGCCGGCGTCTGTGGCTGCAGGAGGGAAATCTGAGGTCAGAGTCCTCAGTGACACATAGGAGGATTTATTAATTAATGGGTTAATGTCTCCTTAGATTTTTGGTTGACTGGGTTTAATACTTGGGGCTGTGTAGTGGGGTTTGAGGGGTGAATGCACGCTTGTGCGGTCTGATTGTGCCCGAGGGGTTAATGCACACTTGTGGGGGTCTGTGTGTGCTCCTATGGGGTTTAATGCACGCTTGTGGGGTCTGTGTGTGCTCCTAGAGGGTTAATGCACAGCTGTGGGTCTGTGTGTGCTCCTATGGGGTTATGCATGGAGCCCATACAGTATATATACCTGACAGCGGCTCATACAGTCTGTATCTACAGTAATGTATACCTGACAGGAGCCCGTACAGTCTATATATACAGTAATATATACCTGACAGGAGCCCGTACAGTCTATATCTACAGTAATATATACCTGACAGGAGCCCGTACAGTCTATATCTACAGTAATATATACCTGACAGGAGCCCGTACAGTCTATATCTACAGTAATATATACCTGACAGGAGCCCGTACAGTCTATATCTACAGTAATATACACCTGACAGGAGCCCGTACAGTCTATATCTACAGTAATATATACCTGACAGGAGCCCGTACAGTCTATATCTACAGTAATATATACCTGACAGGAGCCCGTACAGTCTATATCTACAGTAATATACACCTGACAGGAGCCCATACAGTCTGTATCTACAGTAATATATACCTGACAGGAGCCCATACAGTTTATATCTACAGTAATATACACCTGACAGGAGCCCGTACAGTCTATATCTACAGTAATATATACCTGACAGGAGCCTGTACAGTCTATATCTACAGTAATATATACCTGACAGGAGCCCGTACAGTCTATATCTACAGTAATATATACCTGACAGGAGCCCGTACAGTCTATCTACAGTAATATATACCTGACAGGAGCCCATACAGTCTATATCTACAATAATATATACCTGACAAGAGCCCGTACAGTCTATATCTACAGTAATATATACCTGACAGGAGCCCATACAGTCTATATCTACAGTAATATATACCTGACAAGAGCCCGTACAGTCTATATCTACAGTAATATATACCTGACAGGAGCCCGTACAGTCTATATCTACAATAATATATACCTGACAGGAGCCCGTACAGTCTATATCTACAGTAATATATACCTGACAGGAGCCTGTACAGTCTATATCTACAGTAATATATACCTGACAGGAGCCCGTACAGTCTATATCTACAGTAATATATACCTGACAAGAGCCCGTACAGTCTATATCTACAGTAATATATACCTGACAGGAGCCCGTACAGTCTATATCTACAGTAATATATACCTGACAGGAGCCCGTACAGTCTATATCTACAGTAATATATACCTGACAGGAGCCCATACAGTCTATATCTACAGTAATATATACCTGACAGGAGCCCATACAGTCTATATCTACAGTAATATATACCTGACAGGAGCCCATACATTCTATATCTTCAGTAATATATATCTGACATACAGGTGCTGGGCTGGGGCTGATGTATATACAGGGGCTGGGCTGGGTCTGGTGACGTATACAGGGGCTGGGCTGGGGCTGATGTATATACAGGGGCTGGGCTGGGCCTGGTGACGTATACAGGGGCTGGGACTGATGTATATACAGTGGCTGGCCTGGTGGTGATGTATATACAGATGCTGGGCCGGTGATGTATATACAGGTCCGACCGTCCTGGTCTGGGCCTGGTGACGTATACAGGGGCTGGGCTGGGGCTGATGTATATACAGGTCCTGGGCTGGTGTCGGTGACGTATACAGGGGCTGGCCTGGTGGTGATGTATATACAGGTGCTGGGGCTGATGTATATACAGGTGCTGGGCTGGTGATGTATATACAGGTCCGACCGTCCTGGGCTGGGGCTAGTGACGTATACAGAGACTGGCCTGGTGGTGATGTATATACAGGGGCTGGCCTGGTAGTGATGTATATACAGGGGCTGGGCTGGGGCTGATGTATATACAGGTGCTTGTCTGGGCCACATTATTAAAAGAAGGAGACAATGATGGGGCATATAACTACAAGAAGGAGACAATGATGGGGCATATTACTACAAGAAGGAGACAATGATTGGGCATATTACTACAAGAAGGGGACAATGATGGGGCATATTTCAGGGTGGAATCTGCTTGCATTCCATGCTTAAATCTATCTATCTATCTATCTAAAAAGAAGAAAATTAGAGCAGCACAAAGAAAGAGTCCGGGTGCAGAGCCCCCCCAGGCAAATACCAAACATCAATTATAGAAATCCAGACAAATTGAAGGCAGCACACCGTCTGTAGTGAAAAAAAAGCTATTTAATAAGGCCAAAAGGCGACGTTTTGGTCCAAACAACAGGAACCTTTCTCAAGGCTTAAGAAAGGTTCCTGTTGTTTGGACCGAAATGTCGCCTTTTGACCTTATTAAATAGCTTTTTTTTCCACTACAAACTATGTGCTGCCTCCAATTTGTCTGGATTTCTATCTATCTATCTATCTATCTATCTATCTATCTATCTATCTATCTATCTATCTATCTATCTATCTATCTAATATTCATTTTTTTTCCCATAAAGATCAATCCAATTGCTGTGTTTAGAAAGGGCAGTGTGAATGGCTCAGTGTCAGTGTGTGATAAACACGCATGAGCTTGAAGTCCCCCTGCTGAACAGAAGAGAAGACTGCAAAGGTAAGCCTAAAATCAATGAATTGTTTACATAATAGGATTGATCATGGTGGTATTTCTCCTTGTATGTGATATTATTGGTCTTGGTATAAGGAATTATGTTGTGTATGGCGGTCATTTGTTTTCGTTTCGTTTTATTCACATTTTTCGTTCTAAAATTTTACAACCTGAACGACCATGGCTTGCCCCCCCCTAGTTTTGATCCTGGGTACGCCCATGCTCCAGGGGCTGCTTGCTGTTACCTAAGGTCCAGTAAGCCTCTGGGTTTTCTACCACCATGCGTGAAGCTATAGTGGTGCTTCGGTCTCCAGTGACCGGTGACAACGTGCAGGACTTCTCCAATCCTATAGCACTCAGAATTCCTACCACTGTGCCTTTCGCCTTGTCCGCGCTTGTAGCATAAGCATTCCTCACTTCAAAGGTTATAAAAGTCAGTCCCTTTCTTAACTTCTTTCTTGAGCTTGTTGCCAGAATCTCAGTAATCTTCTAGGCAGGAGCACGTCTCTGAACCTTCACCGTCCTTGGGACAGGAGACTGAAGTATATCTGCAACTCACTTCCCTCTTCTTAATAGAATGTCTCAGTCTGTCTATCAGTGGGGCACAGCTCTGACCAGGCTGAGATGAACTGGCTCACCTGTACTGGCCTCCACTTTCTGAACTGCACACAGATTGCACTCAGCTCTGCTGCTGACTGACTAGACCTCTGAAAGACTACTACATGCTGCATGTCACTAGACTTTATACCTGTGGGCGTGTCTAAGTGTGTGTTGGAATGAATGTTCATAGAGCATTAAACTGCTATCTCTCCACACATTCTCCAGGGTACTGCGTGTGCCTTCACACCAGGGCTACACATAGACCCCCGGTCCTCCTCTTTCCTGTGACAGTGTATCAAGTCCTCAAGATTAACCCTGAGTTCAACGGATATCGTGTCAGGTAAATCTATTCTATATTTACATGCTGATGTTGCTAATCTATATGTTGTATAGAGTGTTGTTCTTTTAAGAATAGTTTACTGACATCGTACACATATCATAAGACCGCGTGACATTTTCACTGGCCCATAAAATTATTCCCAGTTGCCATGGATCCAGTAGCCCAGCTGGCTCTGCAGTTGCAGGGATTATCCATGGAGCTGACGGACATTAAGTCCAAAGTTTTGTCTCCCTCGGAGAAAACCAGATTTGAACCTAAAGTAGCTCTCCCGGACAGGTTCACTGGTGGGCGAGACAAATTTTTTACCTTCAGGGAAGCATGTAAATTGTATTTTCGGCTTCGGCCTCGATCATCAGGGAGTGAAGAGCAGAGAGTGGGAATTGTTATCTCGCTCCTACAAGGGGACCCTCAATCCTGGGCCTTCTCCCTTCCTCCGGGATCCCCGGCTCTACAGTCAGTAGATCGATTTTTTACTGCCCTGGGTTTGGTATATGATGACCCAGATCGGGTCTCTCTTGCTGAGACAAAATTACGTAAGATACAGCAGGGAGATCGTCCGGCGGAGGAATTTGCTTCTGAGTTCCGTAGATGGGCCACAGATACTCAGTGGAATGACCCAGCTCTTAGGAGCCAGTTTTGTCATGGGCTTTCTGACAAATTAAAGGACGTTTTGGCTCAGTATGATTCTCCTCCATCACTGGAGGCTGCTATGGCCCTAGCTATTCGTACTGATAGACGGCTCCGGGAGAGGTGCGAGGTAACTCCGCCCCTGTTGTTACTCCACCTACTACTAAAGTCCCTTATGTTGAGGTTCCCCTTGTCTGTTCGGAGGAGCCTATGCAGTTGGGAGGGACATCATTTCGTAGGAGGGGATTGGCGGTACGCCGCAGGACTAGAAGGTGTTTCTTCTGCGGGAAAGAGGGACATTTTGTTGGGGGATGTCCATCCCGTGCCTTGTTGAGCAAAAAGTCGCCGGAAAACTGTTAATCCCAGGTTGTGTGGTGGACGACAACCTGGGAGTATGTATTTCGTCCGCTAGTTCTTCTCAGTTCCTTGTACCAGTGGAGGTGGTGGTTGGTACGAGAGTGGAGAGATTTTCTGTTCTTCTTGATAGTGGGTCCGGGGCTAATCTGGTTGACGCTCAGTTTGCTCAGGCTCAAGGTATGCATCTGAGTGTATTGGTCAAACCGATCCCTATATTCTCCATTGACGCCAGGCCTCTCGGCCAAGGTAGCTTTGTTCATGAGGTTCATAACATTGACCTTCGGGTAGGGGCAATACATAGGGAACTATTATCTTGTTATGTGTTGGAGGGTCTACCTACTCCTATTGTGTTGGGACTTCCTTGGTTGGTTAAACATAACCCTGTGATTAATTGGCAGTCCAGAGATATAAGCCAATGGGGGGAGTTTTGCAAAAATAACTGCATGAACACAGTCATCAGTGCGGTCGTGCCTAGTACTTTGCCTCCTTTTTTGGAGGACTTTGGGGATGTGTTCTCTGAGGAGGGGTGTCAGGAGTTGCCTCCTCATCGCGTGTATGACTGCTCTATTAATTTACTTCCTGATGCTAAGTTACCTAAAGCTAGGTTATATAACCTTTCTGGTCCTGAGAGACAGGCTATGAAAGATTATATTTTGGAAAGTCTGGCCAAAGGGCATATTAGACCTTCATCTTCCCCAGTGGCCGCGGGGTTCTTCTTTGTGAAGAAAAAAGATGGAGGCCTACGCCCTTGCTTGGATTTCCGCGAACTTAATCGGATTACTGTTCGAGATCCGTATCCTCTCCCTCTGATTCCTGATCTCTTCAATCAAATTGTTGGCGCCAGATGGTTCTCTAAATTGGATCTCAGGGGGGCGTATAATCTGATTAGGATAAAAGAGGGGGATGAGTGGAAAACGGCGTTTAACACGCCGGAGGGACATTATGAGAACCTTGTCATGCCTTTTGGTCTGACTACTGCACCAGCAGTATTCCAACATTTTGTTAATGACATTTTTCGTCATCTGGTGGGGCTGTTTGTGGTCGTATATTTGGATGACATTTTAATTTACTCACCAGATCTTGTGTCTCACCAGGAGCATGTGAGACAGGTGTTGCAGATCTTGCGAGACAATAAACTATACGCCAAACTGGAAAAGTGTGTATTCGCCGTACAGGAACTTCAGTTTTTGGGTTTCTTGGTGTCAGCCTCCGGTTTCCGTATGGACCCTGAAAAGGTGAGAGCAGTGCTTGAATGGGATCAGCCAGAGGATCTTAAGGCTCTGCAGCGTTTTCTGGGGTTTGCTAACTACTACCGGAAATTTATTTGTAATTTCTCATCCGTTGTCAAACCTCTCACTGACATGACAAGAAAAGGGACGGATTTTTCTAAATGGTCGGACAAAGCTTGCCAAGCTTTTTCCTCTTTGAAAAAATGTTTTGCTTCGGCACCCGTTCTCATCCAACCAGATGCATCACAGCCGTTCGTTGTGGAGGTGGACGCGTCTGACGTAGGGGTGGGTGCAATATTGTCCCAGGGTCCGTCCCCTGGTAAATGGCATCCGTGCGCTTTCTTTTCTAAAAAATTGTCGTCCGCCGAAAGGAATTATGATATCGGCAATAGGGAACTTTTGGCCATTAAGTTGGCTTTTGAAGAATGGCGTCACTTTTTGGAGGGGGCAGTCCACCCGGTCACCGTCATTACTGATCACAAGAACCTGCTGTATTTGGAATCTGCTAAGCGTCTGAATTCCAGACAAGCTCGATGGTCGTTGTTTTTTACCAGGTTTAATTTTGTTGTCACTTATCGCCCTGGATCTAAGAATGTTAAGGCGGATGCCTTGTCTCGCAGTTTCCCAGGGGCCGGGAAAATGGATGACCCGATTCCTATCCTTCAGGAGGGGGTGGTAGTGTCGGCTGTATGTTCTGAGCTTGAGGAGGAGGTGTTAGAGGCTCAGGGGGACGCCCCTGCAGGACCTCCAGGGAGACTGTTTGTCCCAAATCAGTTGAGACAAAAGGTTATTGAGGCACATCATAATTCTGCTTTAGCAGGACATCCAGGGAGTAAGGCTACTTTAGATCTCCTTTCTCGCCGGTTTTGGTGGCCTAACGTTAATAAAGATGTTTTAACTTTTGTCGCGTCCTGTGGGGTTTGTGCTCGCTCTAAGACCCCTCATACCCATCCGTCTGGGACCCTCTTACCCTTGAAACTTCCGGAGCGTCCATGGACTCATTTGTCTATGGACTTCATCACGGACCTTCCTCAGTCGTCAGGGAAGACTGTCATACTGGTGGTTGTTGACAGGTTCAGTAAGATGGCACATTTCATTGCTCTTCCTGCCCTCCCTAATGCTAAAACTCTGGCGCAGGTGTTCATTGGGGAGATTGTGAGACTTCATGGGTTGCCTTCTGATGTGGTGTCAGATAGGGGGTCTCAGTTTGTGTCCAAGTTTTGGAGGGCATTTTGTTTACGTCGGGGGATGCAATTGTCATTTTCCTCGGCTTTTCATCCGCAGACCAATGGTCAGACAGAGCGTCTGAATCAAAGCCTAGAGACTTATCTTCGGTGTTTTGTCTCAGAGAACCAGGAGGACTGGTCTTCTTTCTTGCCTCTGGCAGAGTTCGCTCTTAACAACAGGCGGAGCGAGTCCACTGGTAAGTCCCCGTTTTTTGGGGCATATGGTTTTCATCCCCAGTTTTGTACATTCAATGGGGGGGGCCCTTCTGGGGTTCCTGAGGAGGAGCGTTTCTCGTCGTCACTTGCTTCAGTGTGGAGAGGTGTATTGAATAATCTGAGTGCTATGGGGAACCGTTATAAACGTATGGCTGATAGGAGGAGAGTTTCTGGTCCAGATCTTAATGTGAACGATCTGGTATGGTTGTCTACCAGGAATATAAAACTTAAAGTTCCCTCCTGGAAGCTGGGCCCCAGATTCATCGGGCCGTACAGGATCAGTTCCATAATTAATCCTGTGGCATTTCGTCTGGACCTCCCTCCTACGTTTAAAATCCACAATGTGTTCCACAAGTCATTACTTAAGAGGTACGTGGCACCAGTCATACCATCACCTCTACCTCCTCCTCCAGTGGTGGTCAATGGTAACTTGGAGTTTCAAGTGTCAAAGATCATTGACTCACGTCTGAATCGCCGGTCCCTTCAGTACTTGGTGCATTGGAAGGGGTATGGTCCAGAGGAGAGGACGTGGGTTCCTGCGTCTGACATTAACGCAGATCGTTTGGTGCGGACCTTCCACAGAACTCACCCGGGCAAACCTGGCCCTGAGGGTCCGGAGGCCCCTCGTAGAAGGGGGGGTACTGTCATGTGTGCATCGCCACGAAGATCGTCGCGGTTGCACATTCTAACTTCTCACAGCTGAGTTGCTGTTTCTTTGTGTTTGGCAGTTAGGGAGTTAATTCTGTCTGTGCTCAGTTCTGGGACTGGGTGCAGTTTTCTCCCGGCTGCAATTAATTATTTGTTGATTGGTTTCCTTTAAATCTCTGGTTGTCTGTGTTGGGAGTTGCCAGTGAAATTCTTCATGCAGACCACAGATAGGATTGTATCTGTATAGACTTAAGTTAAAGAGCTCCTTAGTTGTTTTAAGCTCACCTTGCTTAGAGTTTAATATCCCAGATCATTTATGTTCCTTCTGTGTTTGAGTGTGTATGCAAGTCTGTGTTTTCTCCAGTCTGTCTTATATGTCTAATCTGTGTATTTAGCAGAGATCAGCCCATATCCCTTTGGTGGTAATCAGAATCCTTCTTAGGACTGATTACAGGGTTCAGGGACTGATAGGAGACAGGGTTAGGCTGGAGACTTGGACCTCTGAACCATTATCAGTACCTCCAAGGTGAGGGATTAGTTAGGACCCCAGTTTAGGGTCAGGTTAGACCCCCGGTCCTCCTCTTTCCTGTGACAGTGTATCAAGTCCTCAAGATTAACCCTGAGTTCAACGGATATCGTGTCAGGTAAATCTATTCTATATTTACATGCTGATGTTGCTAATCTATATGTTGTATAGAGTGTTGTTCTTTTAAGAATAGTTTACTGACATCGTACACATATCATAAGACCGCGTGACAGTACTATCCCGTCCATGGTCATACGGGCCCAGGTACCATGGACGGGATAGTACGTCCGATGGCAGTAAGGGGATAATCTATTCTTGCACGCTCTCTGCTGTCACCTGGTGGCTTTCTGTGTGGCAGCCTGTAACTAATTAATTCTGGTACATGCCTTTCACTTCCTGTGCTGAGGTCACTGCTTCTTCTTCCTGTTAGCAGCCATTTGCTTGTTAGTTCTTTATGGGAGAGACACGCTTTGCACCGAGCTGTGAAAGGCATCAGTTTTCGACCACCTCATACATTCTCGCTGCTCACACTTGCAACCATACTTGGTGCTACATCTTCCTGCACCTCGTTTTCACCTGCATTTCTGGAGAAGTTACTGTATACCAATCATAAGCTGTATGTCCAGATTTCCAAATAAACAAGTCTGGACTTCACAATCCCTGGTGTGCATCATCTCTCCGGACGCTGAACAGCACTGGTCCTGTCTGCTCTGTATGAGGAAGCGGAAGGTAGGAAAACTCTCCCAGCCCCAATCAACTTCACCTCCATTCACAGAACAGTCGAAAACTGCCTTGAAGCCCGGCCAGAATTACCTTTATATCCCTATCCACGTGTCCTGCGCTCTGCCTGCTCACATACTGCAGCCCTGCTGTGCTAATAAACTGTCTGCAGCATCACCCCAGACCGCATTGTGCATAGAGACTCTCTGTATGTTATACTACATCGATGCAGATTGTCGGACTGTAAAACCCCACAATTCTCTAAAAACACCTTGGGAATCTTATCAGGACGTATTAACTAAGCTGCACTGCGATTTCCGGCCCCCAATTCAAAAGTTCAGTTTCTTAAAGAGACAGCGCACCTTAAATCAAAATGGCCGAAAAAGACCCTGCACAGTCTCCCACTGCTGAAACAGAGCAAATACAACCTGACACTGCCCATCATGAAGACCAGGAAGCAGAACCCACGCTTCCAGGAGACCAAGTCGTTCGACAAAAACGCTCTGTCAAACCAACCATAAAAGCTGTCGAAAATTATCACAATACGAAGGATGAGTACAACGACTACCTGGACGACCTATGGGAGCGAATTATCTCCCTCATGTCAAGCATCCAACGCCACAAAGATGATGCAGTGAGTTTACAGGATACTATAAGACGGCTAGAAACGGCCCATGGTAGATACAAGAGACTGTCCGCAAGGTATGCCGCCTTCCTAAAAGACTCTAATATTGACGAAGCTTCATCAGAGTTATGCAAAGTAGATTCCACAGACAGAGAAAGGAACACCGCCGTGCAAGACGCCAAAGATAAAGCGGAGCTTCGTATTGCTCATCTGCAAGAATCAAGATCCCACAGGTCAGGCTCATCCAGACGCTCTTATCGGTCGTATAAATCATCCTGCTCAAGAACTTCAGCCCTCAGCGACAGAATTCTAGAGGCGCGCTTAAATGCAGAGAGATACAAACTAAGACGTTCCTTTACAGAAAATAAAGCAGAAGCAGAGGCAGTAGCCAAGAAAGCTGAAGCAGAGGCAGTAGCCAACAAATCAAAAGCAGAGGCTCAAGCAAAGATTCTTCAAACACAAATGGAGAAAGAAATCGCGCTAGCCAAAGTAAAAGTACTTGAGCAAGCATTGAAGCAAAACCTCGAACCGATTTGCCAACCACCACAGGAAGAAGACAACCCAGCTGTTCGTACCAGTGACTGACTACGTGCAGAAACAGATATCTGCAGCGCACACCTTCTCCAGCGACGTTCAACCCAACATTGTGGAAACGTCCAAGTCGGTCCAACTTACGGTGCCAGTGGCACCAACAGCCTCCGCAGATACCCAAGACCAACGCCATGATGCGTCCCCTCAGGAGCAGTCATCACCGCAAGACGACCACAAGGCGCACTCCAGCCCGCCTCCACAGTTCAAGCAACAGTCATCAGAATATCCAGAGATTAAGCCACCACAGCTCAACCCTGCAGCAACATCATTTTACCCGGGAACAATTCACCCTTCCACGCCACACAGCCATTACGCCCAAGGGGCACCACAAGCTAACACGGTAACAAGGAGTGAAGGATCAGAAATATCCGAGTTTGCGAGGTTCATGGTGAGCAGAGAGCTAATCAACACCAGTCTCTCAAAATTCGACGACCGTGCAGAGAACTACAGAGCCTGGAAAGCAACCTTCAAGGCCGCCATTGCTGACCTCAACCTATCCGCGGAGCAGGAACTCGACCTCATGGTCAAATGGTTGGGTCCAGAATCCACAAACCGTATCAAGAGTCTTAGGACCGTCTATGTGGGACAAGCTGAAGCAGGTCTGGCTGCTGCCTGGCAGAGACTCGAAAGAACCTACGGCAGCGCTGAAGCCATAGAAAAGTCCCTATTTAAGAGACTGCATAATGTTCCAAGGATCAATCTTAAGGAAGCCCACAAACTTCTGGACTTAAGTGATCTGCTTATGGAGCTGGAACTTGCGAAAAGAGACCCCCATCTGTCTGGACTGTGCTACCTGGACACTACCCATGGGGTGAACCCAATCGTCTCAAAGTTGCCACATAGTCTGCAAGAGAAGTGGGCAGTGTGCGTCTCCAGGTACAAAAGGTCACATGATGTCACCTTTCCTCCGTTCATTCAGTTCAGCAAGTTTGTCGATGAACAGGCCCAAATGAGGAATGACCCTAGTCTAGACTTCCTGGAGTCTAACACTGCAGCTCCAGTAACATTCTTATCAAGCTATGAAAGCATCACACACAGATCCAAGGACTTGGGGAACAGTGTAAGTGTCAGGAAGACTAACCTGCCACCACCTGCAGTACCCGCTGATAAGCAGTACACTATTCCATCGAGGGATAAATCTTTCAATCGTGAGTGTCCCATTCACAAAAAAACACACTCATTGAACAAATGTAGAGGCTTCAGGTCCAAACCATGCAGGAGAGCAAGAAAATCCTCAGCGAACTTGGGGTATGTTTCAAGTGCTGCGCCGCATTAGAAGACATGGCAAAGAACTGTAAATCTTCCATTAAGTGTGAAGAGTGTCATAGCGACAAACACCCATCAGCCTTACATCCAACCTCAGCCACCAGCAATCCAGCAGTCGCAGTGACCCCTAGTCCAGCAGCAAGCCATGGCGGGGAGCCACAGGACCACGACAAGTCTACCACGGCCATCTCCTGCTCATGCTCAGAGGTATGTGGGGAAAACCAAAGTGCTAAATGCTGTGCCAGGATATGCCTGATCAGAGTTTATCCAGAAGGGCATCCAGAGAAGGCAGTAAAAATGTATGCCATCATTGACGACCAGAGCAATCGATCTCTAGCTGGACCTAAGTTCTTTGAAGCCTTTGGTATTAGGGGACCAGCAACGCCCTACACTCTGAATACTAGCTCGAATCGCATAGAGACTAGCAGTAGAAGGGCACAAGGTTTTATTGCTTCCCCTATCAACGGAGGCATAGAAATACCCCTACCTACATTAATCGAATGCAATCAAATACCCAACCAAAGGGATGAAATCCCTACCCCGGAAGCTGCGTTCCACCATCCACACTTAAGGCACTTAACCAGCATTATCCCACCTATGGACACAGATGCTGAAATCTTACTTCTGCTCGGCAGAGTCAATTTAAGGATACATAAGGTCTGCCAACAGTGTAATGGTCCTGACTACGCCCCCTATGTCCAGAAACTCGACTTGGGGTGGGTGGTCGTAGGAAATGTATGCAAGGACCGAACAGGAGTCAATTCCTTTAGGACCTACGTACGCCGGGATGGACGCACTTCTTTCTGCAAACCATGCCCTCTTCACTACGAGGTGAAAGAGAAGCCTCCAAATCCCGTACATCTGCCTGATGTCATCCCTTCTCCCTATGCAGACGACTTGGGAAGATCAGTGTTCCGTACCACTAAGGACGACAACAAAGTAGCCCCGTCAATGGAAGACAAGGAATTTGTCAAGATAATGGACAATGAGTTCCTTAAGGACGAGACTAATCACTGGGTTTTTCCCCTACCCTTCAGAGCTACCAGGGTAAGGCTCCCGAATAACCGTGAACAAGCGTTGTCCAGATTCAACTCTCTCCAGCACACACTAAGCAACACACCGGAGATGAAAGAGCACATTGTCACCTTTATGGCAAAATATTCTATAATAACCATGCCGAGTCAGCGCCTCCCTTAAAGGAAAACGAGGAGTGCTGGTACCTACCCTCATTCGCAGTATATCACCCGCAAAAGCCTAAGCAAATTAGAGTTGTCTTTGATTCAAGCGCCAAACATCAAGGCATATCTCTCAACGATGTCCTCCTCACGGACCCTAATCTAACAAACAACCTAGTAGGAGTGTTGATGAGGTTCAGGAAAGAGCCCATCGCCATCACTGCTGACATTGAACAGATGTTCCTCTGTTTCATAGTCAGAGAGGACCACAGGAATTTCCTCAGGTTCTTGTGGCACAAGGACAACGACCCCAGCAAAGAGATGGTGGAGAATCGCATGAGGGTGCACGTATTCGGGAACAGACCTTCGCCCGCTGTGGCAACCTATGGCCTGCGGAGAACTGCACTGGAAGGAGACTCCGAATATGGAACAGACCCCAGAGACTTTGTAGAAAAAGACTTCAACGTAGATGATGGACTGAAATCTCTACCCACAGAAGAAGCAGCGATTGACCTGCTTAAGAGGACCCAAGGTATGCTGTACCGAACCAAGCTTAGACTGCACAAAATTGCTTCAAACAGCCCAACTGTCATGAGAGCCTTTGAGTCAAGTGACCACGCACCAGGATTCAAGGACATAGACCTGGGACCAGACCGTCCGCCTGTGCAGAGAAGCTTAGGCCTGAGGTGTATCCTGTCTGCCGACACCTTCGGGTTTCAAATCAACTGTGCAGACAAACCATTCACTAAACGTGGTGTCCTGTCAGTGGTGAACAGCTTATATGATCCACTGGGATTCGTAGCACCAATTACCATACAAGGTAAATCCCTTCTGAGACATCTTTCCGAAACCGTCAAAGACTGGGATGCCCCACTCCCTCCTGATAAGGAACCAAAATGGGAAACCTGGAAGCAGTCCTTGTGTGACTTGGATGAGATTCACATACCAAGATGCTATGCCACAACCTCACTTGCCGCTAGCACTAGGACAGAACTCCATGTGTTCTCGGATGCATCCACGGAGGCCATTGCAGCTGTTGCCTATCTGAAGGTGACGGGATCCGACAATCAAGATCACGTTGGGTTAGTCTTCGGCAAGGCTAAGTTGGTTCCCAAGCCTGACCACACTATTCCCAGGCTCGAACTCTGTGGGACTGTGCTTGCGGTAGAACTCGCAGACTTTATACAGCATGAGCTGGACACCAACATAGATGACTTACAATAGTACACTGACAGAAAGGTTGTCTTAGGTTACATCCACAACCAAATAAGGCGCTTCTACGTGTACGTCAGTAACCGCATCGAGAGAATAAGGAGGTCTTCCACGCCTGAGCAGTGGCACTATATCCCATCTGAGCTTAATCCAGCGGACCACGCCACTAGACCTATGTCTATAAGTTCTTTTGCTAACTCTTCTTGGCTTTCAGGTCCGTAGTTTCTGCCGGAACAGAAGGGAAGTGAACGTGTCCAGGAAGTCTTCAGCATCCAGGATCCGGATGGCGATCCAGAAGTCCGCTCCGAGGTCAGTTCTATGGCCACGAACACTAAACCAACCTCCAGCCTCGGTTGCCAGCGCTTCGAACCCTTCTCCAACTGGATGAAACTCATCAAGACCATTGCAAGGTTAGTCCACATTGCGAGATCTTATCACGACTCACATGGAGACAAAAACTGTCATGGTTGGCACGTCTGCCATAAACCGCTCTCTACCGCGGACATTCCGGTAGGATAAAGACGAGCAAAACACTGCACTAGTACTTCCATTGGATTACCGTTGGGTCGAAGATAGTTTGGCCTAGTGCAGCTCCTCTGACCCGAAGATGGGTTTCCTTTGGATTACCTTAGAAACTGACTTAAAGACGTTCATGTTTATGTGTTTGTTTTTTCTAGGTTGTTGGACTTTATTTCAAAAGCACTAGTATAGTGAAATACCTTATGGAATTTCAGACGGGGAGTGTGCTGTTCAGTCTGTCTGGTTAATGTATTGTATTATTTCCATGCTGTGTATAACCTATTCTTGCATGCTCTCTGCTGTCACCTGGTGGCTTTCTGTGTAGCAGCCTGTAACTAATTAATTCTGGTACATGCCTTTCATTTCCTGTGCTGAGATCACTGCTTCTTCTTCCTGTTAGCAGCCATTTGCTTGTTAGTTCTTTATGGGAGAGACACGCTTTGCACCGAGCTGTGAAAGGCATCTGTTTTCGACCACCTCATACATTCTCGCTGCTCACACTTGCAACCATACTTGGTGCTACATCTTCCTGCACCTCGTTTTCACCTGCATTTCTGGAGAAGTTACTGTATACCAATCATAAGCTGTATGTCCAGATTTCCAAATAAAAAGTATGGACTTCACAATCCCTGGTGTGCATCATCTCTCCGGACGCTGAACAGCACTGGTCCTGTGTGCTTTGTATGAGGAAGCGGAAGGTAGGAAAACTCTCCCAGCCCCAATCAACTTCACCTCCATTCGCCTCATGTGGGGACAGAACAATATACAATGGTGTATTTACAATGATGGTCCAGCCATCTTGAGGGAGGGAGTGAGGGAGGGATGGATGGAGATAGTGAACGGGCTACACACACACTTACACATAGAATGACTTTGATTAGTGAACATGATAGGCCGCTCTGAACAAATGTGTTTTGAGGGAGCGCCTGAAACCATGCAAACTGTGGATACTCCTAATTTCTTGGGGTAGAGCATTCCAGAGGATTAGCGCAGCGCAGGAGAAGTCTTGGAGTTGGGAGTGGGAGGTACAGATTAGTGCAGCGGTTAGTCGAAAATCATTTGCAGAGCGCAGCAGTCGGTTAGGCCGATGGATAGAAATGAGGGAGGAGATGTAGGGGGTGCTGCACTGTGGAGAGCTTTGTGGGTGAGAACAAGTACTTTGAACTGGATAATGAATGGGCAGCCAATGTAAGGCTGGCGAAGAGCGGACACGTCCGAGTACCGATTAGCCAGTTGGATAACCCTGGCTGCTGCATTCAGTATGGACTGGAGAGGGGATAGTCGAGTAATGGGGAGGGGAAGTAATAGAGCGTTGCAGTAGTCCAGGCGGGAGTGGATCAATGCTACAGTGAGGGTTTTTGTTGCTTCCATGGTGAGAAAAGGACAGATTCTGGAGATGTTCTTTAGGTGTAGGCGGCAAGAGCGGGCAAGAGATTGTATGTGGGAGGTGAAGGAGAGATTGGTGTCAAACGTAACACCCAGACAGTGAGCCTGCTGCCGGGGTGTTATTATGGTGCTGCCCATGGAGAGGGAAATGTCAAATTTAGGGAGGTTAGTAGACGGCAGGAGCAGAAGGAGTTCAGTTTTGGAGAGGTTGAGTTTCAGATAGAGAGCGGACATGATGTTGGAGACTGCGGACAGACAGTCGGTGGCGTTCTGTAGTACAGCGGGGATAAGGTCGGTGGATGACGTGTATAGTTGTGTGTCATCAGCATAAAGATGGTACTGAAAGCCAAATCTGCTGATGGTCTGTCCAATTGGGGCCATGTAGAGAGAGAAGAGAAGGGGGCCAAGGACTGAGCCTTGGGGTACCCCGACAGCGAGAGGAAGAGGAGATGACATGGAGCCAGAGAACAAAACACTGAAGGAACGGTCAGAAAGAGAGGAAGAGAACCAGGAGAGAGCAGTGTCCTTAATGCCTAGTGACTGGAGCCTAGAGAGTAGTAGACAGTGGTCAACTGTGTCGAAAGCTGCAGAAAGGTCGAGAAGAATGAGCAGAGAGTGGTCACCGTTATGTTTTGCTGTCAGAAGGTCATTGGTCACTTTGATGAGTGCAGTTTCAGTCGAATGTAGGGGGCGGAAACCGGACTGTGAAGGGTCTAGGAGGGAGTGAGTGGAGAAGTAACGGGTAAGGCGGGAGTAGACTAGCTGCTCCAAAAGTTTAGAGATGAAAGGGAGATTGGAGACTGGTCTGTAGTTGTTTGTGCAGGAAGGGTCGAGAGCGGGTTTCTTTAGTAATGGAGTAATGATGGAGTGTTTGAAGGAGGATGGGAAAATGCCAGAAGAGAGTGAGAGATTAAAGATTGTAGTTAGTTGAGTTGTGACAACTGGAGAGAGAGACTGGAGGAGATGTGAGGGGATGGGGTCGGTAGTGCATGTAGTCGGACGAGAGGAAGAGAGGAGTCTGGAGACTTCTTCTGTGATGGGATCAAATGTGGAAAGTGAGCCAGGGGAGATGCAGGGACGGATATAATCTATTTTTTCTATAAAGTGAGAGGCCAGGTCATCAGCACAAATGTCTGTGATAGGGGCTTGTGCTTTTGGCCTGAGAAGGGAGTGAAAAGTGTCAAAAAGTTTATTGGGGTTGTTGGCTAGTGAGTAGATTAGGGTGGTGAAGTAGGTCTGTTTGGCGAGGTGAAGGGCAGCGTTATAAGTTCTTAACATGAATTTAAAGTGGATGAAGTCTTCTGGTGTGCAGGTTTTTCTCCATAGGCGCTCAGCACTCCTAGAGCATCGCTGGAGAAGTTGAGTTTGCGATGTGAGCCAGGGCTGTTTTACTGTGTGTTTGGAAGTTCGGAAGTGTATTAGAATAATTAATTGAAAGGTGGTGTGTTCAAAATAATAGCAGTGTGGTGATAAGTTAGTGAGGTCAGTCATTCTGTGAAGAAACAGGTGTGAATCTGGTGGCCCTTATTTAAGGATGAAGCCATGACTTGTTCTACATGCATTTCTCCTTGAAAGCCTGAGAAAAATAGGTCATTCGAGACATTGTTCAGAAGAACAGTGTACTTTGATTAAAAAGTTAATTGGAGAGGGCAAAACTTATAAAGAAGTGCAGACAATGATGAGCTGTTCAGCTAAAATGATCTCCAATGCTTTAAAATGGAAAGCCAAACCAGAGAGACGTGGAAGAAAACAGAAGACTATCATTCCAATGAATGGAAGAAGAGCCAGAATGGCAAAGGCTCAGCCAATGATCAGCTCCAGGATGATCACAGACAGTCTCAAGTTACCTGTGAGGACTGTGACAATTAAAAGACGCCTGTGTGATGCTAATCTCTTAGCGAGAAGTCCCCACAAATTCCCATTGTTAAAAAAAGACATCTACTGAAGTGGATAAAATTTGCCAAAGAACACATCAACTGGCCTAAAGAGAAATGGAGAAACATTTTGTGACCGATGAAGGTAAAATTGTTCTTTTTGGGACCAAGGGCCGCAGACAGTTTGTCAGACGACCCCCAAACTCTACATTCAAGCCGCAGTACACTCTGAAGGTAGTGAATCATGGTGGTGCATCATGATATGGGCATGTTTCCCTTACTACGGTGCTGGACCTATTTACCACATACCAGGGATCATGGACCAGTTTGCATATAATACTTGAAGAGGTCATGTTGCCTTACGCTGAAGAGGATATGCCCTTAAAATAGATGTTTCAACAAGACAACGACCCAAAATACACCAGTAAACGTGCAAAATCTTGGTTCCAGTCCAACAAAATTGAGGTTATGGAATGGCCAGCCCAATCCCCGGACCTTAATCCGATAGAACACTTGTGGGGTGACATTAAAAATGCCGTTTCTGAGGCAAGGTCAACAAAAGCCTAAACAATGTGGGATGTAGTCTGAGCATCCTGTGCTGGAATAACAGGTGACAGGCGCCAGAAGTTGGTTGGCTCTGTGCAACATAGATATGAAGCAGTTCTAAAAAACTGGGTGTACAACTAAATATTAGGTGATTCACAGGAATGCTAAATAGTCATCAAAATAGTACATATTGTGTGTTTGTAAAGACAAATGCAGACACTGCTATTTTTTAGAACAGCTCAATGTTCATTTTTTGCTATTTTCCGTAAAGTAGTTAAATATTATATACATTTCTCTTCATGTTTTGAATTAGAAAACAGTGTGAAATAAAAACGAGTATAAAGATTTTGTGATTAACTCAGGTTTTTGAACACTGCTGTACATAGAGGAATAAAGTGTCGGATGAAAACTAAGGCTCAAGATGGAGGCTGAAGGTAAGAAAACTGGAATTGCATGAAAATAAGTACTTTGCATATAAAAGAATCATAGAATCATAGAATGGTAGAGTTGGAAGGGACCTCCTGGGCCTTCTGGTCCAACCCCCTGCTCAAAGCAGGATTCTCTAAATCATCCCAGACAGATGTCTGTCCAGCCTCTGTTTGAAGACTTCCATTGAAGGAGAACTCACCACCTCTCGTGGCAGCCTGTTCCACTCATTGATCACCCTAACTGTCAAAAAGTTTTTTCTAATATCTAATCTGTGTCTCCTCCCATTCAGTTTCATCCCATTGCTTCTAGTCTTTCCTTGTGCAAATGAGAATAAAGATGATCCTTCTACAATGTGACAGCCCTTGAGATATTTGTAGACAGCTATTAAGTCTCCTCTCAGTCTTCTTTTTTGCAAGCTAAACATTCCCAAATCCTGTAACCGTTCCTCATAGGACATGGTTTGCAGACCGGTCACCATTCTGGTGGCTCTTCTCTGAACTTGCTCCAGTTTGTTGATGTCTTTTTTAAAATGTGGTGCCCAAAACTGGACACAGAATTCCAGATGAGGTCTGACCAAAGAGGAGTAGAGGGCAATAATGACCTCACGTGATCTAGACTGTATGCTTCTGTTGATACATCCTAGGATTGCATTTGCCTTTTTTTTGCTGCTGCATCACACTGTTGACTCATGTTAAGTCTGTGATCAATTAGTATACCCAAATCTTTTTCACATGTGCTGTTACTTAGCCCTATTCCTCCCATTTTGTATATGCTTTTTTCATTTTTATTGCCCAGATGTAGTACTTTGCATTTTTCCCTGTTAAAATCCATTCTGTTAGTTGCTGCCCACTGCTCCAGTTTATTTATATCTTTTTGAATCCTCTCTCTCTCTTCTCTAGTATTAGCTACCCCTCCTAGCTTTGTGTCATCAGCAAATTTGATTAGTTTACCCTCAATTCCTTCATCTAAATCATTGATAAAGATGTTGAACAATACAGGGCCCAAAACAGAGCCTTGTGGTACCCCACTTGAGACATTCTTCCAACTGGATGTGCAGCCATTTACGACCACTCTTTGGGTCCGATCACTAAGCCAGTTATGAATCCACCTAACAGTTGCCTTGTCCATTCCATACTTAGTCATTTTTTCAATAAGGATTGTGTGAGATACTTTGTCAAATGCTTTGCTGAAGTCAAGATATACTATATCTACAGCATTTCCCTGATCCACCCAGTCAGTGATTCTGTCATAGAAGGAAATTAAGTTAGTCTGACATGACTTATTAGTTACAAACCCATGCTGACTCTGTTTAATCACTTCATTCTTATCCAGGTACTTGCATACATGTTCTTTAATAATTTGTTCAAAGATCTTTCCTGGTATAGAAGTCAGACTCACCGGCCTGTAGTTCCCTGGGTCCACCTTCTTCCCCTTTTTGAAGATAGGAACAACATTTGCTTTTCTCCAGTCTTCTGGGACTTCTCCTGTTCTCCAAGAATTTTCAAAGATTATGGACAGTGGTTCAAGAATTTCTTCTGCTATCTCCTTCAGTACTCTGGGGTGTAATTCATCTGGACCTGGAGACTTGAATTCATTTATGTTAGCTAAGTGTTTCCTCACTGTCTTTCTGTTTATAGATATCCGGGATTCTTCTATTCCTTTAATAGGACAGTGAAGATCAGTTGATGTTACATTTCCTTTCTGAGAGAAAACAGATGCAAAATAGGAATTTAAAAGTTCAGCCTTCTCAACATCCTGACTTACCATTTCATCATTTTCATCCTGTAAAAATCCTATAGCATCTTTGACTTTTCTTTTACTTTTGATGTATCCCCAAAATCCTTTTTTGTTGCTTTTGACGTCACTTGCAAGCCTTAATTCATTGTCAGCTTTAGATAATCTGATTTGTGCCCTGCAGGTTCTGCAGACAGCATTATATTCTTCTTTAGATATGCCTCCCTCTTTCCATTTGATAAACATTTCTTTCTTCCTTTTTAGCATGTGTTTAAGCTCTGTGTTCATCCATCCTGGTTTCCTTAAATGCTTCCCAGAAGTGCACAGTGTGATAGACAATTAAAGGTAACCTGTCAACAGGATTGTGCAGAGTAACCTACAGTTAAGGTACTGCCACACTAAACAATCCCGCTAGCGATCACAATAACGACGCATACTAATGCGATCGCTAGCGGGATTGTTTCTATATCGCTAAATGCGGCCACATTTAGCGATATAGTTAACGATGCTATCGCCGTTAGCGATCTTCTTAACGACTTTAGCGGTACAAAAGTACCGCTAAATCGCTAAGAAAAGGTGCCACACAGCGATTAGATACTTACCCAGCGGGAGCGCCGACGAGAAAATAGGGTCCGGAACGATTCCAGCGACGAGCGAGATCACAGCAGGAAGCTCGTCGCTGGAAGCTGCCGCACTGAACAACATCGCTAACAGGATCGCTAAATAGTGACGTTTTTTAGCGATCCCGTTAGCGATATTGTTTAGTGTGGCATACCCTTTACTGTCAGGTTGGCACCGATATACTGATTACAATGATACCTTGGTTGATGAAATCCGTCTTGTGATTGTTGTGTAATCTTTATTTTCAGTTTTGAGTTAATGATATGCTCGTGCTCCGGGGAGGCCTGTGGGGAGGGGGGAGGGGGTCTTAATGTGGTGCAATCCTTAGGTATTCATCAGTATGGCTTCTGACAGGTCAATGATCCCTCAGTGACCTGTCCCCTAGTTTACATAATAATTGTTATATATACAGGTGCATCTCACAAAATAAGAATATCATCAAAAAGTGAATTTATTTCAGTTCTTCAATACAAAAAGTGAAACTCATATATTATATAGTCATTACACACAGAGTGATCTATTTCAAGTGTTTATTTGATGATTATCGCTTACAGCCAATGAAAACCCAAAAGTCATTATCTCAGTAAATTAGAATACTTTATAACACCAGCTTGAAAAATGATTTTAAAATCCGAAATGTTGGCCTACTGAAATGTATGTTTAGTAAATGCACTCAATACTTGGTCGGGGCTCCATTTGCATCAATTACTGCATCAATGCGGCGTGCTGAGGGGTTATGGAAGCCCAGGTTGCTTTGATAGCAGCCTTCAGCTCGTCTGCATTGTTGGGTCTGGAGTCTCTTATCTTCTTCTTGACAATACGCCATATATTCTCTATGGCAGTGTTTCTCAACTCCAGTCCTCAGAACCCACCAACAGGTCATGTTTTCAGGATTTCCTTAGTATTGAACAGGTGATAATTGTGTCACCTGCTCAAGCATTAATTCCATCACCTTTGCAATACTAAGGAAATCCTGAAAACATGACCTGTTGGTGGGTCCTGAGGACTGGAGTTGAGAAACACTGGTCAGGCGAGTTTGCTCGCCAATCAAGCACAGTGATACTAGGAATTGGTACTTTTGGCAGTGTGGACAGGTGCCAAGTCCTGCTGGAGAATGATATTTCCATCTCCAAAAAGCTTCTCAACAGAGGGAAGAACGAAGTGCTCTAAAATTTCCTGGTAGACGGCTGCGCTGACTTTGGTCTTGATAAAGCACAGTGGACCTACACCAGTAGAGGACATGGCTCCCCAAACCATCACTGATTGTGGATACTTCAGTTCCACAAAAATGAAGATTAAACAAAAAACATAAGACGGATTTCATCAACCAAGGTATCATATTAATCAGTATAACGGCACCGACCTGACAGTGTCTGTAGGTTACTGTGCACAATCCTGCTGACAGGCTCCCTATAAGAGTGGGTGCTATGTTGGAAGACAAAATAACCGGGGAGTGCTGTATTAAAGTATGCAAAGTTGCTTATTACATATATTTGGTATCAGACTACAAAAACTTTGTAGCCTGTAACAAGGGAGATGTCTAGATCTGCATGGAAGTGCCAGATACAAAACAGAAGACATATTAAAACTACAGTATTTGCAAAGCTGATTCATTTTCCAGTTTGCTAATATGTGAATTCAGGAGAGGAGCACTTCATCTGGGATCTATTGCTAGAAGAAAAGTAATTACAGATGATTCTGAGTTACACACACGGTCATCAAGGCAATTATCAACCCAATGTCAACACACAGATTAGAATATGATCCAGTGGGCGGGTGGGGTGTATCAAAACAGCATGAAAATACTAAGTAGGTAATGGGGTTGTGGATTCATTATACCGAGCAAATTAGGACAGCAGGGCTTTCATGACAACCAAAGTCATGAGGAGTGGAGGAATCACTGCATTCTGGGGTATTTTTGTCATTTTGGAGCTGTAAAAAGCAGAGTGTCGAGTCCTATCTACTTAGTATTTATTTAAAGGGCATGTCCACTTTGGAGGCAATTTGTGCCTTCATATTTGCAAAGCAAAAGTCTACTTGCTCAATTTGTTAAAAATTCCATTCAGCAAAATATTTATTTAAAGGGGACCTATCACTCGACATTAATAAGTATTTTTTTAACCAGATGTAAATGCCGCTGTTCTCCTGAATCTGGCGCTATTTTCCTTTTGCTCCTGTGCCTCTCTGTTGCTGAGATATAGCCTCCTATTCTTTGTTTGCAAATGTAGTCTTTTTTCTAAGTGGGCGTGGTCCAAAACTCATATATGGGAATCTTCTTGAAGCCACACTCAGCTTACTAAAATCAGTAGATTTATATACAGGGAAGACAGGGCCATATCTCGGAAGCGGAGAGGCACAGAAACAAAAGAAAAATATTGCCAGATTCAGGAGAACAGATGTATTTATACTTAGAAAAAAAAATTACATATTAATTACAAGTGATAAGTCCCCTTTAAGTAAATATTGGCTGAAAGAAGTTTAGAACAACTTGAGCACTGAGATTTTTCCTTGACCAAAGTGGACGTGCCATTTAAATAAATACTAAATACATAGGACCTGACACTGAGCTTTTTACAGCTCCAGAATGTCAAAAATACCCTAGAATGTAGTGACTCCTTCACTGCTCATGACTTTGATTGACATGAAAGCCTCGCTGTCCTTAATTGTACAGTATAATGAATGCACAACCCTGTTACCTACATAGTATTTTGATACTGTTTTGAAACACCCTTCCTTGTGTGTTATTTTTCTTAAATTTTTTGGAAAAAAATAAATCTGTTTCTTAGAAAGCTGGGTGACAACTAATGTGACCACCACATGAGTTGTCACCCAATTCTCCTGCCTAGTTTGGCCATTATCCCAATCCACTGTAAGTATATAACTAGGGGTATTCTAGAGTATGGGAAAACCCGGTGACAACCCCATAGGAGCTGTAATCCAAGCCCTAATGGTTGTCAGTTAGAAACACATACAGGTCCTTCTCAAAAAATTAGCATATAGTGCAAAATTTCATTATTTTCCATAATGTAATGATTACAATTAAACTTTCATATATTTTAGATTCATTACACACCAACTGAAATTTGTCAGGTCTTTTATTGTTTTAATACTGATGATTTTGGCATACAACTCCTGATAACCCAAAAAACCTGTCTCAAAAAATTAACATATTTCAACCGTCCAATAAAATAAAAGTGTTTTTTAAAAACAAACAAAAAAACCATCAAATAATAAAGTTCAGTTATGCACTCAATACTTGGTCGGGAATCCTTTTGCAGAAATGACTGCTTCAATGCGGCGTGGCATGGAGGCAATCAGCCTGTGACACTGCTGAGGTGTTATGGAGGCCAGGATGCTTCGATAGCGGCCTTAAGCTCATCCAGAGTGTTGGGTCTTGCGTCTCTCAACTTTCTCTTCACAATATCCCACAGATTCTCTATGGGGTTCAGGTCAGGAGAGTTGGCAGGCCAATTGAGCACAGTAATACCATGGTCAGTAAACCATTTACCAGTGGTTTTGGCACTGTGAGCAGGTGCCAGGTCGTGCTGAAAAATGAAATCTTCATCTCCATAAAGCATTTCAGCCGATGGAAGCATGAAGTGCTCCAAAATCTCCTGATAGCTAGCTGCATTGACCCTGCCCTTGATGAAACACAGTGGACCAACACCAGCAGCTGACATGGCACCCCACACCATCACTGACTGTGGGTACTTGACACTGGACTTCAGGCATTTTGGCATTTCCTTCTCCCCAGTCTTCCTCCAGACTCTGGCACCTTGATTTCCGAATGACATGCAAAATTTGCTTTCATTAGAAAAAAGTACTTGGGACCACTTAGCAACAGTCCAGTGCTGCTTCTCTGTAGCCCAGGTCAGGCGCTTCTGCCACTGTTTATGGTTCAAAAGTGGCTTTACCTGGGGAATGCGGCACCTGTAGCCCATTTCCTGCACACGCCTGTGCACGGTGGCTCTGGATGTTTCTACACCAGACTCAGTCCACTGCTTCCTCAGGTCCCCCAAGGTCTGGAATCGGTCCTTCTCCACAATCTTCCTCAGGTCCGGTCACCTCTTCTCGTTGTACAGCGTTTTCTGCCACATTGTTTCCTTCCAACAGACTTCCCATTGAGGTGCCTCGATACAGCACTCTGGGAACAGCCTATTTGTTGAGAAATTTCTTTCTGGGTCTTACCCTCTTGCTTGAGGGTGTCAATGATGGCCTTCTTGACATCAGTAAGGTCGCTAGTCTTACCCATGATGGGGGTTTTGAGTAATGAACCAGGCAGGGAGTTTTTAAAAGCCTCAGGAATCTTTTGCATGTGTTTAGAGTTAATTAGTTGATTCAGAAGATTAGGGTAATAGGTCGTTTAGAGAACCTTTTCTTGATATGCTAATTTTTTGAGACAGGTTTTTTGGGTTATCAGGAGTTGTATGCCAAAATAATCAGTATTAAAACAATAAAAGACCTGACAAATTTCAGTTGGTGTGTAATGCATCTAAAATATATGAAAGTTTAATTGTAATCATTACATTATGGAAAATAATGAAATTTTGCACTATATGCTAATTTTTTGAGAAGGACCTGTATATTAATGGGGCAGTCTGGGAGTTTTAAGGCTAAAGGTCTTTAACAGAAAATAGTATGAAAAATGCTCTTAAGCCTAATATGACCTAAATGTTTTTGTACAGATGGCAGCAGATAAGGGGCCGGACATCTGCCATCGGCGTTCCTATCAGTCTACCTGAGTCTTATCAGCTCTTAATGGTCCTGACTGTATACAGCTGATACACAAGAGGTGGCTGTAACTAGACTGGGAAATCCGATTGTCGAACAGATGCATAGTCAAGGGTGTATACACTATATCCATTGACTGCCATTGTCTCTGAATTTCTTAGCCAGAGATAAAGTAATGATCCAAAATCATCCTTCACACCATTATAATTTTGAACAACTAAGCTTCAAATGACTCCAGAGGTCCCCAACACAGAACGCTGAGCTCGGCACTGTGATGTCACACAGCACCATAATGCTATAGTTTGGGGGCGGAGCTACTGGTGATATCATCAGCGGTAAGGCCTGAATGATGACTGTGCGAAGGAGAGCGGGGTAGATAAAGAACCAGGGGCAAAATACAGCATTATTAAAGGGCAATCTGATCTGGGGCTTTTATTGAGGGGAGTATGATATGGGCTCTGTATTAGTTTAGGGACTCTGGAGGGTCTCCATTTATTTCTTGATCTGGTCTAGGGTCTCCATTTATTAAAGGGTCTGTATTTATTTAGGTAGGACATTTTAATTTTAGGGGGTCATAAAGTGAGTTCTTTGTACTATTTGGAATTCCAAACATGAAGGATATTAGGCAGGGAACAAAAGTTTTGCATTCCTCTTTATACCTTCAGAATCTCTTGGGTTTCTCTTCTCAGTAGTTGGTCAGTAGACACACAGCAAGCCCACAAATAACAGTGCTAGCCAACCTGCGAAGCCCAGAATGTTGGCAGCCACACAGTGCCCCATGATAATGTGAGAGTGCAGGATGCGGGATGCAGTGACGGACAGGAGGCAGAAAAAGGGTTAACAAGTATTGCTATAACAGGGGAATACTCCATGCAGGGAGGTAATGGGTTGAATAGGGGAAAAACAGTATAATTGCAAAAGAATATGCAGCGTTCAAGAATAAAGGATCGGTAACGGCAGTCCACGTGAAGCACTTATGTCAGAAGTTCCTCAAACTGTAACTCCTGCTGGGAAGTCAATAGCGCCGGCAACGGCTGGCCCGGTGTCTTTGCAATAGGGTCCTGTGGATAACAATGCCTGGGTACCTTCCGCTGAGCCCTAGTCCATATGCTGCAGTGGCTAACAACAGTGAGGGCCACAGTCCTGTACAAGCCCAACGTGGCTCTGCAAATATACACTGGTGAAGTCAGGATGCAAGTGTCTGGGCAACTATTTGCTGGCAACATCAGGGCGCAAGTGTCAGTCCCGTATGCGGTCCCTCTTTTGTAGCACGTGTGCAGTACTCACGGACACTGAGCGTATGGCGCCTTTCTCTCTGGTAGTCACCGGCACACTGCACCTTCTCTCTGTAGTCACTGGGCACACACTGCACGTTCCTCTCTTGTCCCCGCTGTTGGTGGCGGCCGACAGCAGATGCTGACTTGCACGACACTGGTGCTCTCAGGACGGAGCACTCCTCTCTCTGGCTGCTGCAGCACGGACAGCTCGGCTCTGCTCTGTGTGCACGGCTCGGCCCTGCTCTGTGTGCACGGCTCTGCTCTGTGTGCACGGCTCGGCTCTGCTCTGTGTGCACGGCTCGGCTCTGCTCTGTGTGCGTGGCTCAGCCCTGCTCTGTGTGCACGGCTCTGCTCTGCCCTGGAGCGATCCCTCTGCAGGTGACGGGGCTCTCTCTATGCGGCCTGTCGCAGCGCTGATACTCTGTGGTGGGGGAAGGGGAAGCAGAGCGCGCCTCTCACCGCTCTGGGCGCTACACTCCGTTGGCGCCAAACTGAGGTGCCAGGCGCGCTTCTGCCTTTTATCTCCCCGCTGCTGCACGCTCTTTTCTCCTGTCTCTCCCCGCCTCCCTGGATCAAGAGGTTGGTCCGGCACACTAATGCTTCCCCTGGGAACAGGGGATGCAGCCTCAACAGTTCCGGCCCTGGCAAGCAGGTACCCGCGGTGCGGTCGTCCCCCTTACAATAACACCAGTGACGCCCTATAATAATACAAGCTACACAGTGACACCCATTACATTGCCAGCCACAGATCAATGCCCAGAATGGTGCCTTCCACACAGTGACTCCCCCATTACAATTCCTGAGACACGGTGATGCCCATAACAGTGCCAGCCAGCCAGTGATGCCCATAACAGTGCCAGCCAGCGATGCCCATAACAGTTCCAGCCAGTCAATGACGCCCATAACAGTGCCAGCCAGCCAGTGCTGCCCATAACTGTGCCAGCCAGCGAAGCCCACAACAGTTCTAGTCAATGATGCCCATAACAGTGCCAGCCAGCGATGCCCATAACAGTTCCAGCCAGTCAATGATGCCCACAACAGTGCCAGCCAGCGATGCCCATAACAGTGCCAGCCAGCGATGCCCATAACAGTTCCAGCCAATGATGCCCACAACAGTGCCAGCCAGTGATGCCCATAACAGTTCCAGCCAGTCAATGATGCCCACAACAGTGCCAGCCAGTGATGCCCATAACAGTGCCAGGCAGCCAGCAATGCCCATAACAGTGCCAGCCAGCGATGCCCATAACAGTGCCAGGCAGCCAGCAATGCCCATAACAGTGCCAGCCAGCGATGCCCATAACAGTGCCAGGCAGCCAGCAATGCCCATAACAGTGGCAGCCAGTCAATGATGCCCACAACAGTGCCAGCCAGCGATGCCCATAACAGTTCCAGCCAGTCAATGATGCCCACAACAGTGCCAGCCAGCGATGCCCATAACAGTGCCAGGCAGCCAGCAATGCCCATAACAGTGCCAGCCAGTGAAGCGCACAACAGTTCCAGCCAATGATGCCCATAACAGTGCCAGCCAGCTACCTATGCCCATAACAGTGTCAGCCAGTCAACGATGCCCATAACAGTGCCAGCCAGCTACCTATGCCCATAACAGTTCCAGCCAGTCAATGATGCCCACAACAGTGCCAGCCAGCGATGCCCATAACAGTGCCAGGCAGCCAGCAATGCCCATAACAGTGCCAGCCAGCGATGCCCATAACAGTGCCAGGCAGCCAGCAATGCCCATAACAGTGGCAGCCAGTCAATGATGCCCAAACAGTGCCAGCCAGCGATGCCCATAACAGTTCCAGCCAGTC
Organism: Oophaga sylvatica; assembly: GCA_033576555.1. Taxonomy (NCBI): domain Eukaryota; kingdom Metazoa; phylum Chordata; class Amphibia; order Anura; family Dendrobatidae; genus Oophaga; species Oophaga sylvatica. The sequence continues at coordinate 68,165,122 of JARQOD010000003.1, read as the reverse complement.
AATGATGCCCACAACAGTGCCAGCCAGCGATGCCCATAACAGTGCCAGGCAGCCAGCAATGCCCATAACAGTGCCAGCCAGCGATGCCCATAACAGTGCCAGGCAGCCAGCAATGCCCATAACAGTGCCAGCCAGCGATGCCCATAACAGTGCCAGGCAGCCAGCAATGCCCATAACAGTGGCAGCCAGTCAATGATGCCCACAACAGTGCCAGCCAGCGATGCCCATAACAGTTCCAGCCAGTCAATGATGCCCACAACAGTGCCAGCCAGCGATGCCCATAACAGTGCCAGCCAGTGAAGCGCACAACAGTTCCAGCCAATGATGCCCATAAGGCTATGGTTCCACGGTCCGGAACCATAGCGCTTTGGACGGAGCGGAAATTCCGCTCCGTCTAAGCCCCGCCCCCTTTATGACGCGCGATCTTTCCGGAGGTGTTCAGGACACCTCCGGAACACCTCCGGAAAGAGCGCAGGGCTACATAGCCCTGTGTTAATTCTGTTGCGGCGACGCCCCCGTCGCCGCAATACGCGAGGACATGCTGCGGTCTAAAAAGACGCGCCGCATGTCCGTTTACGCAGGTTTGCCACCTGCGTATTGTTACGCATAGTGGAGACGGGATTTCTTGAAATCCCCTCCACTATGCTGTAACATCTGGACGCTGCGTGTTTGGCGCTGCGCCAGCGCACAGCGCCAAACACGCAGCGTTTCCTGACCGTGGAAACTCACCCTAACAGTGCCAGCCAGCTACCTATGCCCATAACAGTGTCAGCCAGTCAACTATGCCCATAACAGTGCCAGCTGCCCATTGCCTCCTTATAGCACCAGCCTGTGATTTCATAAGTGTCAGTTACACAGTTACCTCATGACAATACCAGCCACACAGCAAAACCCATAACAATGCCAGCCACAGTCACCCCTATAACATTACCAGCGACACAGCTAGAAAGTTCTACATGACTCCAGTATATATCATATATATGTATAGAGGAACACACCTCCTCAGTGTCACACAGCTCTCCTGTCATTACCCCAGCAGCACATCCTGCAACCTCTCTGTTCTCACCATGCTTGGAAATAATGTGCTCCTCTGATAACCTCCAGCCTCACACAAGCCCAGGTAACAGCAGGGATGGAGTGAGACCAGCAGCAAGGTAAGAGGATCCACATCATATGTCCATGACATATCTATTCATATATACAGTCATACCTGCTCTTTTTTCAATATCTATACTCTATATATCTACAGTATCTATCTATCTATCTATCTATCTATCTATCTATCTATCTATCTATCTATCTACCTACCTACCTATCCCATATCTATCTCTATCTATCTATCTATCTATCTATCTATCTATCTATCTATCTATCTATCTATCTATCTATCTATCTATCTGTCTATCCCATATCTATCTATCTATCTATCTATCTATCTATCTATCTATCTATCTATCTATCTGTCTGTCTATCTATCCCATATCTATCTATCTATCTATCTATCTATCTATCTACCTACCTATCCCATATCTATCTCTATCTATCTATCTATCTATCTATCTATCTATCTATCTATCTATCTATCTATCTATCTATCTATCTATCTATCTATCTATCTGTCTATCTATCCCATATCTATCTATCTATCTATCTATCTATCTATCTATCTATCTATCTGTCTATCTATCCCATATCTATCTATCTATCTATCTATCTATCTATCTATCTATCTATCTATCCCCATATCTATGTATCCTCATATCTATCTATCCATATATCTATCTATCTATGTATCCCATATCTATCTATCTATCTATCTATCTATCCCATATCTATCTATCCTCGTATCTATCTATATATCTATCTATCTATCTATCTATCTATCTATCTATCTATCTATCTATCTATCTATCCCATATCTATCTATCTATCCCATATCTATCTATCTATCTATGTATCCCATATCTATCTATCTATCTATCTATCTATCTATCTATCTATCTAATATCTATCTATCTATCTATCTATCTATCTAATATCTATCTATCTATCTATCTATCTACCTATCTATCCCATATCTATCTATCTATCTATCTACCTATCTATCCCATATCTATCTATCTATCTATCTACCTATCTATCCCATATCTATCTATCTATCTATCTATCTATCTATCTATCTATCTATCTATCTATCCCATATCTATCTATCTATCTATCCCATTTTCTACTATCTATCTATCTATCTATCTACTATCTATCTATCTATCTATCTATCTATCTATTATCTATCTATCATCTATCTATCACTATCTATCTATCTATCTATCTATTCTATCTATCTATATCTATCTATCTATCTATCCCATATCTATCTATCTATCTATCTATCTATCTATCTATCTATCTATCTATCTATCCCATATCTATCTATCTATCATATCTATCTATCTATCTATCTATCTATCTATCTATCTATATATCTATCTATCTATCTATCATATCTATCTATCTATCTATCTATCATCTATCTATCTATCTATCTATCTATCTATCTATCTATATCTATCTATCTATTATCTATCATCTACTCTATCATTATATACTTATAATATATATATATATATATATTATTATTATATAATAATTTATTCCATAAGCCTGCATGAAGACAATGTGCTGCTCCCTATAGATGTGGTATTTAGTCCAATTGGTGCACTACCAATGGTTAACAATGTACAATTTACACAATGTTACTTGAACATGTTATGGCAGTATTATTTAGAAACAGTTATACCAGCACTTTATGGCAACATTATTTAGTAATTGTTATTACAGCACTCTATTGTAGTGTTATATAGGAATAGTTATTACAGCACCTTATGGCAGTATTATTTAGGACGGTTATTACAGCGCTCCATGGCAGTATTATTTAGGAATAGTTATTACAGTGCTCTAGGGCAGTATTATTTGGGAACAGTTATACCAGCACTTTATGGCAACATTATTTAATAATAGCTATTACAGCTCTCTATGGCAGTATATTTAGGAATATGTATTACAGCATTCTATGACAGTATTATTTAGAAATAGGTTTTACAGCATTCTATGGCAGTATTATTTACTACACTTACTACAGTGCTCTAGGGCAGTATTATTTAGGAATATGTATTACAGCATTCTATGGCAGTATTAGTTTGGAACAATTACAACAGCAGTCTATAGCAATAATATTTAGGAATAGTTATTACAGCACTTTATTGAAGTATTATTTAGGAACAGCTCTTAAAGCACTCTATGGCAGTATTGGCATTGGCTAGGTGCAGTTATTACAGCACTCTATGGCAGCATTATTTAGAAACAGTTACTACAGCACTCTGACCACTTACCAAAGCACTTTAAGGCAGTATTATCTAAGAACAGCTATTACAACACTCTATGGCAGTATTATTTATGAACAGTAATTAAAGCACTCTATAGCATTATTATTAAGGAAGAGTTATTACAGTATTCTATATAAATTGACAGATGGCCACACATGGGCGTCTCTCTAGGATCACTCCAATGGGAGTTCTGAAAATAGCTGAGTTTGGCTACCTTATGAATTCCTATTGAAGTGAATAAAGAAAGAGGTGCATGCGCCTCCAACTCTCCATTCACAACAGCCACAAGATGGAGGTCATGGAACTGCCTTTCTTGAGGTCAATGTGGGTTCTAGTGCTAGGATTTATGGGACATCATCAAGATGTGCCATACATGAGATGGGAATAACCCTTTTTAGCACTGTTACTAGAGCCTCTAATAGCAGTATTAATTTGGTACTGTTACTTGAGCACAGTATAGTAGTATTGCTAATGCACTCTTACTTCAGAACAACAGGTCTGGATTTTTATTTGATCACAGTAAAGCAGTACTTTCATGCTCTCATACTCAACCACTGTATGGTGGTATTATTAAAGTACTGTTACTAGAGCACTTAATGGCAGTAGTAATTGGATAACCTTGAGAACTGTACAAGAGTATTATTATGGCACTGTTACTGGAGCGGAATTAAATAGGCACTAATACTTGGTCACTTTATGGCACTATCATTTAGACATTATTATTCGAGTGCGGTAGATTTTAGGTATTGTCAGACTCAGTGCACACCACATTTGCATTATACGATAATACACATGTGGCCTATATAATTCTACTTTTGCATCGAGTCTATTGTAAGTAGAGGACAATTACGCTTCTCAATACAAGGCATAGTATAGCCCGGGTCTCTCCATGTAGCGTGACACCCCGTGTATGGTGCACTATGTATTTCCAAGCTTCCGTACAGTTGCAGTGAGATCAATGTTATTGATTGCTGGGGGTTCTTGTTGGGGATGAGTGCTGAGAATTTTGGTGGTGAAGTTTTCACACAGATATATAACATTTCATGGAACATCAACTCTCAGAGATAAGTGATGGGAGTCTATTCCTGCACACTCTGCATTTCAGGAGAGCCTATCTGAGCGCGGCTGTCACTGGAGATATACAGTATCTAGTCGCATCTTCCTACTCATTAAACTTTGGCTCTGCTGTACGGATAGGAATACCGGGACAGTATGGCGGGACTACAGCTGGAGGAAAAATAGCCATATTAATAGGATTTTGACTTAAATGCACTTTTCACACTACACACACTTTTCTTGTCACACTGAAGCCCCACAACCTTGTCAGTCATAGTCCCTTTCATAAGGCACAGTATGTATAGTGGTTGCCGTTTACTGTAGGTGGTAACAGGCGCAGACAAACCATTGAAGAATCCCATGCAGCCATACAGTGGACCAAGAGGTAAGGAGGCCCATTTCCACCTCCAAAGCAAGTGGAACTGAGCATTATCATGAGCAATTGATCTGCAAAGGGCCCATATATAGTTCTTGTAGAGGGGCCTTCTCCTTACTGTGTCCACAAGTGGGTGGCGCTGTATAGACGAACACCCCAGATCGTAACTTGAACAGTTCCTAGATTACAACTGTTAAAATGCTCTTTCCGCAGGTCATTGTCAACTCTAGATGGACCTCAGATGACTGTTACCGACACACAGACCTCGGGGACAGTGTGAACTCCACACAGACTTCATGGTCAGTGTGAATCTAGTAGCCTTCCTTCACCACACCCCACTTATTACACTCCTGTTTAATACATTACTTTTCCGGATAAGGTCAGTCAGGCCACAGCATAGCTCTCAGGGTAACCAACCTTCTACCTGTAGTCAACCATCCCTCCAAGACCAATGCCTCCACGGGCCCCTCCGAGACATCAAATGTAGCTGCCTCAAGTTACGTTTTGCACCATCTGACCCATCTACGGTAGTTTCTTCACAGTTTGAGGTCTCTCACAGCCCCATTGGACTTAACCAAGATGACTCCTCCCAGTCTGACAACCTACACCACTAGAGTTTCCCACAGTGCCTTGTAAATCTTTGGCCCACAAGAAACTTTCAGCCTACTAGCGAACAGCCTTCAATAATGGTGCCAGTTAATGCCCACTTAATATCACATTCAATATTGCCTAGAATGCCTATACATACTGCCATATAGTACATAGTGTCTTACAGATTAATGCCAACAGTGCCAGTCATGTTGCTAAGAATGCTATACGTAGCTTAAAGAAGCACTACTCTTCACATCATCTTAACATATTGCAATTATCAAATTATACAGCACTGTGTACTTACAATTGCTCATTTTTCCTTTCTACGCAGATAATTCTTCTCTTTTTCATTAGGTCTATGACCTCACGTGATTAAAAACAGATTAGCTGAAGCCTTCTGAGCTCTATGTAAAAACATCAAGTCTCTTTTCTGTGTATGAGTCATCAGTCACTGCAAAAGTCCCTGGCAGAGGGGAGGAGGGAGCAGCTGAGTCAAGAGATGAAGAGGGGAATGATAAATGCAGGGACAAGAGACTTTGTGTTTCTACACAGAGCAGAGAAAAGAGAAGCGCTATATAATATGACTGCAATATATTAAGAGGACAGATACATCGGGTCCTTGCGCCACTGTAAAGGGACGGCCGCGGGGCCGATGCACTGGAAGCTGCTACGTATTTTACCTCTGTAGTCTCCATTCGCCTGGGGTGTTCTCCTCCCGTGAGGGAGCATATAGAGCAATTAGAGTCAGAGTCCAGAATCACGTCAAACAGTTCTGCATTATTTTCCTCTGGACACAGCACATCCAAGACACCATAAACACGTCTTAATCGATACCAGCAATACATTCTTCACAATTCTGCCTCTTCTTCTCTGCTACACCAGAATGGACCACTAAGTATTGACGGGACGAGGAGCCCGGTGAAAACGGCACTTCGATCTCTTCCCCTGGAGACACTTCAATCCAGCATAAGAAAGACACATCTACTAGGTCGTCCACCCCTCTCTGGTTATACTTCTGATGGCCCACTCGCTTCTACGCTCATGCACGACCTCTTCTGCTGAGCGTTCCCACAGTGGTTCTTCCACTGGACTACTGCTACATAAACCCACTCTCTTTGGGCTCACGTATCCCACGGTGAATCCTTCACCGGCTTCTTCAGGTGTTCTTCAGGTGTTGCTGGTCCCCTCTTCTTCCTACCCTATGCTCAGGGCCCAGGAACGTGGACGTCTTCACACTAGCAAGGCCCACCCCTGACTGACTCCCGCTAAGAGGAAGTCTTCCTGACAGATTCCCGCTTGGAGGCAATCTTTCCCTAGCAACAATTCCCTAACTATTGTCCCTATAGGACTGAATGTGCTCAATGCCCCCCTCTAGTGACCAAACCCAATTACTGTTTTGACATTATTTTCTAACGTTCTAACTGGATCTCTAACGTGCCCCCATTAGTGATCTCTCACAAAATTACACTTAACCCATCAATATATACATTACCCTTCCAGTGCCCTCCTCTAGTGGCCTCTAGGATGCACTATCTACCTATAACTCAACCCCCACATATATATATATATATATACATAACATCATACAAGGCACACATATATACAAGTAAGTACAATTAAAGGGGATAAAACCTTAAAGGGTTAATACCCTTCACCTCCTTACACCACAATATACACTGCCGGCCAATCAGAGGCCAGCAGCTGATGTCGGTGTGCACATGACGAGGCGTGTCTCAGTGACGTCATGTGCTCCTAATTGCTATGGGGGTGCATTATACTTTATGAATGACTATGGGCTGTGCATTATACAATATGGATGACTATACTATGGGGTTGCATTATACTTTATGGATGACTGTGGGGGTGCATTATACTTTATGGATGACTATGCTGGTGCATTATACTATATGGAGGACTATGGGGTACATTATACTATATGGATGCCTATGGGGGTGCATTATACATTATGGATGACTATGGGTTGTGCATTATACTATATGGATGACTATACTGTGGGGTTGCATTATACTTTATGGATGCCTAAGGCTGTGCATTATACTTTATGGATGACTATGTTGGTGCATTATACTATATGGAGGACTATGGGGTACATTATACTATATGGATCTCTATGGGGTGCATTATACATTATGGATGACTATGGGGGTGCATTATACTTTATGGATGACTATGGGGGTGCATTATACTTTATGGAAGACTATGGGGTGCATTATACTTTATGGAAGACTATGGGCTGTGAATTATATTTTATGGATGACTATGGGTACATTATACTTTATGGATGACTATGCGGGTGCATTATACTATATTGAGAACTATGGGGGTGCATTATACTTTATGGATGACTATGGGGGCGCAATATACTTTATGGATGCCCATGGAGTGCCGTATACTTTATGGATGACTATGGGGTGCATTATACTTTATTGATAACTTTGGGGTGCATTATACTTTATGGAAGACTATGGGGGTGCTTTATACTTTACTGATGAGTATCGAGTGCATTATACTTTATGGATGACTATGGGGGTTAAAAAAAAGTTAGATTCAGCTCACCCTTATGATAATTCCCAAAGCATTCGGGAGGTTGGAGCATGGATTTGCATCTCTGCCAGACGTTTGTCTTGTGCACGTTAAGATAGGGAAGATATCCAGCTCTGGAAGATAAAATCAATTTTCGTTATTAGTATCCATGTAAAACAAAAAGCAAGGCTACTGGACATACGATACTGATTATACCGGAGGAAGAGAGCCTGAATTAACTGAACGCATTTCGAACATGTTAGGTGTTCTTAGACTCAGTTTGTAAGTCTAAGAACACCTAACGTGTTCAAAACGCGTTCAGTTAATTCAGGCTCTCTTCCTCCGGTATAATCAGTATCGTATGTCCAGTAGCCTTGCTTTTTGTTTTAAATGGATACTAATAACGAAAATTGATTTTATCTTCCAGAGCTGGATATCTTCCCTATCTTAACGTGCACATGACTATGAGGGTGCAGTATATGTTATGGTGGACTATGAGCTGTGCATTATATTATATGAAGGATATGGGCTGTGTATTATACTATATGGAGGACTGTGGGGAATGCATTATATTACATAGATATGGAGCACTATGGGATGCATTATACTATATGGAGGACTGTGGGAATGCATTAAATTACATAGATATGGAGCATCATGAGATACATTATAGTATATGGAGGACTATGGGGGTGCATTATACTTCTGCTATGGGGCCCCATGATTTCTATGTACACCCATGGTGAGTATAATGGTTTATTTTCTTCTGTACATTAAAAATCAGCAGCAGAACGCGAGACATAAACCAGGATGGGGCCAACATGAGAGACGCACATATGCTGTGTATATATATTTTATTCAGGATGGGAGAGCACCAGTCCAAATCTTGCACCTGGGCCCATCAGACTCTAGTTATGCCACTGGGCAGGGGCAACCTAGAAAGGGGCAGTTGTAAGGGGTGGCAAAATAGGCAAGTAGATAGGGCAGGATGACAGCAAACTTATATGTAGTAGCACTTTGTGCTATTTGATGGGAACTATATTGTAGTGTTGTTCAGATGCAGCATATTTTTTGGGAACTATATGGTGGTAATATTTAGGTCATATATGGCAGTATCTTGGCTATATTTGAGCAAAAAAGTCACCCAATATCTCAGCTTCCAAAATGCGTTTTGAATGGAAAGGGTTAACCGGCTCCCTAAAATCCTGATTACACATACTAAACATGAAATGTATTGACTATCCCCCTGCTGGTTGGCTGTTCCTGGAGCGGAGAACACACATATTAACAACATCAATTATCCCTAATGTCTTTATTTACTTGGAGCGGTCGATAATAATTTGTATTTTGGCTTTAATGAAATCAGTCGAGTGAAGCACTGTGTGCCGGAGTTAACCCCTTGTTTCCCAGTGGGTGAGATATTACGGTTTGCCTCTGCTAAGCATGATGCGGGGTTTTCAATCAGCCACAAATTAACTGAGTACCTGAGTACAGTAGGTTGGTGGCAGAACTTACTCAGAAAAGTCTTCTTCACATGTTACAGCAGTGACTTTGTGCAGACCAGCTCCATTCTCCAAATAGTCTGCACCATAATGTGCCCTTTGATACTGCGCCTAACATAGTGCTCCCATACAGTGACAGTCATAGTGTACACTTTCATACACAACAGAAGTGAGCTCTTTCATACAGTACAAGGTATAAGGTGTCCCCCATTTATTCTGATCTTCTGTGTGCCTCCCATACATTATCAGCGATACTATGTCAGTGCCTTGTACAGAGTGCCCTCTACACAGCGTATGTTATTGTGGGACAACCCCTCCATTGCAAGCATCTTTAGTACTTAGTAGAGCCCCTCTGGCTATTATGACCTGCTGCAAACATAATACAGACATCAGCCAGACATCAGCTTCTGAGAGAATTCTTTATGGGCAATGGCCTCCAGTTCACTAATATTCTTGGGTGTGCTGCTACTACCTTGTTCAAATCCCCCTAAAGATTTTCTATGGTGTACATGTCAGGTGGCTAAGACAGCCACTCCTGAATCTTCCAGGGTTTCTTCTGAATCTAAGCCTTGGTGGACTGTGAGGTATGTCTGGATCATTGCACTGCCGGAAGCAAGGCAGCCCCAGAGCATCACGGAGTCACCACCCTCCTTTACTATAGTATCACAATCCATTTTTGGATTTGTGGCAGATCTGGTTCCGTTGAGTTTTTTTTATTTTCAGACCAACGGGGGTTAAATGTCAGTTTTTCCTCACTGACCACTCCCACCACCCTTTAAAAGGTCACCTGATGCATCAGCTAACTGTCGGTGTTAGAGCAATCTGCAGTGACCAAGCTGGAGTAAGGAGCTCTCTAGGTGCAATGTTGCTTCTGCTGAGTTCGCTTATCTGGTGCCTTTATTCTGTTGTGCGGTGCTTTGCAGCAGAGAAAGCTAAGTGTGGCGTTTTTGTTACCTTGTCCCTTTGGTGTCTATCACTTCCCTCTGTGTTTATTACCTACAGAGGTGAGGCTAGTGCTCCTTGCCAGCCAGTTCACTAGCCAGGGCACTTATAGGTAACAACTAGGGACGAGGTATCCTGATGGCGGCGGGGGGAAGGACCCGCATAGGGTGTTAGGGGAGTACAGGGACAGACTCAGGTTTGAGCTCAGGTGGTGACCATCCCTCATTCCCTATTGGCAGGGCGTTCCTCCCCCCAATTCCATCCCCATTGTGTGTTGTGCCTTAAGCTGACCGACCATCTGTTGGGTCGTGTCACACCGTGACAGTCACTCCGTGACATATAGGCATCACCAAGCCACCACTATCCTTTACTATAGGCATCACAGAGCCACCATGTTAAACTGTACTCAGGGTGTTCTTTTCATCATATGTTTCATTCTTCCCCCTCCAGATAATAAGCCTTCCAGCTTTGTTTCATCGCTGCACAGAGCAGAATCTTAAATGTGGCTTATTTAAATGGTTTTGAGCATATAGTGGCCACCTTTTCTTGTGATTTTGGGTCAGCGAAAATGGGACAGTGGAGATGACATTTTGGAGTTCGGATATGGAGACTTCAGCATTTAGTATGAGCCTTACTGTGCAAACCAAAACCTCTGCACCAGCTGCCACCAAATATTGCTGCATGTCTATTGCAGTCATGCAAGCGTTTTTGACCCCCTGCAAAACAACAGAATATATGAATATTTTGTTAATAAACCAAATTTGCAATGTGAGTTGAATAATTTTGATTGTAACAATATGTCTAAATACACTACCATGCAAAGTTTGTCTCCCATAGAATGTCAGTTTGACAACCTATATAGTGTCAGCCATTTTGTGCCCTCATAAAGTTCCAGTTTCATTGTCCCCCTATATGGAGTTCCAGTTCTACAGTAACCCCTATACAGTGTCAGCTGTAGTATGCCACTTCTTCTAGTGTCAGTCAGTGTGCTCCTGTTTAGTGCCAGGCGCAGTCTGTTGCCCATAGAATTCAAGTCATATTGTGCCAGAAATCATCACAGGAGGAGGTAGCTATCTGTACCACCGGGTTTTGATGTTGACATGAAACCATAGAGGTCCTAGCTTGAGATCTAATAAGATCCGACTTCACATGTCATACAAGTCTAATTTGGAGCAACCCGTTTAAGAGGGATCTTTCACAGTAAGTTTACTTCCCCACCATGTGCTAGAGCAAGAGTCACTTATTACGTTAATATATAATTTTATAGGAAAAACATTCTGCATCGCTTAGTAATTTCTTCATTGAAATCTCTGCCCATAAGTCCAGAGGGGGGAGATCCGCTTAAGAGGATAACTGACATTTATTTTTTAGACTTTGGCTAAGCTAAATTTTTATCTGTGAATTACAAGAACTGCTGAATCTTTTCCCACAAAATTATAAATTACTCTGCTCAGCTCTTTCTGCTCTACATGATGGCAAATTCAAATAGGGCAATATTTTCAGCATGACAAGACCCCTTTAAGAGGAACTTGAGGTATGTTTAACTATAGACCACTCATGATGCAGAATTTTCCTGTTATCTTCTTCCCGCAGTAAGGATAGACCCATATTTTTTCCACCATACCTCGTATCCATACTCATTTTTGCAGAACTGATCTCCCTAAGCTTGTTATAGCAGAGTCATGCTATCTGGTTAGTCATGTGAAAATCACTATAATGAGGATAATAAGCTTTCTCTCTTTTCACTCCCTGTGGAGTCTTATGGTAGGGCCTACCACCCGAGAACATAACATAGAACTATAGAAAAATTAGGCATAATTAGGTCCGAGGAAATTAACGATCATCTTAAGACTTTTACTACGATAACATAGAACTATAGAAAAATTAGGCATAATTAGGTCCGAGGAAATTAACGATCATCTTAAGACTTTTACTACGATCTTCTCTTCCATATAATGAGCAATTTTTATATGGAGGAAAGGAATTCAAAACATCTGAGGAATACTTTGGAAGTATAATGGACGGCTCCCTAATTAAACAAATATGATGCAGAATCTTCCAGAACTTCTTAAAAGTTTGTTCTGGCCTGTAAGTAGAGTAGCATAGCTGGTCTGTCCAATGTGGTATTAAGCAGGTCAAGCCTTGGTCCTTAAAGAGGACCTTTTACGTGATTTTTTTTGCTCTATATGGAATGCATCCTCCAATTGCAGCTGCTCTACTGATCCTGGAACAGTTTTTCTTTCTCTTCTGTATCTCTCAGTTCCAAAGTTACTTTTCCTGGTGCAGATGTTCCCTTCAACCAACTGGGTGTATACCACAAAACTTGTTAGTGGGCGTTTGCTTTTTTTCCTTTAAAGCTGGGCAATCAAAACATGACCCCTCCCACAAAGAAGTTTTTTGGTATACGTCCAGTTTAATGAAGGGAAAATTTGCACCATTAATACCCTAGACATTACTTTGGAATGAAGAAGTACAGCAGAAGTAAAACTTTCCAACATCAGCTGAGCAGCCAAAATTGGAGGAGGTACTCAGTTTAAAACAAAAAATCCTGGGAATGATCACCTTTCAAGCGACATGAACTTCTGCAGAGAAATCTGCTCCAGAGTATTTTAAAATGGTTTTCGAGATATGTAGCCAAATAATCGGTCTTTGGTCACACACACTTCCTGCTCTCTTATTCTCCTCTCTGTTAGTCTTATGTATGATACCAATATAGTTTTGCTCTAGGACACAAAGTCCCCCACTACATTGAAATACAAATATAATAAAACCAAATGGGTTGGTGTGCGTCAAGGCCTAATAGCTAAAGTTTCCTAATTATTGTGACACTGGTCACTTCTAATGGACAAGCTGTGAGACTGGATAGTCAAGGAGTCCAAGGTCAAAAGCCAGGAGGCTACGTCATAAGAGACAAAGTCGTAGTCAGGTAACGGTCCGAGGTCAAATACAAGGATCAGCGCAAAGGGGTTAAACAGACGGATGGTCAGAAAGAGGTCCACGGTCAGGCAACAATATATCAACAAGTAAAATACAAGGCACAGATTAAACCAACCCCACTTAGCTGAAGCTATCTGGGACTGTCAACTCGGTTAAATAGCTGAGCAATCAAGGGAATCGGGAGCACCTAACGAGAGCTCAGCACCTCCCAGTCTCAGACTGGACAGCCAAGCTGTTAAAAACACAGACAGCGCAATACGCCCCTGCACCAGAGGGGACAACTAAGCTGTCAATCACTGCTCAGCATTCTTAAAAAGTTAAGAAAAACACTCCTGTTCCGCTGATTATAGAAGGAAGTGCCACCATTAGACAGTGTACTGTCTATGCACTGTACCGGTCACAGAGAGTGCCATCTTTTTGGCTGCTTAGAAGTACAATATTTGACTGTGAGTAATGGGAACCATTATAATGGTTGGTCACAGTTTGTCTGGTGTTGTACCTGAAATTTGGTTAGAACTATAATTGATTCTGTATGGCATAATACTATAGATGGCAGTTAGTGGGCAATGTGTGGCTCACTCTTATGAAGGGTAATGATTATGATTACACTGAGTGGTTGGCACTGTTATTTGTGGCTGATACTATTGGGGCAATGACTAATAACCACTGTTATAATAGGACACTATGTGGATATAACTAGTATGGGCTCTGTGTGAATGGCACTGGTAGGGAGTTGGCACTTCTGTGAGGATGCTGGTTGATGTTACTATTGGGGTGCACTGTATGGCTGGCACTTCTGTAGCGGGAATGTGTAGCTTTGACTTTATAGGGGCACTCTGTGGCTAGCACAAATATGGGAGTTAGCTGGCGTTATTAGGAGAGGGTGAAATATGACTAACACTGTTGCGGAGGCACTATATGGAAGTAATTGTGATTCAACAAGTAGCTAGCAATGCTATTGGCACAATGTGTTGCTGGCATTTCTGTGCAGGAACTATGTGACTAGCACTTTTGTAGTGGTACTTGGTGGTTAACACTAATAGGGTATGTGACAGGCACTACTGGGAGGAGAGCACTATAATGGAGTTAATGTATTAATCTTACTATTGGGAGGCACTGTGTGGCTGGTACTGGCAAAGTGTGATAGCCAGTTATGGTGGGCACTGTGTGGCTGACTTTCATGGTTATCACTGTGTGCCTGGGACTGTTTTATGGCCACGGAGGGTAAAGTGATCTTCTAACAAGAGATGGTGACGCACTCCTGCTCTGAGTTAAACTTTACTTGTCTGCATGTTGGTGGATGCTTGGTAAGGAACTCCATGCAGCTCTCGTACCAGCTCAGTATTGCCTTTAAGTTGCCCATATCTGTGTATGCATAGATGTAATTTAGAGTTAAGTGGCGGTAATATTCATGGCACTATCTCTAGTACTAGATTTTCTCATCAATTGCTTTTTTTATATTTAGCTCACCTGTAATGTCAGGAATGAATAGAGGTAAGCCAATTATGTCATTACATCCCATAGTGTGCAGAAACCGTGAAACGGAAGGATGGTGGACAAAGTGCAAACACTGTTAGAGCAGCATACGGGATTCTGCACACTATGAGCCTGAAAAATATAAAATGCTTGTCAGAAAGACCTTAAAGGGATTTTCCAGTGATATGGAAATAGAGGTAGGGAGAACCTGTTTCCTGATCTTCCAATCTATGTGGGGGGTTGGTAATTCAGGTGTGGTCACTCTTCGTTGAAGTTAATGTGAGTTGACTTCAAAACCAATTAATTATGTCTAGCATTTAAAACATTTTTCCAACATAGAGCTCAAAATCCCCAATCGAGGGTACCAGAGTTGGATCTTCCACATATCAGACATTTTTCCTGCTGAGTTATTGTCGTCCTTTGCTCATCATGACTGATTTGCTTTGCGTAACCAACTAAACTTTTTATTTTGCAATTATAGCACTGGGGAAAAAATCTACTTCAAGATGTGACTGCAGATCCTCAAAACTCTAGTTCATATGGTAAGAAAGTTAAGTTAGCAAGTAGTTTGTTCCAAGTTCTTCAGATTTTGGACAACTGATTTGCTTCTCTATTAGGAGCTTGTACAACATGGACTCTGAGGAGAATACAATATACGGTATTTCTTCATTATAGTCCTTTATTATCTTGGCCATTTGTTTTGGGCTACTGTGCTCCCATAAAAAGAAACTGGATCCAATTTGAAGGGTCCATTATCCGTCACTTTTTCTCAAGTGTTTCATGAAAAGATGATGTTCTTGACTTATAACCTTCTCAGGTGGAACCTAAGTCTTTTACTTAGATTTTCATGAAAATCACCATAAGACTTCCCTAAAGATGGTTGTTTTTGGGGATTCAGCTATTTTTGCACTTCAAAAATGTAATACCCAACCAGAAGCATAGCCTTGAACATTTTACTGGAAGTGTCATCTTGAGGCTAAGACATTGTAGTAGTTATACATTTTGTGGATAATGAAGTCAATATCTCCATCTTTCTCTCCCCAGAACTGCACTTATGACTTCTAAAGATGATCCCTTTACAAAATACCAGTGAAAACAAAACATCCATGTTGGCAGTGGAAGAGGAAGGACAAAAAACAGACCCTTCCCCTTGTGTGCTTGGCTATATACCAATTATTTATTATAGTGTACTACTTGGTCTTGGTTTACCAGGTGAGTGTAGAAGCTTGTTACCCATGCCTTAACACGTTTTTTCCCAATGAACTTCAATATATTTGTACTTTTTTTTATAGCATTTGAAAAGCCATCTAAGTTACCCTTGGTTAAAACCGACTAAAGGCCAAAGATGGTCTCTCAGGATAATCAACCTAGTAGTAGAAGTAGTTTATTGTTGGAGGTTGTCACAGCTCCGATTGTCATACGATCACCACCAGACAGTGATATCATCTTGTCCAAGTTAGTGGGGCAGAGGAACCTCAAGTACAGCCATCACTCCATCAAAATCAATTGTTTCTAACAGTTAACATGAGACGTCTTCACGCTGTTGAGGCCATTGGTTTTCCCATTCACATGTTGTGCCGTCACTTTGGGCACTGGTCCAATCTAGTGCACTTAGCCCGAGCATACTTGACATATAGAAATTAAGAAACAGCATCTAAATCTTATAATCTACCTAATTATTTCTTTACTGTTCTTTGGTATCTTTTCGTCTTCCTTTTTCAACTTCTTTTTTTCTTATTCCTCCTGTTCTGCTATATCTTTTTTCTTTTGTTTTCTCCTATGGCTCCTTTCTTCTGTCTTTTTCATACATTTTCTTCTTTCTTCCTTTTACTTCTTTTTTATTTTCATTGTCTTACTTTTTCCCTTTTTCTTCTCAGTTTTTTTCGTCTTCCTCCTTTTTCTTCATTTTCTCCTCCTTTTTCATTTTTCCTTTTCTCCATTTTTTCATTTTTTTCGTACTTTTTCTCCGTTTCCCATTCTTATTTTTGTCTTTTCTCTGTCCTCTTTTTTCCACCTCGTCTTTTTCGTTTTTGTCAT
Source organism: Oophaga sylvatica (assembly GCA_033576555.1). Classification (NCBI taxonomy): domain Eukaryota; kingdom Metazoa; phylum Chordata; class Amphibia; order Anura; family Dendrobatidae; genus Oophaga; species Oophaga sylvatica. Next base: position 68,148,278 of record JARQOD010000003.1, on the reverse strand, counting down.
CTTCACCTTCTTTTTTTTCTTCTCTTTTCCTTGTTTATTTTCTCCTTCTTTGCTTCTCTTTTCTTCTTTTTCTGTTTCTTTTTTCTTCCTATTTCTTCTACTTTCCTGTTTATTTGTTCCTCCTTTCTTTTCCTCTTTCCTTCTTTATTTTTCAACGTTCTTCTTTTTTCTTGTTCTTCTGATTTTTCTTTATTTTATTCTCTTTTTAAGTGTTTTATTTTTCTTCCTTCTCTTGCTTTATCTTGTTTTTCTTCCTGCCTTTCTTTCTTTTTCACCATTCTTTTTTTTAACTTTTGCTCTTCTACTTCCTTTGTTTCTGTTCTTCTCCTTTATGTCTTCATTGCTCTTCTATAGTTTATTCCTTTTTTAAAATTCTTCTTATTTTTCCTTTTCCTTCTTTTCACTTCTTTTTAACTTTTCTTCTTCCTTTTTCTTTTTACAATTACGGTACTTACTTTATTTCTCTTAGTTTTCTTCTTTATTTTCTTTTCTCCTTTTATTTTTTTTCTTGTTCTTCATTTTCTTCTTCCTCTCTATTTCTATCTACATTATAAATATACTTAAATTTTATATCACTACTCCCATAAGTTTGTGTGATGCCGAAACCACATGTTTTTCTCTTCCTGTCTACGTGGGCAAGGTTTGTATAATTGGTCATTAATTACGTTCAGCTACATTGCTCTGGTAACATGTGGCTGATTACGTGAGAACACCCACTGATTAGCACATTATTCCTAATTCTTATATTAAATGCCTGCAAAATGTTTCAGGGAAAGGGACAGAATATAGGTGACACATTATTTATCAATTTATACAGGATACACGGACCAATTGCTGCAGCCTTGTTAACCCCTTTAAGAGTAGCAATAAGGGGCACTTAACCTCTTAATCTAGGTGCGTAATGAGTGTAAGGTTCATACAAATGACGCCTTGTACATGGCCAACACATTAGGTGTATAAAGGGCAGATATGCCATATGTTTCATGCAAATGCTAACAGGAGACTAACTTCATAAATCTGCTGGAAAAAATGTCTGCCGGATTCGATAAAAGACAGCTACAATTAGATCCCGGAAAGCAGGGCAAGGAAAATCCACAGATTTTAGAAGGGATCTCCTTATTACACTGTGAGCTAACACCTCTCTGCAGCCCCTGCTGTTTCAGTGTCTGGAATGATGGTGCTTTGTTGATTTGACAGATGTATTGTTTACGCCAGGAACTTTACTGCGCACATAGCTACTACTGGCTCCTAAATTAATATGAATTATCATCTGTATCTTTGAACTTACATTCTTCTGCAGCCCCTGATGGTTCAGTATCTGTAAAGATTGTGCTTTGCTTATTTTACATATTTTTTATGCCAAATATTGCAAAAGTAAGTGGTACTAATGAAAAACAGCTGAAGGGTGAATTTTCAACTAAGTCACATGACTGTGCATAAAAAAGAGCATGTTAGAGAGGCAGAGTCTCTCAGAAGCAAAGATGGTCAAAGAATCACCAAACTGTGAAGTGAATAACTGCATCTAAAAATTGTGGAAACATTTCAGAAAAAAAGTTCCTCAACTTAACATGCAAAGATTTGGAATATCTCGCCATCTACAGAACATAATATCATCAAGAGATTCAGAGATTCTGGAGAAGTCAATGTGCACAAGGGACAAGGCCAATGTTCAATATTGGAAGCTTGTGATCTGAGGGCCCATAGAGGGCACTGCATTAAAAACAGGCATAATTCAGTCTCAGGAATACTTCCATGATGGGCTCAGGAATACCTCTAGAAATTATTGTCTGTGAACACAGTTCACCGTGCTCAATTCTGCAAAGAAAATGCCTTTTGGCAACACATTTCAGAAACGCTGCCGTCTTCTCTGGCCAAAACTCATTTAAAATGGACTGAGGCAAAATGGAAAACTGTTCTTAGGTCAGATTAATCAAAACGTGAAATTCTTGATGGAAACCATAGACGCTGTGTCCTATGGACTGAAGAGAGGAGGAACCATCCAGCTTGTTATCAGCGCCAGTTCTGCACCTCTGATGGTATGGGGTGGCATTGGTGTTTATGGCACAGGCAGCTTACACATCTTGAATGGCGCCATCATTGCTGCACCATATACTTATATTTACTGCTGATCATGCAGCCATTCTGATACATCTGTTCTCAGAAACACAAATCTACTTAAGGATGAGAACAGCACAAGCCTAAGGCGGTGTAATCGAAGACAAGGCTTTATTGTCTATTTGCGATGTATAACCTGTACTGCACACGTTTCTTGCTGATTCACTTTACTCCTGTAATGCAGTTACATGATGCAGCACTGACAGCTGTCCTTTATATGGTATACAGTGGCCATGACACATACGGTGAATATATCTGCCCCCAAGTGCTAAAGGTAACATAAATTCTATAAATAGGGCAAATTTCATTTCTAGGTTTTTCCTCATTTTATGTGAATGTGTCATTCTGCATATGAATACAATTACACTCCAAGTGTCAAAAGACCAGGCTTTAAGAAAACTGATTAGAAAACTCTTTATGGTTGGTAAGGATTGATGAGGGCTATCAGGTGGTTCCTCCTTCCTTACTATAGATGTCTTGCCAAACATGTTAATACGAGTGACTGTATGCAGGGCCGGCGTTAGGGTCAGGCAGACCAGGCAGCTGCCTAGGGCTCCCGATCCTCCAGGGACCCCCAGCCAGTGGCCGCTTTGGGGCCCGTGAGTATGAGGGGCCCGGCGCCACCCACTTCCCCGCATCACGCATTCAACTTATCAGCATCATAGATGCTGATACAGTTGAAAGCAGTGATGGAGGAGAGAGTATCAGATGACGATCCCTCTTTCATCACTCCCCCTGACTCAGCAGGCGTGCCATGACGTCACTTCATTGTGCACGAAGCTGTGCCAGCAGTGGAGCTGATGAGACCAGAGCAGCCCGGGGAGCAAGGAGGAGAGGTAAGTATTGAGTGTATGTGTGTCTGCATTATACTGTGTGTGTTTGTGGGGGGGACCTGCATTATACTGTGTGTGTGGGGGGCTGCATTATACTGTGTTTGTGGGGGTGGCTGCATTATACTGTGTGTATGCATGTGAATATATGTCTATGCATTATACTATGTGAGGGCTGCATTATAATGTGTGGGGGTCTGCATTATACTGTGTGTGTGGGGCTACATTATACTGTGTGTGTGGGTCTGCATTATACTGTGTGTGAGGGGGCTGCATTATACTGTGTGTTACTCTGAGGGGGCTGCCTTATACTGTGTCTGGGAGGCTACATTATACTCTGAAGGGACTGCAGTATACTCTGAGAGGGCTGCATTATACTTTATGGGGGCCTGCAGTATACTCTGAGGGAGGCTGCATTATACCCTGAGGAGGGGCTGCAGTATACACTAAGGGGGGGCTGCAGTATACTCTGTCAAGGATTATGGGGAGTGCATTATACTATATATACTATATGGGACCTGTATTATACTGTATTGAGGACTATGTCTATATATTGTCTATCACGCTCATTTAATGGCCTGAACTCAGAGCATGTAAATACAACCAAAATGTTTCTGTGTGATGGTGCAATATGTTAGCACTTGGTGCCCCACTTTGTCTAAAATCGGCCCTCACTGTATGAGTAAGATGTACATAGTTGAAAGATGTGAAAAGAGCTGAAGAGGAAAAGTGTCTAAAAGAGTCCATAATCCTTAGATAGATGCCGGACAACACATATCTCTCCAGACTCCACCACGCACATGTGTGTCGACCCGCCACCACAATTGTGGATTACCAGGGCAATGGGGTACTCAGAGCCGAGCCCATGGAAGTCTATGGGGATGTCACAGGTAGCGGTGGATCGGTCTGTGGCCCTGGCGGTCTGGCGTATGTTGGGGGAATATTTACAGGGGATAGATATATTTACAGTTCGTGACGCCACCTGTAGTCTCTGGTAATTTGTACCAGCGCTGCTGTAGATCTCTGAGGGGATGGTGAGGCAGCTAGATGTCAGGTCCCCTACAGGTGGGACTCTTCCCTCAGGTCGATGGTTATGGTGGGGTTGTGCAGGCATGCAATTAAATAACTCAGTCTCACACCGTCAGCGTCTTTCCATACCTTTTACTTGTAAGATGGTAAGGCAGGTCCCAGGGAGGCTGATGGGGTTGATGGAGGATGAGTTTTGAGGCAACGGCTGAGCAAGGCAGGGGCCTCCTTTACTTTCCAATGATGATGAGTCCAACCAGCATAAAGCGTAGTTCACTCCTGAAACTTCAGCTATTTCAAAGCTGTACTGCCCGGTCAGTTTTGTGGTGGAGCCTTCCAGTGATGAAACTAGGTTCTTCTATGCTTGGCCTAGCTCAAAGTTCCTATTCCACCTGACCCCTGTTACGTACTGACACTTCAAGGGCTGCTTTCTGTTACCTAAGGTCCAGTAAGCCTCTGGTTTTTCTACCACTATGCGTGAAGCTATAGTGATGCTTCGGTCTCCAGTGACCGGTGACAATGTGCAGGATACTTCAATCCTAAAGCACTTCTGATTTCCTTCCACTGTGCCTTTCGACTTGCTCAAACTCTCAATCTCAGCACTGACTAGGCTAAGGTGAACTGGCTCACCTGTACTAGCCTCCACTACTGTACTGTCTCTCTGAATCGACAGGAATCTTGGTGCTCCAGACAGGCACTCCTTCTCCCTCCCTTCACCTCAGGAGACACTACAAGACTCTCTTGTGCTAAAAACCACACCCCTCTACACCCCTGCTGGGTGTGTCCGAAGTATATGTGATGTCATGTAGAGCCCTTAACCGTTACCTCTCCACTCATCCTCCTGGTATTGTGTACCTTAAATACCAGGGCTACACATTCCCCCATGGTAAACGACAGCACTCCCGGGCTGTGAAATACAAAGAGACAATTTTGTTTATGCATTAAACATTAACATTAACTCGTCCCATCCGGGAGGTAAGGATTTCTTGAACGTTGCAAACAAAACATTAAATATAGAAAAATACAAAATATTAAATAGACATGTTCATATAATAAACGGCAAGATTCTTGTGAAGGACCCGCACCAAACCTTCAACGTGGGTCCTGGGTGGGCTGCAGGACATATGAATGCAGACCTCACTCAGTGCCACACCACACGGGTTTTATGTTCAGAGGTAAGTCAAGGCTTCGTGTGAAACCATTATAAGGCACCTTAGTGCAACTATTTACAAGATAAGTTCTGGGCTGGCACAGTCCTCAGCCTCTCAGTCCATTATAAGACACATATATATATATACTTTTTACAATATTCACATTAATTTGTTATAATTACTGCTGGTATCGAATGGGTATCTTCCCTTTTGTGATTCGCTCTGATCTACGTGGAGTAGCTTCAGGTATATTAAGTTGTGATCTGTCTGCACTGCGTAACGGCAAACTATAGAACTGCCTCAATCTTTCTATGGATCTGGCAAGCGTACTGATGGCTGGGCGGTGTGAGTCAGCTTCACCAGGGGATCCCATAGTATGGGGCGCTGCTTCTGATGATCCTTCTTGAGATTCCGTAGGTTGAGGTGTTGCTGGAATGGGTAACTCCTGAACGGACTCAACTGGCACCACGGACACAACTGGAGGTAGAACTTCCTCTTGTGGCTGATAAAACTGCAACACCGGAACTATTACAGCATCTCCCAGTCGGGGCCAATCCGCAGGAAAATCTCCCAGATCCGTGTGTATGACCTCTTCCTTTCCTTCCTCTTGATTGATGACAGGGTTCTTTTCACAAAGCTTTAAGGGTACTGGACACAATTTCAAATGGTCTCTGGACACAGTGGTTATTGTTCTTCCTCCGTCCTTACTGATGATACAAACTTTTCTGTTGTCATATTTAGAATCTTGTACAACGTAGGGTTCTTGTTCCCACTGGTTATCCAATTTGTGCATTTTCCTTTTCCTTTTTAATACCACTTCTCCAGGCATCAAAGGTTTGGCAGGAGCATTTCTGTTGTAAATATCTTCCTGTTTCTCCCGTGCCTTGTTGAGACTTTCTTCTACACAGATTTGCACTCGTCTGTACTGCTCTTGCCGATTGATGTCCCAGTTTTCAATGGCGTCGTCTGCCTCCGGTTCTACCACTCCAAGTTCTAAATCCATTGGTAGTCTTCCGGGCCTTGCTCTCATAAGATAGGCTGGAGTGCAGTTAGTAGAACTTACAGGTATATGGTTATACAAGTCAACCAAATCAGGTAGTAAGTCCGGCCATCGATTTCTGTCTTCCAACGGTATGGATCTCAACAAGTCAAGGACAATATGGTTCATTTTTTCGCAAAGACCGTTGGTTTGAGGGTGGTATGGCGTTGTTCTAATTTTCTTGCACCCGTACATGTGACAGAATTCCTTGAATAAATCAGCTTCGAAAGCAGGTCCTTGATCGGTTAATACTTGCTCCGGATACCCATGCGGTCTGCAGAAGCTTGCTTGAAAGGTTTTCGCGGCCGTCACTGCGGTCTGATCCTTAACTGGAACAACCACCAGAAATCTGGAGTAATGGTCCACCATGGTCAGGGCGTATGAGTATCCAGATCTACTTGGCGACAGTTTGACGTGGTCCAGGGCCACAATCTCCAGGGGGCGAGTCGTCCGGATAGGTTGCAGGGGTGCCTTCTGACTACCGTAGTCCTTCCTTCTGAGACAACAGGGTCCACAGTTCCGACACCACCTCTCAATGGAGCTGCGCATCCCTACCCAGTAGAACCGGCATCTCAACAGGGTCTCCAGCTTTCTCCAGCCAAAGTGTCCTGCTTGATCGTGGTATGCTTCCAACACCATTGGGACGTCTGCCTTGGGACCACGATTTGCCAGACCATCTCATGGGTTCTGGGGTTGACGTATCTCCTGCACAACTTCTCACGGTATAGGAACAACCTGCTTTTCTCGTTCCACAAGAGCTTGGCTGACATAGGTGCATCCTTTTCCAAAGAGGAGCCTTCCTGTCTTAACAACTCCTTGATGCGGCTGACCACTGGATCACTGTCCTGAGTCTCTTTCCAGCTGTGATGGGGTAAAGGATTTAATGTTGCACCATACTGCTTTCTGTTGACTCGATGCTCGTGGACTACCCCATTTCGATGGAACGCAGGTAGCTCAATTTCTTCCAGGTCGTCCGATTCTTCTTCCGTATCAGAGTCATGCGGCATTCGAGACAAGGCGTCAGCATTAGCATTCTTTCGACCTGCCCGGTACTTGATAGTAAACTGGTAATTGGACAACCGAGCCATCCATCGCTGCTCCATGGCACCCAGCTTGGCGGTTTCCAGGTGCGTTAAGGGGTTGTTATCTGTAAACGCAGTGAACCGATTGGAGGCCAGATAATGCTTAAATCTTTCAGTAATGGCCCAGACCAGCGCCAGAAACTCCAGCTTGAAGCTGCTATAATTTTCCGGATTCCTTTCAGTTGGCCTGAGTTTTCTGCTGGCATATGCGATGACTTTTTCTTGGCCATTCTGCTTCTGACTGAGAACTGCTCCCAACCCTTCATTACTGGCGTCGGTGTACAACAGGAACGGTTGGCTGTAATCAGGATAGGTTAAGATCTCATCACCTGTAAGGATCTCTTTCATCTTTTGGAATGCTTCAGCCTGTTCCTTACCCCAATTAAAGGGAGGGTTTCTGCTCTTTAGGGATTGTCCTACTAGGAGGTCCTGTAAAGGAGCTGCCTTCTTCGTGTAATCTTTCACGAATCTCCTGTAGTAACCCGTTAGTCCCAGGAACTGTCGCACTTCCTTAAGGTTCTTCGGCTCCGGCCACTTCTGGATGGCAGTGACTTTCTCTGGGTCCGGCGCTACTCCTTCCGAACTGACGATGTGCCCCAAGTATTGTACCTTCTGTTTGAGTAGATGGCATTTTGAGGGTTTTAATTTCATCCCGTACCTGGACAGGGACTCGAATACTTCTGCCAGGTGCTTCAGATGATCCTCATAAGTCTTGGAATACACGATGACGTCGTCTAGGTATAGCAGCACGGTTTCAAAATTGAGATGTCCCAGGCAGTTCTCCATCACTCTCTGAAATGTTCCTGGGGCACTACTGAGCCCAAACGGCATTCTGTCGAACTCACAGAGCCCCATTGGGGTGGTGAAAGCCGTTTTCCCACGATCCTCCTCAGCCACAGCCACTTGCCAGTAACCACTAGTCAGATCAAGGGTAGAAAAGTAGTTAGCCGTTTTCAGAGCAGCTAATGATTCCTCTATACGTGGTAACGGGTATGCATCCTTGTGTGTTATGCGGTTCACCTGCCTGTAATCCACACACATTCTCATACTACCATCTTTCTTTTTAACCAGAACTAGAGGGGCTGCCCAGGGGCTACAACTATCCCTTATCACCCCGGCCTTCTTCATATCATGTAACATTTCTTTAGCCTTCTGATAATGGGCTGGGGGTATAGGCCTATACCGCTCCTTGATGGGAGGATGACTGCCTGTAGGGATATGATGTTGGACTCCCTTAATTACCCCAAAATCAAGTGGGTGCTTGCTAAACACTTGGGCATACTCTTGCACCACCCGTAATACCCCTTGCTTCTGGTGAGCGGGAGTGGTGTCCGTCCCAACATGGAGTTGCTGACACCATTCCGCCACCTGAGTTGCTGGGTCATTGTCCTCCGCTATTTGACAGGAGTCTAAGGACTCAGCCGGAAGAATAGAATTATTGTCGACAGCATGTAGTTTAGCAATGGTTGCATAACGGGGTAAGTTTACCTCATCATCTCCCCAATTGAGAAGCCGTACCGGTACTCTTCCATTGACCACTTCTACTACTCCCCTAGCAGTCATAAGTGTAGGTCTATGTTCTGAATGGTGGGGTTCTACTACAGCTTGGTAATTCTGTCCTCTCAGACCTATGGCTGCCCTGCACCAGATAATCATTTCACTCATTGGGGGTATCACAATAGGATCCGAGTCAGTGACCCGTACATTACCAATTTCGCCGTCTGTAAGCTTCGCTTGCTGCTGACACACCAGGGCTCGGATCTCTCTTTGGATTACTCCTTTCTGCCTTGGTCGGGCAATCTCAGCGAGCTGTTGGAGCAAGAACACAACTTCTCCCAAACAATTACTGATAATGTTAGTGCCCAAAATTATATTTAAACCGTTCTCCTCATTTGCAGTCTTTACTACCAGAAGCCCCTGGTCTTTCAACTCCTCTCTGCCCACCTTTACATCTACACATTTTGTCCCGAGTACTTCTACAGGAAGACCATTAGAAGCATATACGGTAAAGTCAGGGCTCGGGGGATTAAGACTGTCCATTGACCAGTACTTAGTATATAGGGCATCAGGTATTAGGGTCACTTGGGACCCAGTGTCTAACAATGCCGGAACTGCAATACCATCTAAGATGATGGACAGGTAGGGTCGCCCACCCACATACCTGCGGTTCCAGTCTAAGGGGCCTGACGGGTATTCTCCTGGGTGTTGGCCCTTGGACCCAGGTTCTGCCCGTTTAAAGGACACTGTGGAGACATATGACCTTTCCGGTTGCATCGATAACAGATGATCTCTCGACGAGGAGGATGTTGATCAGAGGTCGCTCCTGGGGGTGGCGTTGTCCTCCTCCGGGGGGGCGACGTCTTCTTTCTTCTCCGGTGCATCCACGGGACGTCTTCTGGGCAGTCAGCTAACAAGATCTTTCCTTCCTCCTCTTTCCGCAGCTGCAGGGCACTCATTACAGCAGCCAGATTTTTAGTCAGCTGGCGCACCTCTGAGCGCAGACAATCCAATTCACTGGGAGGTGTCACCTGCGTTTTGGTTTCGGCCACTAACGGGGAACAGGGGGTTACTGCCGGTTCCAGAGTGACTTCACCCTGATGATGTTGGGTTGCCACCTCAGGTTTGCCCAGGGGCCGCAGCCCTTTTATTGCCATGTCTTTTAGGGCATCAAAGGTAGCATCCGGATGATCTAAGGACCACCAGTTTACAGTTCTGCGTTCCTCTTGGGATCTCAATCCCTGGATAAATTGTTCTTTCAGCATTTTATTCTCATCGATAGCATTTAAATTATTAATCTGCTTAAGAGCTCTCAGGGCTCCTTGTAGTCGGCAAGCGTAGTCCCGGATGCTGTCACCTGGCTGTTGTGAACAGTGATAGAAGGCCATCCGGAGATCCGTTTCTGTGCGGTCTTCAAATATGGCATGCAGCTTAAGGAAGATCGCAGGTACCGACTCCTGATCAACGGTATCCCAAGTCTCCACTTCCCTCTCAGCAGCGCCAGTTAGCTGCCCTATTAGCACAGCAGCTTTTTGTCTCTCAGGCATGGAGTACATTTCTAGGATGCTGCATAACTTCCGCTTGAAGCCTGCTAATGTGCCTGGCTCACCGCTGTACTGGGGAAGCCATTTCGCCCCAGGCATATATGGGAGCGTTAGTGGCATGATCGGGACTACCGGACTGGGTGCTGGACCTGCACCCCCATCTGGCGCTACAATACCAGGCGGTGCGGGATTGGGGCCTCCGGCCGGGGCCGCACTGTCAGCCGGTTGTTGAGACATCTTAGCGCCCCCTTGGTTAAACGGAGCCTACCGGTTTCAGATGCTGCTACTTCACAGGCACAGCAGTGGGAACAGGACCTTCGTCGCAGGCGCTCTGATGTCAGAGCGTTCACTTCCTGTTGCAGGACCTGCCGCTGAGTCAGAGCCGGGGGCGTGTCCAAGACTTTGCGCGCTCTTTCAGGTACGCCCACCTTCTTCTCCAGCGCCTTAGGGCGCGAATCTGGCGGAAAATATGGCGGTATTTGGCGCCAAACAATAGCAACAGTCTTTTTCATCAAAACACTCCACAGGCACACAGGGCTCGCAATGCTGCAAGTTTCGTATCCTGTTCGTGACGCCAAAGTTTTGTGTCGACCCGCCACCACAATTGTGGATTACCAGGGCAATGGGGTACTCAGAGCCGAGCCCATGGAAGTCTATGGGGATGTCACAGGTAGCGGTGGCTCGGTCTGTGGCCCTGGCGGTCTGGCGTATGTTGGGGGAATATTTACAGGGGATAGATATATTTACAGTTCGTGACGCCACCTGTAGTCTCTGGTAATTTGTACCAGCGCTGCTGTAGATCTCTGAGGGGATGGTGAGGCAGCTAGATGTCGGGTCCCCTACAGGTGGGACTCTTCCCTCAGGTCGATGGTTATGGTGGGGTTGTGCAGGCATGCAATTAAATAACTCAGTCTCACACCGTCAGCGTCTTTCCATACCTTTTACTTGTAAGATGGTAAGGCAGGTCCCAGGGAGGCTGATGGGGTTGATGGAGGATGAGTTTTGAGGCAACGGCTGAGCAAGGCAGGGGCCTCCTTTACTTTCCAATGATGATGAGTCCAACCAGCATAAAGCGTAGTTCACTCCTGAAACTTCAGCTATTTCAAAGCTGTACTGCCCGGTCAGTTTTGTGGTGGAGCCTTCCAGTGATGAAACTAGGTTCTTCTATGCTTGGCCTAGCTCAAAGTTCCTATTCCACCTGACCCCTGTTACGTACTGACACTTCAAGGGCTGCTTTCTGTTACCTAAGGTCCAGTAAGCCTCTGGTTTTTCTACCACTATGCGTGAAGCTATAGTGATGCTTCGGTCTCCAGTGACCGGTGACAATGTGCAGGATACTTCAATCCTAAAGCACTTCTGATTTCCTTCCACTGTGCCTTTCGACTTGCTCAAACTCTCAATCTCAGCACTGACTAGGCTAAGGTGAACTGGCTCACCTGTACTAGCCTCCACTACTGTACTGTCTCTCTGAATCGACAGGAATCTTGGTGCTCCAGACAGGCACTCCTTCTCCCTCCCTTCACCTCAGGAGACACTACAAGACTCTCTTGTGCTAAAAACCACACCCCTCTACACCCCTGCTGGGTGTGTCCGAAGTATATGTGATGTCATGTAGAGCCCTTAACCGTTACCTCTCCACTCATCCTCCTGGTATTGTGTACCTTAAATACCAGGGCTACACACATGAACCTCACACAAAGTGTTTATTGTTCTCCATTTGGCGAACGTAGGAAGACGTTTACTAATCTGCCATTTGGATTCAAGTTGCCTTATCTCCATTCTCCTCCAACATGAAGTAGTAACGTTCATTCATGAAGCAATAGAAAGTTGTTTTTGGTCACCCAGTCACCCAATTGCACACAAGTATATTTACAGCCTCCACACACTGATCCTGCTGAAATTGGCAGATTCCTACATCTTCAATCTAACATGTATGGGTGTGAACTTGTACGCAGTCAGGTGACCTGGTGACCAAAGACAACTTTATGTTGCCCATTATGGTTGTAATTTCCTTTGCCTATATACAGTAAAAAAAAAATTCAGATTAGAAGCACTAGGTTTGAGAGTGGAGGCAGACCAGAAGTCACCACGCCATCTGTAGTGTGTACCTAGTATACACTGGTTCTCCGACAAGAAACCAAACTGTAGGGGAAGTTCAATGTGGTGTAATTTAAAGGTTTCCAATATGGAGGTACTTGGATATATATTTTGAAAAGTTCTGCTGTTGTTCATCGTTGAACATTTCCCGATGCGCTAGAGCTCGGCTTGCCTCTTTAACACCTCTGGACTTGCAACCAAATAGTCAGCCCACACTTAAGTCTCAGTCACAGTCTTAGGACCACTTCCCCGGTTCTCTTTGTGAAGCTCACTCTTCACACCGGTGTCTGTGACTACTCTACACACTCTAAAATTTGATCCTCACAGCACAACAGAACAGTACACTCCTTGATCACTGGGCTTTTCAACCTGTCCTTAGCCCACTGGCTACTTCAGATGCAGCCTGTTGCCTTCTGGTTGCACTTGCCTGGCTATGGCTATGGTATCTACTTTTCGTAGCTTATTTTCTCAGCTTTGCTCACCCTTTCATTTGGTTCATAGTGCTACTTTAGGCAGCAAGTATTCACCCTCCTTCCCTATCTCTTTTGATGGGGGGCACTTACTGTAAGTGCTGGTCCCTTCCTCTCTCCTTTGCATGCAGACAGTCTTTTACACTTACAGAGGTAATCTCGTCTGTGCAACCAGGTGCAGCATACAGCTCAGAATTTCACTACTTTCACTACTTATCTGCTAGCCACTAGCCACTATGCATTAGCCTGGCTCTTTCATTCTACCCAGGTCCTCTGTAACTGACAATGTCCAGGAAGGAACCCAGGTCTTAAATAAGTTCTGTCTGTCATTAAAGGGAATCTGTCACCCCAAAATTGCCATATCAGATAAAGATATGGCTGAATAGTGCGTTCCATAACACCATAACAAAGCTAACGGTGGGTATCATATATCATGATACCGCCGTTTTCAGATCAAAATACCTTTGTAAACTTAGTTTTTTTCCCTGTCAATCATGGCAGTCAGGTCAGGAGGGCGGCGGTTTCCATGTCCTCACCCCCCCCGCACCTCGGCATCCGTTGTGTATCGCCGTCTGTGATTCCCACAGACGGCGTTCAGCTTCCTGCAATTGCGCCGCCCGAATTTGAATTGCGCAATTGCGGTAAGCTGAAAGCCGTCTGTGGGATTCACAGACGGCGATATGCAACGGATGCCGAGGAGCGGGGGGGGGGGAGGACATGGAAACCGCCGCCCTCCTGACCTGACTGCCATGATTGACAGGGAAAAAAACGACGTTTACAAAGGTATTTTGATCTGAAAACGGGGGTATCATGATATATGATACCCATTGTTAGTTTTGTTATGGTGTTATGGAACGCACTATTCAGCCATATCTTTATCTGATATGGCAATTTTGGGGTGACAGATTCCCTTTAACATTCACATTCTCTTGGTCTAAAAGGGAATCTGCTAGGAGGATCAACCTTCCTAAGCCATCTACATGGGCATGTAGGTCCTAGAACGTTGAATAAAATGATACCTTGATATCTGCAATCAGATGTTTTATTCCAGAGAAAGCCACATTTTTCTTATATGTAACTGAGCTGTTAAAATCAGTCAGACATAGATCTCCCGAAAAATCTGCCTCTAGAGATTATTTTAAATGAAAAGGGGAGTTTCCAGTGTGAGACTTGTAATGACTGACATGCTGCTCTAATAATCACACAAAGCTCTGCAGTAAGATCAGAGCTAACACAGCACAGCAGAACTAATAGTACCGCACAGCTAACTCAGTACAGTAGAAGTGAAGTTTGTCTCATTACAAACATTTGCCACAGCACGTGTCTTCTCATAGTGCTGGCAGCTCTGCTGTAGAGCTGTGCCTAATTATAACTAATACAGTACAGGCAGAGTGGAACTGTCATGTATAGTGTACAGTTCCTATAGCGTCTTGTGCTTGGGTGCAAGGGAAACACAGGAGACATAGGTTGAAATGAAATGACTTGTATTACTTCATACAAGCATACTGAAAAGTTCACACAGTTTGCAGGAACAGCGACAGCAGACACAGCAGGCCAGAGTAACTTCAAGTGTGTAGCCCTGTGTGAAGGCACACACAGTACCCTGGAGGATGTGCGGAGAGGTAACAGTTTAATGCTCAATAAACATTCACTCCAACACACACTTGGACACACCCATAGGGTATGTAGCCAGTTAGTCAGTTTCCTGTCCAGAGACAGGCCAGTTCAGTCTGTGAGAGCAGTCTGTGCAGGAGGGAAGAAGAGTTAGCAGCAGAAACTTCAGTCTCCTGTCCAAGGACAGTGGAGTTCAGTCGACGTGCTCCTGAACTAGAAGAATACTGAGAATCTGTAGCGAGCTCCAAGGAAGAAGCAAGAAGGGACTGACTTGCATTACCTTAGGAAGTGTGGAGTGCTTATGCTACAAGCGCGAACAGGGCGAAGGGCGCAGTGGAAGAAGATATAGCAGTGCATTAAGGATTGGACTATCCTGCACATTGTTACCGGTCACTGGGGACCGAAGTGTCACTACAGCTTTAGGCGTAGTGGTAGAAAAACCAGAGTCTTACTGGACCTTAGGTCGCAGAAAGCAGCCCTTGGAGTGTCAGTACGTAGCAGGGGTCAGGTGGAATAGGAACTTTGAGTCAGTGCACGACAAGAGCAAGAACCTAGTTCCATCACTGGAAGACTCCGACCACAAAACTGACCGGGCAGTACAGCTTTGGAGAAGCTGGAGTATTCGGAGTGAACTTAGCTTTATGCTAGTTGGACTCATCATATGGAAAGTGAAGGAGGCCCATAACCTGTTCAGCTGTTATCTCAAAGCACATCCTCCACCCGACCAGCCTCCCTGGGACCTGCCTTATCATCTGACAAGTAAAAGGTATGGAAAGACGCTGGATGGTGTGAGACTGATTTATTTACCTGCACCCGACATCATTAATTCCATAGACTTTGAGGGACCAGTCCCACCTGTAGGGGACCCGACATCTAGCTGCCACACCATCCCCTCAGAGATCTACAGCAGCGCTGGTCTTAATGATCAGAGAACTACAGGTGGCGTCACGAATGTTATACACCTATCCCCTGTAAATATACCCCCCAACATACGCCTGACCGCCAGGGCCACAGACCGAGCCACCGCTACCTGTGACAACCCCATAGACTTCCATGGGCTCGGCTCTGAGTACCCCATTGCTCTGGTAAACCACAATTGTGGTGCGGGTCAAACACAAGCACTACAGTAAATCTCCAAAGCAGGTTCAGGATCTCTTCTCTGTACCGTAATTCCTCTGCAAACATGGATTCACCAAACAGCAGGTTTCCAGAGTCCAAAAGTGTTCCAAGGTTCCTCAGTAGGGAATAGCTGGAGTACAAGTCCAAGGCTTCCAGGAGTCAGGTCACAGACTGACTGAGGCTTGATTCAGGAGCAATGATTGTTCAGCTGAGGCTGCTTAAGAAGCAAGAGGGAAGAATCAGGGCGGGAACATGAAAACTGGAAACTCCATATTAACTGAGGGCAAGAGCTGCAGAAAGACAGAAAGCAAAATGGCCGACGGAAAACTGAGTTTCAAGGAACATGTCAACAGAGACAAAGAACCTTACATTACTCCCCCCTTAGGGACAACCTCCGGATGACCTCAGACCAGGCTTGTCAGGGTACCTCTGATGAAACTGGCGGAGCAGGCGAGGAGCATTTACATTATTGACTGGTTCCCATGAGTTGTCCTCCACTGGGTAGCCCTGCCATTTAATCAAATATTGCAACTGATTTCTGTACAACCTGGAATCTAGAATCCTTTCCACCATAAATTCTTCCTGACCATCGACCAGCACTGGGTCAGGGCAAGGAGAAGAACGTCCAGGAAACGTATTGGGTGTTGCAGCCTTTAGTAGGGATACATGAAAGACAGGGTGGATTCTCATAGTTCTGGGCAGTTGAAGACGACAAGCAACAGCACTTATAATCTTATTGATCTTATAAGGTCCAATGTACTTATGTCCCAATTTAGACGATGGAATCTTTAATTTAAGATTTCTGGTTGACAGCCAGACCAAATCTCCTACCTTGAAAGCTGGTGCAGGTTTACGAAATTTATCTGCTGCTTTCTTGTACCTTTCCTGAGCCAATTCTAGATTTTCCTTTAGAAGATCCATATTCTTTTGTAAAGAAGTGATTCTTTCAGTCACTGCCGGCAAGGGCGTATCTATGGGAAATCGAGGAAGAATGTTAGGATGATAACCTAGATTGGAGTAAAAAGGAGACTGCTTAGTGGAGGCGCTCTGAGAGTTGTTATAAGAGAACTCAGCCAGTGGAAGTAGATCCACCCAATAATCCTGTAGGTGGCAGATAAAACAGCGGAGATACTGCTCCAGGGTCTGATTGGTTCGTTCTGTCTGTCCATTAGTCTGGGGATGAAAAGCAGAAGAAAGGTTTACTTTAATGTCCAATGCTGCACAGAAATTTTGCCAAAACCTTGAAGTGAATTGCACCCCTCGATCCGAAATGACCTCATCCGGTACTCCATGTAAGCGAAACACATTCTTAATCATCAAGTCTGATGTCTGTTTTGCAGTGGGTAAGCCGACACAAGGGATAAAATGAGCTGCCTTTGTTAGACGGTCAACCACCACTAGAATGGTGTTCTTCCCTTGAGAGGTTGGTAACTCCACAATGAAGTCCATAGAAATGGATCCCCACTGGCGGGACGGGGTGGGAAGAGGTTGCAACAGACCAGTTGGTGAGGAGCGAGGTGTTTTGCATCTTGCACAGACTTCACATGAAGTGACATAGTTTAAGACATCTTTCCTGTAAGTGGGCCACCAAAAGAAACGAGAAAGAAATTCTTGTGTCTTTAGAATTCCCCTATGCCCGGCTATCTTGGAATCGTGGATGAGTTGCAATACTCTCAATCTGACTGTTTCAGGTATATACAGACGTTGTCCCTGAATCCACACACCATTCTTAAAGACAAGACTTACGTCCCTTGGGGGTTGAGCCAACAAAGAATCCGCATGGTATGCTTCCTTGATGTCCTTAAGTAGGTCTTGATTATGAATCACTCCCAGGAATCTAGAGTCAGGAAGAATAGTCTTAGGAGGAGTAAGTGGACGTGTCTCTGCTGAATGAATCCTAGAGAGTGCATCAGCCTTTCCATTGCGCGATCCTGGTCTATAAGAAATGACAAAATTAAATTGGTTTAGGAAAAGATTCCAGCGAGCCTGGCGAGGAGTCAGGCACTTAGCCGACCTGATAAATTCAAGGTTACGATGGTCTGTCAGGACGACTATTTGCTGTGCAGCTCCCTGAAGAAGGTGTCTCCATTCCTTGAAGGCGGCAATAATGGCCAACAATTCTCTATTGCCCACATCGTAGTTCCTCTCAGCCGAAGACAACTGCTGGGAAAAGAAGGCACAGGGATGCAAGACATTCTTCTCACCTGTTCTCTGAGAGAGTATAGCTCCAACGGCACAGTCTGAAGCATCCACCTCTATTATGAAGGCAAGCTCGGGGTTGGGATGTACTAAGATAGGTGCGGTGGTAAATTTATCCTTTAAACAGGAAAATGCTTCCTGAGCTTGCGGGGTCCAGGAGAACCTAGACTGTTTCCGGGTAAGTTGGGTGATAGGTGACACTACCTCAGAAAAATTCTTAATGAAACGTCTATAGAAGTTGGCAAACCCGATGAAACGCTGCACCTCCTTCACATTTCTAGGAATTGGCCAATCCTTGATGGCTTGGGTCTTGCTTCCATTCATACTAATCCCTTGCGTAGATAGTACATACCCCAGAAATTGAATTTCGGTCCTATGGAATTCACATTTTTCAAGTTTGATGTAGAGATGGTTTTGTCTTAGGCGTTCTAAGACCATTCTCACATGTCCATGATGTTCCTCTGTGGAGTTAGAAAAAATTTGAATATCATCCAGATAAATCACCACAAATGTATCTAGGAGATCCCTGAAGATATCATTCACGAAGTGTTGGAAAGTGGCTGGGGCGGTACTCAGACCAAAAGGCATAACTAGATATTCAAAGTGTCCATAGCGTGACCTGAAAGCAGTCTTCCATTCATCCCCAGGTCTAATACGGACCAAGTTATAGGCCCCACGGAGATCCAGTTTAGAGAAAATTTTGGCATGCCGCACTCTCTCCAACAACTCAGGGATTAAAGGCAATGGATAACGGTTTCTAATAGTAACCTTATTGAGTTCCCTATAGTCTATGCAGGGTCTCAGAGATCCATCTTTCTTCTTCACAAAGAAGATGGGTGCACCTGCGGGAGATGAAGAGGGGCGTATGAAGCCCTTGGCTAAATTTTCGTCTATATAATCCTTCAAAGCTTTTAGCTCGGGCCCCGCTAGGGGGTAGATCTTACCAAAAGGTATCTCGGCTCCGGGCAATCATATGGACGGTGAGGAGGAAGCTGATCAGCGTTCTTCTTGTCACATAAATCCACATAGTCCTGGTATACAGCTGGTAGTTCAGGGACTGACATGGTTCCTTTAGGAACAGAGCAAGCTGAAACTCCTTGACTCATCCGTTTCTCCGGAAAGTGTAATTCCTTGGTCTCCCAGTTAATCGTAGGATTCTGCGCCTGCAGCCATGGTAGCCCTAGAATGATGGGAAAGTGGGGAGAAGAGATAAGCAAAAAAGACATTTTCTCCTGATGATCTTTACCCATAAGGACCCTCAAAGGCTCTGTTTCTTGATCCACTGGTCCAGAAGTCAGTAGAGAGCCATCCACAGTCTCCATCTGTACTGGAGTAGCCTTCTTCACTGAACGTATCCCCTGTTTCAGAGCAAAGGAGATATCCATAAAATTTCCACTTGCTCCTGAGTCGATCATAGCAGAGCTAGACACCCAGACTGAGTCAACCCAGATTTGATGGAAAGGAAGCAATGAGAATTGTTTCTTTTACAACTCAGCTGGGACACCGCTGAGGAAACTTGAAAAATTGCAGAGTTTATACTGTCATCGTCCCCAGAACTAACAGAGTTTATGTCCGAGAAATCAAGATCTCTTGCAGCAGATCTCTCTGGAGCCTGAGGCTCGGACATGACAGAGCTCCTCTCGCAACACTCACAGTGAATGACTGCTGCAGTAGTCTTACGAGAACGGCTGGGGCAGTTTATAATGAAGTGCCCTGACTTACCACAGTAGAAACATACATTTTCCTTTATACGATGTTCTTTGCGTGCATCACTAACCCGTCTTTGCAAAGAGTCCACCTGCATGGGTTCAGGTTCTGGTTCCCTTGTGATCCTACTCAAAGGTTTCTTAGCTGAGGAGGGAGGTAGTAAAAGGTTAGTGTGATTATTTTCGAACCATCTCTCTTGTCTGCGTTCAGTCAGACGAGCATCAATACGGATACAATAGTTAATAAAGTCACCTAACGCAGTGGGAGGGTCGGCACAAGCAAGTTCATCTTTAATCAGTGGAGACAACCCTTTCCGAAAAATAGATTTTTTAGCGGAAGTGTCCCAAGTGGTATCAAGAGCCCATCTCCTGAAATCCAGGGCATATTCGGCTACTGAACGCTTACCTTGGCGCAAAGTTAACATGGCTGCTTCAGCTGTTGCACCTCGATTGGGGTCATCAAACACCTGCCCCATGGCTGAAATAAAAGCATCAAGGTGATTCAAACAATCATCCTCAGTCTCAATCAGAGGGTTTGCCCACATCAAAGCCTTATTGGTAAGCAACATGATTATAGTAAGCACTTTGGATCGTTCAGTGGGAAATTGTGAAGCATGTGCAGAGAAAAATAAATTGCATTGATTAATAAATCCCTGAATTTCTCACGTTCACCGCCAAAACGAAAAGGAGGTAATTTGGGGATCCCAGAACTTGGGGTTATGGCAGGAGCCTGGGCTCGTTCCTCTAGAGCCTCAATCCTGGCTCGCAATTCCTGGGTAGTCTGTCCAAACACTTGCAAATTATGATTAGTGAGGTCCTGTAGGCTTGCAAAACGGGTTTTTAAAGTCTGTACATCTGAAAGGATTGTATCAGTCACTCCGCAAAGTTCCTTTATGCGGGCCTCCATCTTCCAGATCTTTTAAGGCAGAGGTGCTGGAAGGAGAAGAGGAAAAAAAAAAAAAAAAACAATAGTGTTTACCTGTGGTAACACTCCAGAGTAAAATTTTAAGGGAATGCGCTCACCTGGAATGGTTGTGAGAAGTCACAACCACTGTCATCACATAAGGTATTAAACGGACATCTGATATCCACAGTCACAGCAGACACGGCTTTCCCAGACCCAGCAGACACTAAACATTGGCTCCTGAATCTTGTCATGTATAGTGTACAGTTCCTATAGCGTCTTGTGCTTAGGTGCGAGGGAAACACAGGAGACATAGGTTGAAATGAAATGACTTGTATTACTTCATACAAGCATGCTGAAAAGTTCACACAGTTTGCAGGAACAGCGACAGGAGACACAGCAGGCCAGAGTAACTTCAAGCACTACAGTAAATCTCCAAAGCAGGTTCAGGATCTCTTCTCTGTACCGTAATTCCTCTGCAAACATGGATTCACCAAACAGCAGGTTTCCAGAGTCCAAAAGTGTTCCAAGGTTCCTCAGTAGGGAATAGCTGGAGTACAAGTCCAAGGCTTCCAGGAGTCAGGTCACAGACTGACTGAGGCTTGATTCAGGAGCACTGATTGTTCAGCTGAGGCTGCTTAAGAAGCAAGAGGGAAGAATCAGGGCGGGAACATGAAAACTGGAAACTCCATATTAACTGAGGGCAAGAGCTGCAGAAAGACAGAAAGCAAAATGGCCGACGGAAAACTGAGTTTCAAGGAACATGTCAACAGAGACAAAGAACCTTACAGGAACCTTATCTCATTACAAACACAATAAGCAAATTTGTAGTTGTCTACTGACAGAGATATCAACTTTGCTGTGCTTACACTCGCTCCCCCCCCCACACACTGGCTGCCTGTGAGATGGAAGATGAAGCATTATGAGAGGACTACTGCAGCAGCAAATGTTTTTGGAATGAGACAAACTGCACTTCTGCTGTACCATGTTAGAGCTGCTGAGCTGTGTAAGCCCTCATCTCACTGCAGTGCTGTGTGTGATTATAAGAGCAGACTGTCAGTCATTACTTGGTTCACACTGGTAACTCCATCTTTAATTTAAAATAAGCTCTGTAGGCAGATTCTCATGGAGATCTATGTCCGACCCATAGATCTTAACAGCTCAATTAAATTGTGACTCTGAGTCACTTCTCACGAATAAGATGTGAGTCAGGATAGTCGAGGAATCCGAGGTCAAGAACCAAGAGGGTAGTTCATAAACACAGGGAAGAGACAAAGTCATAGTCAGGTAATGGTCCAAGGTCAAAATACCAGAAGGATAGTGGATTAGAGCAAATTAAACAAATGGATGGTCAGAACGAGGTCCAAGGTCAGGCAGCAATATATCAACAAGCAAAAATACAAGGCACAGAATAACCAACCACACTTAGCTGAAGCTACGACTGACACCTATCTGGGACAGCCAGCTCAGTTAAGTAACTGAACAATCAAAATAACCGAGAGCACCTGATGACAGCTCAGGACCTCCCAGTCTCAGATTGGATGTAAAAACACACACAGCTCAGCATGCCCCTCCACCAGACTGGATAACTGAGCTGTCAATCACTGCACAGATAGTTCAGCACTGAGTGATGGATTCATTACATGCATATAAGAAAAATATGGATTTCTCTTTAATAAGACATCGGATCGCAGATATCAAGGTATCATTTTATTCGACTTCCTATAACCTACATGCACATATAGACGGCATCTTCCTGGGCAATATTCAATAATATATTACAGTGCTTGGGTAAACAGTTCCAACAGTTATAAGCTATGTTCACATTTACGCTAGTCTTCTCATAGTGCTGGCAGCTCTGCTGCAGAGCTGTGCCTGATTATAACTAACATAGTGCAGCAGAGTGGAACCTTGTCCTATTACAAACACAACAAGCACATTTTCAGTTGTCTACTCACTGAGCTGTCAACTTTACTGAGCTCCCCCTCCCCCTGGCTTCCTGTGAGATGGAAGCTGAAGCATAATGAGAGGGCACCTGCAGCAGCTAATTTTTTTGTAATGAGACAAAGTTCACTTCTGCTGTACTATGTTAGCTCTGCTGTACTGTGTTAACTGACCCTATTGACTATGTGGGACATATTAGCTTTCCATCATTTGTCCTTCATTTTTAAGGAAAATAAGAGCAAAGCATGCGGTTTTACTTCTTTGGGTTATTTTAAGGAATCTATAACAAAAGAACTTCCAACACAGATGTGAACCTACCCATATAGTGTACTTTTTGGAAATAACCATTGAGTGTTACCTTGAAAATTGATCTTCTAGAGGGGTGGTCTTCCCAAAGAAGATACCCAGAATGTTGACGGACATTTGGTCATATAGGTGATATTATGGAGAGTAAAAATAATGCCCAAATAACATCACACATTGCCCCGATGAACAGTGCCTTATATTGTTTGGTCAATGCCAATTTACTTGTATACGAACAGCACAATTAAGTGTCTATATAGTACCCTTTAGTAAGACTTTGATCAGAAGTGGTGCCATTCACCCACAACGTTAAAAGGGCCTCTTCTAGTTACTTTAACCCCTTCGCTCAAAGACATCATCGCCTGTGCCATCTCTAATTTTTCCAGTCAACAGTAAAAATATTAATCTGCCATGGGTTGCACCATTGGTTTTCCTCAGCATTCATTATTCTTCATGATTTCCGCTACTGTAGACAAGCAACTTCTAAATGTAATTTTCCATCGAGAGGTGGTAAGTAGCATTGTCCTTCAAAAATGGCCTTAATGAGCGTAGATCAAGCCAAGTGTGCACAAATGTCCTCCAGCTATTTCCCTTCTTTACATGGGCACACAGTCTTGGACATTGGTTATCACTATGCGTATTTACTTTACAAAACGTCCAGACTGGCCCATAGCTGTATCTCCATAGTGAATAGTGCTGACGTGACAACGATCACAGTGCCGACAGATGCTCTGTGTTACCTCAGTGTACCAATGTCACAATGGTGGAAATGGATGAGTATGGATGTTAATGCTTGGACACACACTTATCTAACAATAATTTACACATCACTTGACTAGAAGACTATACCAACGTTATACTATTGTCCCTAAATGCATAGTTGCTCTTATTTTACTATATAAGACTATATTCTATGACTGACCCTACTTAGTCAGATCTTGGAGTTCAATAGGAGGAAGGCTTTGTGTCCAAAAAGAGTTGGCAGTGAGCTCCAGCCCATTCACATCCATCATGGAAGAACTCAGGTTCTAATCACCTCTACAGGAGCTTACATTAGACAGTAAGGAAAGGATACTATTGATCTACTGTAAAAAAAAAAAAAGGTTGCATAATTTTTTGGCACATGAGATTTAGTTGCCCACCCTTTCTCAGAGAAACCATTAAAAAATGCAGCGACCCACAACGCACATGTGCTCTAACTTTATAGTTTTAGGCATGAGTCCTAGTCAGCTTTTTACATAGATATAATGACTATATTGTATGATTACACATTATATATCACTAAGGTACTTTGTTATACTTTATTAATCTCTTTTTACTACTGCTATTATATTTTTCTTACCTTTTATTAGACCTCTTTCCTTCTCTATTTATTTTTTATTTTATCTCCTCTTTTGGTTGTCAATTATAATTCTCTTATTTATATACAAGCTATATCGCTGTCACTTACTATATATATATATATATATATACATATATATATATATATATATATAGTGGGGAAAATAAGTATTTGATCTAAAAATAAAAAACAGAAAATCACCTTGTTTGATTTTTAAATAATTAAATTGCATTTTATTACATGAAATAAGCATTTGATACCGCCCAACCAGCAAGAATTCTGCCTCTCACAGACCTGTTAGTTTTTCTTTAAGAAGCCCTCCTACTCTGCACTCATTACCTGTATTAATTGCACCTGTTTAAACTCGTTACCTGTATAAAAGACACCTGTACGCACACTCACTTAATCACACTCCAACCACTCCACCATGGCCAACACCAAAGAACTGTCTGAAGGACATCAGGGACAAAAGGAAAGCAGCTTGGTGAGAAGGCAACAACTGTTGGCACAATTATTGGAAAATGGAAGAAACACAAGATGACTCTTCCTCTGTCTGGGGCTCCATGCAGATCTCGCCTGGTGGGGTAAGGATGATTCTGAGACAGGTCAGAAAGCAGCCCAGAACTACATGGGAGAACCTGGTCAATGACCTGAAGAAAGCTGGAACCACAGTCTGAAACATTACCTTTAGTAATGCACTACGCCGTGATGGATTAAAATCCTGCAGAGTACTCAAGGTCCCCCTGCTCACGCCAGCACATGTCCAGGCCCATTTGAAGTTCGCCAATGACTTTGTGGATGATCCAAAGAAGGCATGGGAGAAGGTCATGTGGTCAGATGAAATAATAGAACTTTTTGGTATCAACTCCACTCGCCATGTTTGGAGGAAGAAGAAGGATGATTACAACCAAAAGAACACTGTCCCAACAGTGAAGCATGGTGGGGAAAGCTTCATACTTTGGAGGTACTTTTTTGGAAAGGGGACAGGATGACTGCACCATATTGAAGGGAGGATGGATAAGGTCATGTATGGCGAGATTTTGCCCAACAACCTCCTTCCCTCAGTAAGAGCATTGAAGATGGGTCATAGCTGAGTCTTCCAGCATAACAATGACCTGAAACACACATCCAGGGCAACTAAGGAGTAGCTCTATAAGAAGCATTTTAAGGTCCTGGAGTGGCCTAGCCAGTCTTCAGACCTGAACCCAAATCTTTGGAGGAAGTTGAAACTTAGTATTGCAAAACGACAAACCCGAAACCTGAAAGATCTGGCTAGGATCTGTATGGAGGAGTGGGCCAAAATCCCTGCAGCAGTGTGTACAAACTTGGTCAAGAACTACAGGAAACGTCTGACTTCTAAAACTGCAAACAAAGGTTTCTGTACCAAATATTAAGTTGTTTTTCTATTGTATCAAATACTTATTTCATGAAATAAAATGCAAATTAATTATGTAAAATTATACAATGTGATTTTCTGATTTTTTTAAGATTCCGTCTCTCACAGTTGAAGTGTACCATCAATAAAAATTACAGACTTCTCCATTTTTTGTAGGTAGGAAAACTTGCAAAATCGGCAGTGTATCAAATACTTATTTTCCCCACTTTATACTATGTATATTCTCTAATCATATTTTTTTCTTATTGTTTTGGAGCACTCGGTAGAAGGTCTATTTTATTTTGTTATAGCTTACATACTTTTCCTGATATATTGCATGCGGTGGCTGGTTGCAATGGTGATGGTGGGGATGATGACACGTCCTCCCTCCAATCTCGTGCAGCGCCCCTGTGGGTGGAACATCACAATTGGAGGCGCACCAACTTGTTGCCACTGGCAATTGCAGGCACGATTCCCACTGTTAGATGGTGCAATTTATTACCTGGGCACATGCGTGGTCTGTGCCATCAGAGGGGATAGATTACATAGCCTCTTCTGCACTATATTTTCGTATCAGCTCCTATCTAAGATGGGTCTGTACGGGTTTTGATAATGATACAATCCTCTTTCTTTTTGTTTATGGCGCTGCCCATTTACGTCACTTAGAGTAGTGGGACAGAGTAGGAATCTATAATAGGTCATTTATTAACTCTAAGAGTTGCCCACCGCTACACAGAGTTTTAGAAACAACTAGAAATTTTCCCAGACACTATATGTCAGGCAATACATGTAGGACTCTGGATTTTTCTCTAATTTCCATGTTCTTTCCTTCCAACAGTAAACATCTTAACAGCTTTCACACTCTCAAAGCTGGCATCCAGGACCAAGAAATCTTCCTACTTTTACCTTCTGGCCCTCACCACCTCCGACATCTTGACTCAGATTTTTATCGTCTTTGTTGGCTTCATTCTTCAGACCGCCATCCTCCATCGCAAGGTGCCCAATGCGTTCATCCATATGGTCAGTGTCCTTGAGTTCTCCTCCAATCATGCCTCCATCTGGATCACTGTCATCTTAACCATGGACCGATATGTTGCTTTGTGTCTTCCCTTACAATATCGTTCTCTTTCTTACCCAGAACGTACACGTAAGATTATTGTAAGTGTTTTTCTAGCCTCATTTGTGACCGGCATCCCTTTCTACTGGTGGAGTGATGTATGGAGAGATCCTCGAGCACCGGGTGTGCTGGACCGTGTCCTCAAATGGGTCCATTGTTTCATAATTTACTTTATTCCTTGCACCTTCTTTTTTCTCATCAATACCATCATCATCCTTAGGCTTAGAAGGAAGTCTGAGACCAAAAGGCACAAACTTCGAATAGGCAAGACCACAGCCATACTCATGAGCATCACAACTGTATTTGCTGTGCTATGGGCTCCTCGAACCATAGTCATAATCATTCACATGTATGTATCGTCTGTCCACAAGGACTGGAAGGTCCACTTGGCTATGGACATTGGAAATATGTTAGCTTTACTCAACACCGCTGTCAATTTCTTCTTGTATTGCTTCGTGAGTAGTAGTTTTCGAGATATGGTGAAGGAGATTCTTGGAATGCAACGACCCTGTCACACAGCCGATGGAAAGAAATCCCCAAGTGACAACTTTTCCGACTCTTTGAAGCCTCTCGAGGTTCTGCAGGCAACAACAATATAAAGTGATGCTACAACAGATGAATGGCCAGTTTTCACATTTAACACTTGTCCATTATGATTGCATGTCAGTTTAAATATAAAACCATGCATGAGGGAAGATTCTTTAAGATCATTACAATATAAGACTGTAGGATCTCCATATGTCTCCTGTGTTTAACACATATATGATGCCAAATGTGTATGTATGTGCTACATGAAGGAAGAAAGAGGAGAGGTGACCACAGATAAATTATGTGAATGTACGAACAAATAAAGGAAACTATCAGACACAAGTGAAATGTTTTGAGGGCACGGTGGAGTCTAATGAGTCGATGGCAATGAATAAACTGTCTTTTTCACCCCACTCAACCTGGCAGCCAGCAAGTTAGCACCCAGACTACCAGCCATAGAAACCCTATGAATACTATGTCTTAAGGCTCCCATACATATTAAGGTTGACCAAAGCATGCAATTTCAGAGATACCAATCATCTAATGTGTCTGAGGTTTTCTGGCCAGGGAAATAAAGCCCCCATAGACATTAGACTAATGGCTGCCAAATACGCCCATATTGACCAACAGTCCAGCCAAGATGTGTATGTGTACCCGGCCGAACTAATAATTTCCAGGTGAGTAAAGAAACGAGCATGTCTGATTTTGGATTGCTGATCCTCTTGTTGTCCCGGAGATAAACCACCGCGTCTGCCAGTGGCTCTCTCATAAAGAATAGAGTAGCACTTGGCAGAGATAGGAGAGCCAGCCACAATGGCTGCCGGCCAAACCATCTAATGTGTATAATAGGCATATGGATCAGGTAGTTTGAATGTAAAAGCCAGATCCTTTTGTTCTCAGCAAAGATAAGCCTTGATGGCTATTAGTTGATGGTCAGGGTAAAGAACCCCCGAGCAGCAATCAAAATGGGGCCCACTTCTGGCATTACGAAACATCATAACACAATTTGATCTGCTTTATTAAATGCTTTGTGGACCATACAGAGGGGGAGTCCTACTAATATTGGAAATACTCATCAAATGGGCTGTTAAGAGAAAGGTGAGTGAGCAGGGACACGGGTAAAATCCTATCTGATCCGAGGAGCTCTGGAAAGGATCCTTTTCCGCTTATCAAAGGTGGTAGATAGCACATGTATATTTAGACAAGTGGACGGCCAACCCTGACTGTGTGACATTTGCCGGTCAATATCACGCCTACTGGGCCTTTAGCACTGGCTGTCTTGCAGGATGTTGAATCTTCCCTCCTCTATGAGAAAAGGTAGGGAGCTGTTTATCAAATTTGTAGTTAAAAGTGCTTATTAGCATCCCTTATACACGGGGCTGGTGCCAAACTGTGCTGTGGCTCACAGAATCTGCAGGCCCACTTGGTCTGGTTTCAATTTACGACATCCCCACCATACATGTGGCATGTATTGAGCGAATTAGAAGCTGAGACGGCTTCATACAGAGTGGGTGCCGGCTGTGTTATGGAGCCGGAACCCAAATTTAACTGCTCCAATTGCTGCAGCTTACCACGTTAGACGCCGCGGTCACTAGTGATGGTGGCACTTAAGAAGTTTGAAATGCAGGAAGGTGTCTCTTCAAACATTAAAGAAGAGGCAAGCTCACCTGTCATATAATGTGGATGACTTTAAAGCACGGAACCACACAACTGCCAGGTGAGTTTTGAACGAAAGAAAATTACGGGTAGTATAGTGATATATTGTGCTAGAAAAAAAACACCGCATTTCGAACATGATAAAGCTTGAAACATGTTGGTTATGACCATAATTTAATCACAACCAATAAATCATGGATTATAATCATTGATGTCTTCATACTTGAAGCTCAACTATCTGCAATTTGCTGATGGTGTCCCTACAAACACTCATTACCTCACAATTGCAGCATAAAGGCAGGGTGCCGTCGGCACTGTCTTGGCGGCTAAAAGCCGTTGTGTTTACTGTGTTTGTACAGCTATGAAGAAGATTAGAAATTTGACAATATCCTGTAATATTACAGTATTGCAATTCACTGTACAAGCGATCACCGGTTCAAGTCCCCTATAGAGACCAATTACAAAATGTAAGAAAGGAAAAAAAAATCTGTTCTATTATTTCTAAACACTGTTTTTCGGTGATTACTTTGTATCTCCGTTCATACTGCACCCACACACACACAAATGATACACCATTTGAAAGATAAACTTGCCCCCTTCAGCAAGAAAATAGCCAAACAAACCACACATCCACAATTTTATCACAAAATACAGTTTAAACATTCATTTTAATCAACCTGCAGTAAGGAAAAATAACCTGCAGGTGGCACCACACTACCCCAAAGGACACTACCACAAAGCTGCTTACAGACATCACAAACAGATCCAAACATTTGCCTTGGGGGCTTTCCAGCTTGCCCAGCCTATTTCAGGCACATTGGAGGATTGCACACTTCACTGCAGGTGAGTCACATATGCAAACACATTTGTAAACATGAACTGCTTTTTCGCTGATTACTTCGCCCCACACACACACAAATGATACACCATTTGAAAGGTAAGCTTGCCCCCTTCAGCAAGAAAAGAGCCAAACAAACCACACATTCAAGATTTTATCACTAAATACAGTTTAAACATTCATTTTCATAAACCTGCAGGTGGTACCTCAACCCGAAGACATTTTTTGGCCTCTACTTATCAAACCAATTTATTGTATTACCAAGCTACATATATAAATACCTGTCTGTGTTCATCATCTCATTAAATACATTCACATTTGACCAGCTTGCTTTTTCTGAAATTGCCTGCACCCCCGATAACCAATGTGCGAAAATTTCACACAGGCCAAGCTAGTATATATATATATATATATATATATATATATATATATATAAATAATTTATATAAGATTACATCACTGGCCTTTTTCAGAAATGTAAGTAAAATATAAAAAAAAAATATTTACATGTTTGGTATCACTTACCGCTAATAAAATCTACTACAGTATATAATCGTCTAATTCTGTCTGTAACGGAAATCCCGCGTCGCTGATTGGTAACGCCCGCCGGACGCGACCAGTCAGCAACAGGCGCAGTCCGGCCGCTATCGTCGGGAGATCAGCGGCGCTTACCGCTAATCTCCCAACAGCAGCCGCGGGTCATCTCCTGCCACATGGAGGTCAGCGGCGACACAGCCGGGAGATGACCGGCGCTAGCGGAAGTACCCCGACTGGCAGCCTCCACGTAAACCCCAGCAGCAGCCTCCACGTACACCCCACCAGCAGCAGCTTCTATATACCCCAACAGCAGCATCCACATATACCCCAGCAGCAGCCTCCACATATACCCCAGCAGCAGCCTCCACGTACACCCCAGCAGCAGCCTCTATATACACCCAGGGCCGGCGTTAGGGGTAGGCAGACCAGGCAGCTGCCTAGTGCCCCCGTTCTCCCAGGGGCCCCCAGCTAGCGGCACATCACACAGCCGCTATGGGGCCTCCCTCTGCCGCCGCATTGAACTATACTGGCGTCTAGACGCTGGCACAGTTCAAAGCAATGATGGAGGAGAGGGAGCGTCAGCTGACGCTCCCTCTCCCATCATTCCCCGCTCTGCCTCTGACACATCGGGTGCGTGATGACGTCATTGCGCACTCACTGTGTACCAGGCATTGCTGGCTGAGCCAGGAGACAGCCTGGAGCAGCGCGGGCACGAGGAGAAGTGAGGAGTGTGTGTGTGTGTTTTTTTAATGTAACAGTATGGGGCCATTCTGGGGAGGGGAGGGTGCTGTATACCATGTGGGGCTGTGTGCTATATACCATGTGGGGCTGTGGGCTATATACCATGTGGGGCTGTGTGCTGTATACCATGTGTGGCTGTATATAGGGCTGGTTTTAGGCAAAGTGGGGCCCTAGGCAAAGTTTAAAATGGGGCCCCAAATGCTAACATATTGCACATCACACAGAAGCATTTTGATTGTATTTTCATGCGCTGAGGTCAGGCCGCTAAATGAGTGTGATCGACAATATTGAAATCATTCAACACTTGTTTCCGGCCTCTTTCCACCATCTGAGAAAGAATGATGGGGACAGATCACCATACAGTGTCATGTTATCAGCAGCACATCTACAGTTTACACCCCATAGTCCTCCATATAATATAATGTGCCACATAGTCGTCCATATAGTATAATACACTTCACATAGTCCTCCATATAGTACAATACTCACCTCATAGTCCTCCATATAGTATAATACACTCCTCATAGTGCTCCATATAGTATAATACACCGCCAGTCATCCATGTAGTACAATTCGTTTCCCATAGTATAATGCACCACATAGTTGTTCATATAGTATAATGTATTCCCCATAGTCCTCGATACAGTATAATGCAACCACCCCATAGAGCATAATGCAGCCACCCCACAGAGTATAATGCAGCCACCCCACAGAGTATAATGCAGTCCCGCCATACAATATAATGCAGCCCCCTTCTTACAGTATAATGCAGCCCCTCCATAGAATATATGGCAGTACCATGGTATACAGCACACAGCCCCACATGGTATACAGCACACAGCCCCACATGGTATACAACACACAGCTCCACATGGTATACAGCCCCACATGGTATACAGCACACAGCCCCACATGGTATACAGCACACATCCCCACATGGTATACAGAACACAGTCCCACATGGTATACAGCACACAGCCCCACATGGTATACAGCGCACAGCCCCACATGGTATACAGCACACAGCCCCACATGGTATACAGCCCCACATGGTATACAGTACACAGCCCCACATGGTATACAGAACACAGTCCCACATGGTATACAGCACACAGCCCCACATGGTATACAGAACACAGCTCCACATGGTATACAGAACACAGCCCCACATGGTATACAGCACACAGCCCCACATGGTATACAGAACACAGCCCCACATGGTATACAGCACACAGCCCCACATGGTATACAGCACACAGCCCCACATGGTTTACAGCACACAGCCCCACATGGTATACAGCCCCACATGGTATACCGCACACAGCCACACATGGTATACAGCACACAGCCCCACATGGTATAAAGCCCCACATGGTATACAGCACACAGCCCCACATGGTATACAGCCCTGTTATGATTTGGTAGCTGAGGAGGGCAGGAGCAAAAAACCGCAAAGGCAGCCAAACACCAGAGAGGTTGGGATCTAATAGGTTGCAGACCCCTAAACTAACCGCACAACTAGAAGCAGCCGTGGGACGTTCCTACGGTGCCCTAGACGCCTCGTCACAGCCGGAGAAATTAGCTACCCCTGAAGATGGAAAGAGGAAAGCTAACTGCCCCGGAGTAGAGCCCCAAAGGAATAGGAAGCCCCCAAACATATAATGGCGGTTAGACAAGATGAAAACACGAACGCAGACAGAAAATAGAATGAGCAAACGCTGGGGCCCAAAACTATCTGCAACCCAGAAAAACCCTAGGAAAAACTCCAACACTTCTGATTCCAAAAATGCTGAGACCACACGGTCTCGACCACCTATATCAGATCTCTGGTGTGAACACGCAGCTACCCAGCAGTAAAAAATCACAAGAACTGAGCAAATGAACAAATACAAAAAGAGAACAGACCAGCACAAGCCCCAAAAGGGGACCAGGCTGAACTCAAAAGCAAGGCAGCAAAAACAAGGAAAATCAAACCACAGAAAAAAAACCCAGACAGTAACTTATCTGAATGATAGCAGGAGACAGCAGAAAAGCAAGCTCATTTCCAACCTAGACCAGGAAGTAACAATTGATCACCGGCGAGGATCATGGGAGGTCAGCTCACTTATATCAGGCCAGTCCGTCCCACCTGATAACCATTCATCAATTGCAGGTGGTGGACTTTTGCTGTTCAACATAGGTTCAATACCCTCAGCAACCACCAGAGGGAGCCTAAGCTCCGAAGTCATCTCCAACACATTCACAACACAGCCCCACATGGTATACAGCCCCACATGGTATACAGCACAGAGCCCCACATGGTATACAGCCCCACATGGTATACAGCACACAGTCCAACATGGTATACAGCCCCACATGGTATACAGCCCCACATGGTATACAGCACACAGTCCCACATGGTATACAGCCCCACATGGTATACAGCACACAGACCCACATGGTATACAGCCCCACATGCTATACAGCACACAGCCCCACATGGTATACAGCACACAGCCCCACATGGTATACAGCAAACAGCCCCACATGGTATACAGCAAACAGCCCCACATGGTATACAGCACACAGCCCCACATGGTATACAGCCCCACATGGTATACAGCACACAGCCCCACATGGTATACAGCACCACATGGTATACAGCAAACAGCCCCACATGGTATACAGCCCCACATGGTATACAGCACATAGCCCCACATGGTATATAGCCCACAGCCCCACATGGTATACAGCACACAGGTCCACATGGTATACAGCACCCTCCCCTCCCCAGAATGGCCCCATAGTCCAGTACTCACTGTTACATTAAAAAAAAAACACACTCCTCACCTCTCCTCGTGCCCGCGCTGCTCCAGGCTGTCTCCTGGCTCAGCCAGCAATGCCTGGTACACAGTGAGCGCGCAATGACGTCATCGCGCACCCGCTGTGTCAGAGGCAGAGCGGGGAATGATGGGAGACGCTCCCTCTCCTCCATCACTGCTTTGAACTGTGCCGGCGTCTATGACGCCAGTATAGTTCAATGCGGCAGGGGGAGTCGGCGCTGGGGGCAGGCGGGCCCCCCCGCCTCACAGGCCCCATAGCGGCTGTGTGATGTGCCGCTAGCTGGGGCCCCTGGGGGAGCGGGGGCCCTAGGCAGCTGCCTGGTCTGCCTGCCCCTAACGCTGGCCCTGGCTGTATACCATGTGGGGCTGTGTGCTGTATACCATGTGGGGCTGTTTGCTGTATACCATGTGGTGCTGTATACCATGTGGGGCTGTGTGCTGTATACCATGTGGGGCTGTATACCATGTGGGGCTGTGTGCTGTATACCATGTGGCGCTGTTTGCTGTATACCATGTGGGGCTGTGTGCTGTATACCATGTGGGGCTGTATACCATGTGGGGCTGTGTGCTGTATACCATGTGGGGCTGTATACCATGTGGGGCTGTGTGCTGTATACCATGTGAGGCTGTATACCATGTGGGGCTCTGTGCTGTATTCCATGTGGGGCTGTATACCATGTGGGGCTGTGTGCTGTATACCATGTGGGGCTGTGTGCTGTATACCATGTGGGGCTGTATACCATGTGGGGCTGTGTGCTGTATACCATGTGGGGCTGTGTGCTGTATACCATGTGGGGCTGTGTGCTGTATACCATGTGGTACTCTGCACACCATCAGTGACGTCAGAGGGAGTCCCGGCTGACCTGAAGTGAACTGATTACTGTGGGAAGCAATAAATTAAGCTTCCCACAGTAATCACTTCCTCTCCTGTCGCCCTGAAGATAAGCTCATTCATTCGTGGGCTTACAGCTGAGCAGGCAGCATTAGCTGCACTGCTTGGCTGTAAGCTAGTTAACCCTTTCAGAAGGATTACAGTGTTGGACCTGACAGAGCACCGGATAGGTAAGAATAATGTTGTTTTATTATTTTTTCTTTATTACAGGAGAGCAAGGGCTTCGCATGGATTACCAGTTAAATAAAAGATGGTCAAAAAATGTGTGTTTATTTCATTAAAATTATTTATTATTAATGTGTGTGTTTTTTTTTTTTTCCTTCAATAGGATTAATAATTGAGAGTTGTCTAATTGACAACTCTCAATTATTAACCTGGCTTAAAGTCACCTTTCAATAGCAAGGTGGCTTTAACCCATTATTAACCCATTCGCCACCGCTACAGGGCAATGGGAATAGACGGGCAAAGTGCCAGAAAGGGCGAATCTAATTATAGATTTGCCTTTTCTGGGGTGGCTGGGGGCAGATGTTAGTATCCAGGGGGGGCACAAAATAAATGCACCCTCCCTAGGCTATTATTATCTACCCCCACTCGCTGGCTTTGTCTGTCTGGTTGAGAAAATAGCGCGGTAGCCCACGCATTTTTTTTCAATGAATTTACACCTTTAATTAACCCCTACATGTATGAAATTTTGCACACATACACTCATGTCATTGTTAGTGAAAACCATATATCAAACTACATGAAATGACATGGTTAACTGCATGTAAACCATGTGTCATTTCATGTCGGGTCTGTAATTTCACAAAAGCCGGCAATTGAATTAGCGGCTATTATACTATGTAGAAGTGTATGAACTATAAATATATATATATGTGTCACAATGACATGTATATATATATATATGTATTCTATGTGTATATATCTAGTGTTTTGTGAGCTGTCAGTGTGATTTTACAGTAGCCGCGGATGAATTGCCGGCTTTTCTAAGGACACCGGTGCGTATAAATCGGACAGCA
The DNA here is from genome assembly GCA_033576555.1 of Oophaga sylvatica. NCBI lineage: Eukaryota > Metazoa > Chordata > Amphibia > Anura > Dendrobatidae > Oophaga > Oophaga sylvatica. The sequence goes on along the minus strand of JARQOD010000003.1, from coordinate 68,112,771 downwards.
CTCGCATGGTGTGAGTGCTGTCCGATTATTTCTCGCACCCATTGACTTGCATTGGCGATTATCATGCCAAAATCGCTGCAAATCGCAGCTTGCTGCGATTTTTTTCTTAGATCGATTTCAGCTGAGAAAAAAATCGCAAATGAGAAGTCCCCTATTGAATAACATTGGTCCGATTGCAAGCCGATTTTTTATCGGCTTGCAATCGTCCGTTTTTGACTCCAGTGAGTATGAGCCCTTAGGGTTATTTTCCCTTTAAATGGAGGCTGAATGTCTACATTTACCCACTTGCAGACATTGGGGTCTGTTAGGGGATCCTTTAAATAGTGCAATGGTCACAGAATGTATGTGTTAGTAGGGGAGTCAGGGCTGATGAATCTGCCGACGTAGCAGCTGCCATGAGTCTGAAACTTAAAGGGATCCACTTGCGCACAAATCCTTTTTCTTAATAGTTCCCCGGTATATTTTAACCTACTAAAAAATATAGTCAAAATTTTTTAGACTGACCCAATTTTCGGTTTTCACAACGTTTGCTGCTTCATTGTTTTTAGATCTTTTAGTCACATGTTTCTACGGTTACTGGAGTACAATTATCAACATTTCATAACTCTTTACATTTTTATTGACAAACAGATCAAGCTTATACAAAGATTTAAAATATTCAATGTGAGACGTTATTTTTCATGACTTCTGCTCTTCCCCTGGCAGCTGGATATCGGCTTCTGGACACATTTCTGACTGATGACCGCCAGTTCTTGTCTAATCAGTGCTTGGAGTTTATCATAATTTGTGTTTTTGTTTGTCCTCCTGCATTTTGAGGATTCTCAATGGGATTCAGATCTGGGGGGTTTCCTGGTCATGGACCTAAAATTTCAATGTTTTGTTCCCCAAGCCTCTTAGGCTAGTTTCACACTAGCGTATGGCTGCGCTGCGGACTTCCTCCGTGAAACTCCGCCCACCACCGCACCTCCTCCGGTCAGCTCCGCCTACAACTGCATACCTATATTTAACATTAGGTATGCAGGCTGTGCAGATGTATGCGGATGCCGCCGCATGCGTCATTTTGACGGTACGGCGACGACCTGCGCCGAACGCAACATGTTGCATTTTGTTGCGGTCGCCATACTGTCAAAACAACGCATGCGGCGGCATCCGCATACATCTGCACAGCCTGCATACCTAATGTTAAATATAGGTATGCAGACGTAGGCGGAGCTGACCGGAGGAGGTGCGGCGGTGGGCGGAGTTTCACGGAGGAAGTCCGCAGCGCAGCCATACGCTAGTGTGAAACTAGCCTTAGTTATTACTTTTGCCTTGTGACAAGGTCGCCATCATGCTAGAAAAACATTGTCATCACCACATTGCTGCTGGATGGTTGGGAGAAGTTGTTCTTGGAGGACGGTTAGATCCCATTCTTTATTCATGGCAGTGTTGTTAGACAAAATTGTGAGTGCGCCCAGTCCATGGATGAAAAGGCCCCACATATGAATGGTCTCCGGATACTTTACTGTTTGCAGACACAGAACTCATAGTAGTGTTCATCTTTTCTTCTCTGCACAGTTATTCTTCTAGATGTCCAAAACAGTCTGAATAGGCTTCATCAAAGGAAATAAGTCCCTGAACTTGAGTAAAAGTTATTTTCTCTGATGAAGCCTCCTTCAGTTTGGGACATCTGGAAGAATGATTGTCCGGAGAAGACAAGCTGAGAGCTGCCATGAGTCCTGTGTCTGCCAACAGTAAAGCATCTAGAGACCATTCATATGTGGAGGCTATTCATCAATGGAGGGGGCTCACTCCTAACTTTGTCCAAGAACAAGGACCATAAATAATGAGATCTAACCATCCTCCAAGAGCAACTTCTCCCAACCGTCCAGGAGCAATTTGGTGATGACAGTGCTATTTCTAGCATGATGGAAAGCATGTTACAAGGCAAAAGTGATAACTAATTTGTTTGGTGAAAAAAAATTGAAAGTTTGGGTCCCCAGAACTCAATCCCATTAAGAACCTGTGGTCAATCCTCAAAAATAAAAACAATGAAATTGTGATAAACTCCAACCAATGATTAGACAAGAATGGGACATCAGCCAGGATTTCACCCAAAAGCTGATATTCAGCTGCCAGGGAGAAGTCTTGAAAATAAAGGGACAAGACTATAAATATTGACTCTTTACGTAAACTTGATGTATTTGTTAATAAAAGTGTTAAAAACTAATGAAATGTTGATAATTGTACTCCAGTAACCATTGAAACATCCAACGAAAAGATCTGAAAATACTGAAGTAGCAAAATGTGAAAAACAAAATTTGTGTTAGTCTCAAAACATTGGGTCCCAACTGTAACAAGATCTCTGCATGTCTGTTATAATGTCCCCACCAGAGGGCGCACTAGGCACAGATTTCCTTGGACTGATTACAGCAGGGATATGTTTGCGGATTAATAAAGCTTTTCTCCAAGGAAGTCCTTGAGGTGACCTTGTCTTTTATAAGCAACCACATTACAAAACTCGGCTTTCCAAATGCAAATTTTCCTAGCTAGTGGAACCATGGTGTGTTGTTCAGAAGTTTGGAAAAGTTGGGTCACTGCAGTTCAAAAAGCATTTATTGTTTGTGAAAGTTCTTTCATATTTTTAGTAAATGTTTCTTTAAACAAATTGAAGGGAACCTCTCCATGGCAAATGTAAGGGGGCTGATGGGTACTGTATCAAGAGAGGTACCAGCAAACTAAAAGAAAACAGGATTTAGATATAGGGCTAAGATGATTGAATGGATTTTTGCACCAAGCAAAGGAAATGCTTATTACGACTATGACACGAATGAACATATCTGGATGAAACGGTTTGGCCATTTTGATATTGATAGGGGCACAGGTGTATTAGGGGATAAATACATACAGACCAAATGGTGCTTTTCCAGTGGTCTAAACTGGATATCAACTGATGGAACTCATATATGGTTTTTAGTGTGCTTCTGTCCTATGCCAGGAGGCTGTTGGTAAAGGCAAGCAAATAAAAGTCATTGTTATAAATATTTGTGTCACTTTCTGAAATATTTTGTGTTTGGACCTGCCAAAATTTTCAAGATCTCTCTCCTGTCCAACTATTATATATTGTGATACCTTTAAAGATAGGAAAAAGGCACTGTGCTGTTCCATTTGTCTGGTTAATGTATTGTATTATTTCCATGCTGTGTATAATCTATTCTTGCACGCTCTCTGCTGTCACCTGGTGGCTTTCTGTGTGGCAGCCTGTAACTAATTAATTCTGGTACATGCCTTTCACTTCCTGTGCTGAGGTCACCGCTTCTTCTTCCTGTTAGCAGCCATTTGCTTTCTTAGTTCTTTATGGGAGAGACATGCTTTGCACCGAGCTGTGAAAGGCATCAGTTTTCGACCACCACCCCATATATTCTTGCTGCTCACACTTGCAGCCATACTTGGTGCTACATCTTCCTGCACCTCATTTCACCTGCATTTCTGGAGAAGTTACTGTATACCAATCATAAGCTGTATGTCCAGATTTCCAAATAAACAAGTCTGGACTTCACAATCCCTGGTGTGCATCATCTCTCCGGACGCTGAACAGCACTGGTCCTGTCTGCTCTGCATGAGGAAGCGGAAGGTAGGAAAACTCTCCCAGCCCCAATCAACTTCACCTCCATTCGCCTCATGTGGGGACAGAACAGGCACACATACTGTGGAACATTGCGGCAATTTTGATTATAAGTTAAGCCACTTCCCTAAAGTCGCAAAGTCCTTTATATGTGCCCACACAGAAGTACTGCTCCCAGTGAAGCCCATTAATGTGCTCATACAGTATGGTACTGCTTTTATGGCCAACACAGTCCCCCCAAACAGTATGATGCCCTCACATTACATTTTCCTTCCACAGTATGATGCCCCCACACACAGGATGATGCCCCGGGCCCTACAGCCATTCCCGCATACAGTATGATTCCACCACAGTCCCGCTCACAATAGTGACACTTCGTTCGCGAACAATCTGGTAAAAAGAGCCAGCTCTCTTCAGTGAAAGGTGGGAGCTGACACCCAAGTGAGACTCACAGTCTCTGAATGGCTTTCACTAAGTTAAAATGATGGTGTTCGGCAGCCCAACCCCACCTCAGTTACCCAGTTCTTCATTGGTTGGCTTTAGATGGGCATAGATTTCATCCGTGGGTGGACAGGATTTCAACAGCAGTGAACACATTTAATAGAGTTTCATTTGGGATCCAAAAGAGCCGGCTCTTTTTGGTGTGCAAAACCAAGTGATCCAGATCACCAAAAAGAGCTAGACTACCCATCACTCCCTCACACAGCATAATTCCCCATAGTCTTCCACAGTACATTCCACCATACACAGTTTGATGCCCTCACAACCACTCACACATACTATGATGACCCCACATAGTACAGTCTCTCACACACTGTATGCTCCCACAATCCACCACACAGAAAGATGCCCGACAATACATTCCCATGCACACAATATAGAGCCATCATAGCCACTCACACAGTATAATGGACGTTAATGTAATCATAAAGCGCTTTGACACATTGCGGCTGAGAGCTATAAATATGTATATAAGCTCTCCCACGATCACTCAGAAAGATCAGTACGAACGGACAGCTCCAAATATACAAAATCAAGAAAAAACGGAGCAGGAAAGTCCAAAACAACATAATATAATTAAATAAAAAACCATTTATTGAAAAATCACACATAAGACAATCAAATATACATGCTGTATGCACTGTACATTAAGCAGGAAATAAAAAGAGGAGACATGAAGGTATGCCGGGTTCAGGGAGGAGCAAAATAATTCATCACAGGGTAGCAAGTATATATACACAAGTCCAACAGCCCGCAGGCTTTTAGCAATAGAAACAGTACATAATAGGCTAATAATGACCAAATCTGGACCCCAATGTAATTATCCAACTAAATGCTTACCCATGAACATAACAGGGGAGATCCCCGTCCTCGCCCAGCAGCCCCTGACGCGCGTTTCCCTGGGAGCAGGGAATATAAAATTTGAGAATTTATCTCCTGCAATACTACATATGTAGTTTACTATGCCACCTGTCCCTGCTCCCTCATTTATGTCGGTCTCACATCTAGAGAATTGAAGGTTAGGACGCGCAAACATGTACGGGATATTTTGGCTGCCAAAGAGGCTACTGATATATCCATCCTAAAAACTTTGCCAAGGCATTTTCGGGTGTGTCACGGGTCTGACCCCAGTGGCTTGAAGGTGAGGGGCATTGATAAAATCCATGGAGGAATCAGGGGTGGCAATCTGACCAAAATATTGGCGCAACGTGAATGTAAATGGATTGTCACCCTTGATACCGTTGCACCTAAGGGATTGAACGAAAAATTGAGTTTTGTTCCCTTTCTTTGATTTTTCCCTTATGGCCCATTTCCGCCATTCTCTCGTCCCCTATGCGATTTCAGTTTAAATGATCTTTTGTCCTTCCTCTCTATTAGGAGTCTGTTTCCCATCATTCTTTTAATCATTTTATCTAATTTTGCTTTTCTTGTGTTTTTTCTAGTATAATATTTACGTCTGTTTATTAACCACGGTTTTGGATGCCATTTATGGTGATGGACTGGTCTATCTGAGCATGGATGTCCTCACAAATGAAGACTTTTTCTCCATATATATTATAATTGTCTGCTATATGTATGGTCTTATAAATTGTATGCACTATTGTCACTTTCATATTTGTATATTATAAATATGACAGATTACTTTGCACTATTGTCACTTTCATCACATTGTTACATATTTTGTAACATTATAGTCACTTCTTATAGTGGCATTATTATATATTATATACTATATTGACGTCCTTTGTTGACGCCTGTTGTTTTATAATACTCGCTGTTTACAACGTTTGTCACTGTTCACGTTGGATTCATGCTTGGAATGAGATGTACCTATTATAAGTTCTCTCTAGATATGGCCGCCACCGTGGTCTTCTTTAATATGGTGAGCCGCTGGAGCGCACGTGCGCCTGTTGCCTGTAGTGCTCGTCCCCCCTTACACCGTACACTGCCTCCATATTCCCCCATACACAGTATACCTCTATAGTCCTCCCACAAAGTATGATGCACCAACAGCCCCCTCAAACAATTTGATGCCCCCAAACAATATGATGGCCCCACAGTCCTCGCAACACAGTATGACACCCTCTGCCAGTGCAGTCCCCCACACGAAGAATAAATACCCCAATTCCCCACATACTGTGTGATTCCTCTGCAGTCCCACATACACAATGCAATACACCCACTACCCCACCCCTCACACACAGTATGATAGTTAGATACCCAATCAACCTCCCTCACACACAGAGTATGAAGACCCTACAGCCCCCTACACACAGTATAATCACTGCTCTGCTCCTGTGGTACTGATCTGGTCTCTCCTGCCAGTTTAGGTAATTCCTTCCAGTCAAGTGAAAATCCCAGGCCAAGCTCTACCTAGACAGCTCATTGCTCCACCATTATATTCAACTGTATCTGTGTTTTCAGGGCACATATTGGGGACATAATGCAGACCTCCTGGGACAATAGAACAGTTCCTTAAATGCAGGACTGTCCTGCTGGATGCAGGACGGTTGGGCGGTATGGTTATATATTACATACACAATACAACTGCCCACGTGTCCTCCAAGGTGAATAGAACATAATAGGTTGCATACTTCCTTTTGTTCTGCCACTGTGTCGTCTCACTCTGGGGGCTCTTGGGTACTAATCAAGTGGTTATCTAAATCTACACTCATTATTGAGTCTGCAGGCTTGAGGCTTAATACTAATATTTTTAGCTAGGACCGCACCCTCTTGGTGGAACATGTGTGATTGAGCCCTCTCATGTATCTACTCATTGGGATTGGGCATGTCAAGATGGGAGACGCTAAATGCCCATAGGTAAAGAGCTAAAAGTAGAAAATTCTCTTCCGTCACAGTCTCAGGCCCTGTAGGCTCCAGGCAAGTAAATATATATTTTAAAAGCTCAGTTGTATTCATACCTGGTTCTTCTGGTTATGTAAAGGATTATATTTTCTGCAGATGACACAACATTGGAATAAGTTAGGTGTGACTGCTGGACAGTATTGAGCCAGGTGGGCAGAGGAGCTGGTACTCATTTAGCATTGACATCATCTCATCCAGGAGGTGTATCTACGTCATAGAATGTATGCAACATAGGATATATCCAGAAAACGTCCTTGAGAAAACCACTGCACCACTTGGTGACTTACATCACTCTTCTTTCACATCAACACTCATTCAAGCTATACCCCCTAAAACATTCACTCTACATTTACAGGACATTTTAAGCATCGCTCTATTAGCTCTGGAACACCCACTTAAGAATATCTTTCCCTCGCCCCTTTAAGGCCCATTTTTCATATTTAGACTTTACATCAAGGGGAACATTATTTTCTATACCAACTTATTTTTTTGCACATTGCCCCCATGTTTTCTGATTTTATCCCCTTTACAAATGCAGTCTCTGGTGTAATCAGATAATCACCAAGATTGTCAATCCTGGCTGATCTCGGAGCGCAAGGCTGCAGTCAACTATGTGTTTTTTCCCTGCAGCCTCCTCTGCTGGGTACATTTGGTATTACATGAACCCAATTACATAAATAGTCATCCATCTAATACAAAGATGTCTTAAATCCTCCAGAATGGGTTCTCTTCTTGTGACAAGTCCTTTAAATTTGTGTATTTGTGTGTTTTAGGTCAGTTTCACATATCTGATGTTAACGATCCAAGCACAGTCCACAGTGTTAGTCCTATAAGGCTGTTGAAATTGGGTCAGGAGAACAATGGTCAAACTGGAAACCATGGTTCATACTCAGAAGATGAATTTCGAACATGTAATGCTGGCCTTAGCCTACTTTCACACATCAGTTTTTCGCCGTTATGTGCAATCCGGCTTTTTTTGAAAAAAACAAATCCGTTTTTTTTACCGCCGGATCCGTTTTTTCTCATTGACATGCATTAGCGCCATATCGAGCCGCATGTCCTTCCATTTCCTCCGGTTTCTGCTGGATCCGTCATAGATTTTATTTCCGGCGGCCGTACAGGACGCATCATGTAACTTTTTTTTTCCCGCTGGAAACAACGGACAGCGCCTGAAGCGTCGCGTCAGGCTTGGTCATACAATACAAGTCCATGGGTGTTGGATCAGGCATAGGACTGATCCGGCCACCGGACTCTGTTTTCTTCATCTACTCATGCCTGGAAGACTAAAATCAATGGGTCTTTTTCTCTCTCTCAGACATGCGCAGTGCATTTCTCAGGTTCAAAAGTTCACAACGGATCCGTTGCATCAGTTTTTCCCCAATGTACGCCGGATCCGTCTTTTTACTTCTTGGCCGGATTGTGCCTGAAGGCCAAAAACGGATGTGTGAAAGAGGCCTTAGAGTAATAAAATCTTTTATGCATTACCTATTAGGGCAATCCATTAGCTAAAGTAATGAATATTTACAGTGAGCTCCTCTCAGGCTATGTGCTCACATTGCAGAAATGCTGCGGAATTGTCGGCAGCATTTCCGCAACTCCCTGCCGCTGGTAAAACGCATGCGGAATTCAAATGCGTTTTCCCTAAAAATACAAGCGTTATGCAAGCGGTTTTAGCATCGCTTGGAAAAGTGATTGATCGGTCGGTCACACTTGTCAAGCATAGTGCTTGACAAGTGTGACCAACTTTTTACTATTGCTGCTGCCATACTGCCTGCAGCATCAATAGTTAAAGATAGAATGTTAAAAATAATTAAAAAATAAAAAATATGGATATACTCACCTCTTGTCGGCCCTCGATCTCCTCAGCGGCGTTCCCGGTTCTCAGCGGCGCTGCCGGCAAGTCCTATTTCCAGTGAGTCATTGTGAGAATGACTTCTGATGACGTAGCGGTCACTCGACCGCGACGTCACAAAGGTCATTTTGGCGCTAAGCACTCCTGGGAACAAAGCCGCCGCGTGCACCGCTGAGGACGTGGAGAACTCCGGGGGCCGACAGAGGGTAAGTATATCCATATTTTTTATTTTAATTCTATTTTTAACAGGAATATGGTACTCAGGACCTGGAGGAGAGTCTCCTCTCCTCCAGACCCTGGGTACCATCCGCACATGAAACGCTCACTTTTACGCATGGTGGGCATAGCCACATGCGTAAAGTGAGCGTCTAAATGCAATCCTATGGCGGCGGAATCGCTGCAATTCCGCAAAATTAATGAACATGCTGTGGTTTTTTCCGCAATGCGATTCCTCTGTGGAAAAAAACGCAGCATCGGCACAGCAATTGCGGAATGTATTTAAAATTAATGGAATGCATTTTGTAAGCGGTTTTTAAGCGTTTCCGCAGCAGCAAAACCGCTGCGGAAATGCTTAAAAAAACGCAACGTGGGCGCATAGCCTCACTCTGGAGGACACAGCATGTCCATATATTATATCGATATTTTGGGGTACCATGTAATACTTCAAGTTTCCTGTGGAGAAGCTGCAGGTTAAGTGAAAGCTGGATTCCCCAACAGATTACAACTGATCGATGTGATGATGCAAGGGACTGTATTAACAAAAAGGCATCGTACAGTAAGGAAAGAACCTTTAATTTTCATTGTGATTTGAGCTAACCTGTAACTTGATCAAAAAGTTATATACAGTACAGACAATGACCCCAAGCACACCTCCAGGCTGTGTAAGGGCTACTTGACCAAGAAGGAGAGTGTTGGGGTGCTACGCCAGATAACCTGACCTCCACAGTCACCAGACCTGAACCCAATCGAGATGGTTTGGGGTGAGCTGGACCGCTCACCGCTTCAATTTTGAATAATCCCCAACAGTGTCACCAGTAAAGCACCCCCACACCATCACACCACCTCCTCCATGCTTCACGGTGGGAACCAGGCATGTAGAGTCCATCCGTTCACCTTTTCTGCGTGCAAAGCAGTAATCAAAGCAAAAGGTGGCTACTTTGAAGAACCTAGAATATAAGACATATTTTCAGTTGTTTCACACTTTTTTGTAAAGTGTAATGTATAATTCCACATGTGTTAATTCATAGTTTTGATGCCTTCAGTGTGATTCTACAATTTTCATAGCCATGAAAATACAGAAAAATCTTTGAATGAGAAGGTGTGTCCAAACTTTTGGTCTGTACTGTACCTTGTAAAAATCCCTGAATCTGAGACTCATTTTTGTTTTATGCTGTGTTACTACATTACAGAGATATTTACATTTCTTTCTGCTGAAGTGCACTATGTGAAATCTCTGCTTTGCAATCCAGCTAAGCATTTATTAGTGCTGGAGCGCACTACGTGAAATATCTGATTGCAGACCAACTGCGGGATTCTTCAGAGTCTTCTCAGTGGGGGTGCGCTTTCACCCCTCACTCTCAGACACTAGCAATTACAGCTAATCAGCTGATTTAGCAGTCTCAGACATTGCTGAGCTGTGATTGAAAGTGTCTGGGAGGGAGGGGTGAAAGCGCACCCCTACTGAGAAGACTCTGCAGAATCCCACAGTTGGTCTGCAAGCATATATTTCACATAGTGCGCTCCAGCACAAATAAACGCTTAGCTGGATTGCAATGCAGAGTGTTGTGAATAGGCTGGAAATGAGTTCTGAGCAGAAGCTCCCTCTGGTGGTTACAAACGGTACTGGACTGTCCAGTGAAGATTATGAGGATTGGGAATCAGGTGTTACTGACTGGTCTTATATAAGGGAGTCACCTTCCCATCAGGGTTGCCGGTGATCAATTGTTCTGGTCTCAATCCTTGATTCCTGTTTCCTTGGTAGCCTGCTGTGTCGTGTCTGAATCTCCTGCTAACAGATAAGACATTTTCTTCTTTTTGTTTTTGTGCTTGATTTTTGCATTTTGTCCTGCACTTCTGTGGGGGCCTTCAGGGTCCCCTCTGGGGGCTTTTGCCTCTCAGTTCAGTTCAGCCACTGATGTTTGTACATTTGCTTTTTCCAGTTTTCTCAGTGGCTGCTGTTTTGTTTTTGGTTACACCAGAGAACTAATTTAGGTGGTAGAGGTCGTGTGATCTCAGGTGTTTTTGAAATTAGTAGAGTTGGTGCTTTTCAGGGTTTTTTGGGATTGCAGTAAGTGCCCTTCCTATCATTTTCTATTTAGTAAGTTTGGGCCCCAACGTTTGCTCATACTATTTTCTGTCTGTGTCAGTATTTCTTCTTGTCTAACCGCCATTACATGTTTGGGGGCTTTCTATGTTCTTTGGGGATCTGCTCCGGGGCAGATAGCTTTCCTCTTTCTATCTTTAGGTGTAGTTAGTTTCTCAGGCTGTGACGAGGCGTCTAGGACCAACGTAGGAACGCTCCACGGCTGCCTCTAGTTGTGGTGGTTAGTCAGGGTACTGCAATCTCATAGTTTCCAACTGCTCTGGTGTATTTCCTTTTTTGCCTGCTCTCCTCAGCTACCAAATCATAACAGTATCACCGGCCCAAACTGAAAATTATATGGTACTCACAGAAGGGAAAAATATTGTGAAAGAAAAAAGTTGTCAGAGTTGTCAGAGATTTTTTTTTTTCTGTTTGTTGCATTTTTTTTCCCTCTGTATCTCTGGGTGCTGAGGAGGATTTTTTTTTTCTCTCAATGGAGTTTGCACAGTTGTCTGGCCGTGTGGATCAGCTTGCCACTGAAGTTCGGAGTATTGCTACCTATCTTGCTAGGTTGCCTGTTGTGGAACCTAGGATTCCCATGCCAGATTTGTTTTTAGGGGATCGAGCTAAGTTTCTGAATTTCAAAAATAACTGTAAATTGTTTTTTGCCTTAAAATCTAAAGGGTATGCCACACTAAACAACATCGCTAACGGGATCGCTAAAAAACGTCACTATTTAGCGATCCCGTTAGCGATGTTGTTGTGTGCGGCATGCAGCAACGACGTGGCCCCTGCTGTGATCTCGTCCGTCGTCCTGATCGTTCCGGACCCTATTCTGATCGTCGGCGTCCCGCTGGGTAAGTATATATCGCTGAGTGTGGCACCTTTTTTAGCGATTTAGCGGTACTTTTGTACCGCTAAAGTCGTTAAGGAGATCGCTAACCGCGATAGCGTCCTTAACGACATCGCTAAATGTGGCCGACACTAGCGATATTGTAAACGATCCCGCTAGCGATCTCATTAGTATGCGACGCTAACGAGATCGTTAGCGGGATCGTGTAGTGTGGCAGTACCTTAAGTCCTCAGGGAACGCAGCGCAGCAGGTTCAAATTGTCATCTCTCTCCTGCGCGGCGACCCTCAGGATTGGGCTTTTTCCCTGACACCTGGGGATCCTGTTTTGAGTGATGCTGATGCGTTTTTTCAGGCTTTGGGGTTATTGTACGATGAGCCTAATGTCACTGATCAAGCTGAAAAAACTTTGTTGGCATTAAGTCAGGGGCTTGAGGACGCTGAGTTATACTGTCAGAGATTCCGTAGGTGGGCATCCTTACCTCCCCATAGGAGCTATGACTGCGCTATTGAATTAGTGCCTGGTAGTAAATTCCCTAAAGGTCGCCTTTTTAACTTGTCTGTACCTGAACATGACGCTATGCGGTCTTATATCAAGGAGTCATTGGAGAAGGGTCATATCAGACCATCCTCTTCACCCTTAGGTGCCGGTTTTTTCTTTGTGGCCAAAAAGGATGGTTCATTAAGGCCGTGTATTGATTATCGTCTCTTGAACAATATTACTGTGAAATATCAATATCCGTTACCCTTGATCTCTGATCTGTTTTCCAGGGTGAAAAACGCTACTTGGTTTACCAAGCTTGACCTCAGGGGGGCATATAACCTTATTCGCATTAAGCACGGGGATGAATAGAAGACGGCATTTAATACCCCTGAAGGGCATTTTGAGTACCTTGTGATGCCCTTTGGGCTCACTAATGCTCCTTCTGTCTTCCAGTCCTTCATGAATGACATTTTCAGGGATTTTGTGGATAAATTTCTGATTGTTTATTTGGATGATATCTTGATTTTTTCCAATGACTGGGACTCTCATGTAAAACATGTTCGGACTGTGTTCCAGATTTTGAGAGAGAATGCTCTGTATGTGAAGGGATCAAAGTGTCTTTTTGGCGTTCAGAGGATCTCATTTCTGGGTTTCATTTTGTCCCCATCTGTTATTGAAATGGACCCGGTCAAAGTTCAGGCTATCTGTGATTGGGTCCAACCTACTTCTTTAAAGGCTCTTCAAAGATTCTTGGGTTTTGCCAATTTTTATCGTAAATTTATTGGTAATTTCTCTGTTATTGTTAAACCATTAACTGATTTGACCAAGAAGGGTTCTGATGTGGTGAATTGGCCTCCTGAGGCAGTCTCTGCATTTCAGGAACTTAAGCAGAGATTCATTTCTGCTCCTGTTCTTCGGCAGCCTGATGTTTCTCTACCATTTCAGGTGGAGGTTGATGCCTCTGAAATTGGGGCAGGTGCCGTTTTGTCCCAAAGAGATCCAGAGACCTCTAAAAGTAACCCTTGTGCCTTTTTCTCTCGAAAATTTTCTCCACTGAACGTAATTATGACGTGGGTAATCGGGAGTTATTAGCCATGAAGTGGGCTTTTGAAGAGTGGAGACATTGGCTGGAGGGAGCCAAACATCAGGTGGTGGTCCTTACTGACCATAAGAATCTAGTTTATCTGGAATCTGCCAAGCGACTTAATCCTAGACAGGCCAGGTGGGCCTTGTTTTTCACATGTTTTAATTTTGTGGTTTCATTTCTTCCTGGCACTAAAAATGTTAAGGCGGATGCCCTCTCGAGGAGTTTCCTGGCGGACTCTCCTGAGTTATCTGATCCTTCTGTTATTTTGAAAGAGGGTGTAGTTCTTTCCGCCATCTCGCCCAATTTGAGACTGGCTCTGGAGGGGTGCCAGGAAGATAAGCCCGAGCGCTGCCCTGTTGGGAAATTGTTTTGTCCCGGACTAGTGGAAAAAGAGTGTAATGTCTGAGATTCATTGTTCCGCGTTGGCCGGTCATCCCGGAATTTTTGGTACCAGGGACTTGGTTGGTCAGTCCTTTTGGTGGCCTACCTTGTCTCGTGATGTCAGGGAGTTTGTGCAGTCCTGCGGGACTTGCTCTCGCTCCAAGCCTTGCTCTCGTTCTAGTGGTTTGTTGATGCCATTACCGGTGCCCAATAGACCATGGACCCATATCTCTATGGATTTAATTTCCGACCTCCCTGTTTCTCAGAGAATGACCGTCATCTGGGTGATTTGCGATAGGTTTTCCAAGATGATACATCTTGTGCCATTACCTAAGTTGCCTTCCTCCTCTGAATTGGTGCCTTTGTTCCTTCAGCACGTGGTTCGTTTACACGGCATTCCTGAAAACATTGTGTCTGACAGAGGAGTCCAGTTTGTTTCCAGATTTTGGAGGACCTTTTGTTCTAAAATTGGTGTTCAATTGTCTTTCTCCTCGGCGTTTCATCCTCAGACCAATGGTCAAACTGAGAGAACAAACCAGACATTGGAGACTTATCTAAGATGCTTTGTGTCTGCTGATCAGGATGACTGGGTCTCTTTTTTGCCTTTGGCTGAGTTTGCTCTTAATAATAGGGCTAGCTCTGCCACTTTGATGTCTCCATTTTTCTGTAATTCTGGGTTTCACCCTCGATTTTCTTCTGGACAGACGGAGGCTTCTGTCTGCCCAGGTGTTGACTCTGTTGTGGAGCGTATGCAACAGATTTGGGACCAGGTAGTGGAAAGGTTGTCCCTCTCTCAGGAGAGGGCCCAGTGGTTTGCTAACCGGCATAGGACTGATGGTCCTCGGTTTAAAGTGGGGGACTTGGTCTGGTTGTCCTCAAGAAATATTCCTATGAGAGTGGCATCTCCTAAATTTAAGCCTAGGTTCATTGGACCTTATAAGATCATGGAGATTCTTAACCCTGTTTCTTTTCGTTTGCTTCTTCCAGGGACATTTAAGATCCATAACGTGTTCCACAAGTCCTTGTTGAAGAGGTTTGTTGAGCCAGTGGTTCCTACTACTGTGCCTCCTGACCCTGTTTTGGTTGAGGGCAATCTGGAGTATGTGGTTGAGAAAATATTGAATTCTCGTTTTTCTAGACGGAAACTCCAGTATTTGGTTAAATGGAGAGGTTATGGTCAGGAAGACAATTCTTGGGTGTTTGCTTCGGACATCCATGCTAGGAGACTCATCCGTGCGTATCATAGAACTCATCCTGACCGACCTGGTTGCTCAAATGAGGGTTCGGTGACCCCTCCTCAAGGGGGGGGTACTGTTGTGAATAGGCTGGAAATGAGTTCTGAGCAGAAGCTCCCTCTGGTGGTTACAAACGGTACTGGACTGTCCAGTGAAGATTGTGAGGATTGGGAATCAGGTGTTACTGACTGGTCTTATATAAGGGAGTCACCTTCCCATCAGGGTTGCCGGTGACAATTGTTCTGGTCTCAATCCTTGATTCCTGTTTCCTTGGTAGCCTGCTGTGTCGTGTCTGAATCTCCTGCTAACAGATAAGACATTTTCTTCTTTTTGTTTTTGTGCTTGATTTTTGCATTTTGTCCTGCACTTCTGTGGGGGCCTTCAGGGTCCCCTCTGGGGGCTTTTGCCTCTCAGTTCAGTTCAGCCACTGATGTTTGTACATTTGCTTTTTCCAGTTTTCTCAGTGGCTGCTGTTTTGTTTTTGGTTACACCAGAGAACTAATTTAGGTGGTAGAGGTCGTGTGATCTCAGGTGTTTTTGAAATTAGCAGAGTTGGTGCTTTTCAGGGTTTTTTGGGATTGCATTAAGTGCCCTTCCTATCATTTTCTATTTAGTAAGTTTGGGCCCTAACGTTTGCTCATACTATTTTCTGTCTGTGTCAGTATTTCTTCTTGTCTAACCGCCATTACATGTTTGGGGGCTTTCTATGTTCTTTGGGGATCTGCTCCGGGGCAGATAGCTTTCCTCTTTCTATCTTTAGGTGTAGTTAGTTTCTCAGGCTGTGACGAGGCGTCTAGGACCAACGTAGGAACGCTCCACGGCTGCCTCTAGTTGTGGTGGTTAGTCAGGGTACTACAATCTCATAGTTTCCAACTGCTCTGGTGTATTTCCTTTTTTGCCTGCTCTCCTCAGCTACCAAATCATAACAGCAGAGATTTCACATAGTGCGCTCCAGCAAAATTAAATGTGAATATCTCTGCAATGAAGTGTCTCAGAACAAAAGAAAAATAGCAGCAGAATCAGGGGAGCTCAGGAATTTTTACAAAGTATTTAACTTAATTTTTTTGAGCAAGTGACAGGTCATCTTTAAAGGTAGCCAATACATATGTTCCTCGTATGTTCCAAAGAATTTTTTAGGAGTCATATGATGGTGTGTCATCTGTCTATGTTTCTATATAAGGTTTCATCATATTCTGACTTATTGTCTTATTTCCAGGAACAGTTATTCAATGATTATCATTTTCCGAGAGTGTCTGACGGTTCCCTGCCGTCCTTTACATGTTGTGACTTGCTGTCCGTGAAGGTGATGTTTGATGAAGATCTTAGAGGATTGTACCAACAAAGAGCAGTGTCCTGTTCCCATAACAGCCTGCATGACTGTACACAAACATTACCCTGACACGTAGGTTTCTTTCAATCATCATTTCCCCGCACCACGCCCTAATGGGGAGAAAGCTGTCCTACAATAAGTTAAATCACTAACAGCAAACTCATACATGGCTACAGTTATAATTAATGGTAGACCTATTAGTTATGTGTGGGTAACGTTCTAGACTCAGGACCGACACAATTTTTGGTAATGGAGTATTCAAGACAATTTAGCAAGTTATCACCTCTATGGGGAATAAGTGATAACTAGCTGATCGGCGGGGGTCCCAGCAATCCTGAAATTGAGGGGTGGCTACTCATGTGCACCACTGCTCTATTCATTGTCTACAGGACCACTGTCTGTAACTCTGGCATTCCATTAGACAATGAATCGTTTGCTATCACTCCATTTTCAGCACTATGTAATGGTCAGACCCATGAGAATATCAGAAGATCTTCAGGTATACCCAGGCTCAGGGGCGGATTAAGAACATGATGGGCCTGGAGCTGAAGGGGCGGGGCAAGGGGTGGGCCAAACACGGCAGCGGGCGGCAGCATGAGTCATCACCACAGCCGAGACATCCACGCGGCCGGCTGGGCCGCGGATGGGCCTATCCAGAGTCGTAGCTAGGGTTTCGGTTTAGGGGGGGCGAAACATCTGAGTGGGCCCCTAACCAGAGAACCTCAGCAAATGACCGCGCTGTTGCCAAAATTAATCTATATATAAAAAGACCAATATTGATATCACCGCCATATGGTCAGTGGTACATAACACCAGTCCTACAGAACATATAAGAGATCATATCAGAGTTACAGATAATGACTTACCGCGGACGTTCTTTCTGATGGAATCGTTCACTTTTCATGTCTTTTCCATCTGGCCCAGACCGACATGACGACTCCTCCAGCCGGGACTCGACTGCAGAGAATACAACAAAGACACGTTTCACTTCTCATATTGTCAGCACCGTCACGGTCACCAATTGGACTATTCTCAACCTGCACAAACTCCTCATCCTGCTGATACCCCAATACTGAGCCTCTGCTGCCGTATGTGTCCCTATTACTGCACCTGATACCCCAATACTGAGCCGCTGCTGTCGTATGTGTCCCTATTACTACACTTGGTACCCCAATACTGAGCCGCTGCTGCCCTATGTGTCCCTATTACTGCACCTACTGTGTGGTTCTGTGTGACCTCTAAATTCTAAAGCACCCTCTATAATATAGTAATGCCAGGTGCATGGGCCCTAGAAAACAGTGCCCACATGTTGTCCCCTAGAATGTAATAATGCCCTGTGTGTGCCCCTTTGACAGTCACAGTAACCAGAGTTCCCCTATAACAATAAGTACCCACTTTACACTTAATGTCCCGAGTCTCCCTCCTGTACAGCTCCCCTATACACAGTATGATGCCCCCTCACTGGATATATACTGACCCCTTAATATCCCCAAACTATTTAATGGCTCCAACACTGTATGATGGCCCCGCCACTGTAATCTCCACACTGTATGATGGCCCCCTAGATAGCCTCCATATAGCATAATACACCAGATAATCCTCAATATAGTATAATGCACCCCCATAAGCAGCCTCTGTATTATAATGCACCCCATAAGCAGCCTCTGTATTATAATGCACCCCAACAGACAGCCTCTATATTGTAATGCACTCCCCATAGGCAGTCTTATTTATAATGCACCCCATAGGCAGTCTTATTTATAATGCACCCCATATGCAGCCTTACTTATAATGCACCCCATATGCAGCCTTACTTATAATGCACCCATATGCAGCCGTACTTATAATGCACCCCATATGCAGCCTTACTTATAATGCACCCCATATGCAGCCGTACTTATAATGCACCCCATATGCAGCCGTACTTATAATGCACCTCCATATGCAGCCTTACTTATAATGCACCCCATATGCAGCCTTACTTATAATGCACCCCATATGCAGCTGTACTTATAATGCACCCCATATGCAGCCGTACTTATAATGCACCCCATATGCAGCCGTACTTATAATGCACCCCCATATCCAGCCGTACTTATAATGCACCCCGTATGCAGCCTTACTTATAATGCATCCCCTTTACAAAAATAATAAATCCAGTACTCACCTTTCTTGCTCCCGGCTCCTGCGCTGCTCACTGCTCTCCCTCTCAGCGTCTGACTGCCGGCGCCGGGCAGTGACGTCATCGCGCCCGCTGTCAGACGCTGAGAGGGGGATTATGGGAGAGGAGCGCTCGCTCCTTCTCTCACAATGCGGTCAGCTGTATTGGCTGGATGCCGATACAGCTGACCCTCCGATAACGGGCGGGGGCCCACTGCTGGCACCGGGCCCCCCACTGCCTGCTCAGGGGCCCCATTCCATTTGGAACTTACTTTATAGTTGACGACTTGATTTCCAGTCAACCTTTTAGACCCAATCATTTCTCCTGGTGAGCCCAAGGAACTCTAATCCAACACTAACTGCAAGAAGAACAAGGAGAACCCTGTGTTTTCTTCAATGCAGGACTGTGGGATATCATGGCATGTGGACTAAGAGCAGTGCTGTCAATCATTCTATAGCCCACCCACATTACGTTTACTACTACTCTATACACTGGGCACAACACATCTGATCATTTCTTTGGTTGTTCAATCCTTTTTTTATTCTCCCTTTTATCATTCCTCAAATTTCTATTTCCACTATGTAAAAGCTAGCACAGAAAAAAGAAGATCTAAAAACTATATTTATTAGATATGAATTAAAAGGATGAAAAACATCCAAGAAACAGACATACATACAATAAGGATCATATATAAATTATTACAATAAAAATATATAAACTCAAATGTATGGACTTGCTACCACCGCCCTATACAGTTACCTATTCTGTTGCCTGTCTACCAGCGGAGGTTGGCACCCTAGGAGGTACGATAGTGACGTCCCCGCTCCTCGGCGGCTGTTTCTGTCGCACCTATATGATCCTAGATAAGGAGAGGGATAGGACTATAGGATTGGTAAAGAGGTACAAGGAGCAGCTGGTGGTAATGAGTGACCAACCCACAGACTTGGCATGCTGCAGTGGACAGTCAACTGTAGTGACCCTGCGTAACACCCGGCACTTTTGCCTGTCTGCTAGCGGAGGTTGGCACACTATAATAACGAAAGTGGCTCTCCCGCTGGCTTCCCTCAAGCTCCTGGCTTTCTATGTGAGACAGATCTCACCTTCCTTGTTTCCCTGGAAAGATAACCGTGAACTAGACCGAAGTAGGCAGAAACGTTGGTTTTGTTGTTCATGCCAAGTGTGTGTCTGCAACAAAATTACACAAGATATATTTCCAGTTACCTCTTGGGCCGAAAGGTTTTTCTATGCTAAATGTAATAATAGATAGGGACCGAACTGCCCTAAAAAAAATCATCTTCTATTATCTGCTTACCCCTTTGGACAGATAATATATCAGTCTATCACTTTAGACCAGGGTTCCCCAACTCCAGTCCTCAAGGACCACCAACAGGTCATGTTTTCAGGATTTCCTTTGTATTGCACAGGTGATGCAATTATCACCTGAGCAATACTAAGGAAATCCTGAAAACATGACCTGTTGGTTGGGGAACACTGCTGTAGACAGTCCTCCGGACGCACATTCTGCTGAAGTGTATTGCGGCCCAGTGACCCGTCGGGTCCATGTGCGTCAGTACATGCTGCCAGCTAATCAGATGCTATCAGCTGATGTTGGCTTGCACGTGACTTGGGGAGCATCGCAATGACGTCATGCACTCCCGTCACTTGCACGCTGAAGTCAGCTGCCGGCTTCAGAAGAGTGGTGGAGGAGCGTATGAGAAGTATAATTGTTTATTTTTTTTCAATGCATTAACAGCGGCAGAACGATAGACAGGTAAAGGAACATATACACTTGTCTGAAAAACTTTTTGCCCCCTTCATGATTTCCTATTCTTCTGCATGTTTGTCACACTTAAATGTTTCAGATCAAGAAACAAATTTAAATACTTGACAAAGATAACATTGGTAAGCACAAAATACAGTTTTTAAATTAAGGTATTTATTATTAAGGGAAAAAGAAATCCAAACCTACAGGGCCCTGTGTGACAAAGTGATTCTCCCACCCTCTTACAACATAAATTAACTGTGGTTTATCACATTTGAGAAGCAGTTCAAATTCCCTAGCCACACGCAGGCCTGATTACTGGCACACCTGTACTCAATCAAGAAATCACTTAAATAGGATCTGTCTGATAAAGTGAAGTAGACCAAAAGATCCTCAAAAGCTAGACATCAAGACATCCAAATAAATTCTGGAACAAATGAGAAACAAAGTAATGGAGAGCTATCATTCTGGAAAAGGTTACTAAGCCATTTCTTAAGCTTTGTGACTCCAGCGAACCACAGTGAAAGCCATTATCCACAAATGGCGAAAACATGGAACAGTGGTGAACCTTCCCAGGAGTGGCCGACCGACCAAAATTACCCCAAGAGTGCAGCGACGACTAATCCAAGAGGTCAAAAAAGACCCCACAACAACATCCAAAGAACTGCAGGGCTCACGTGCCTCAGTTAAGGTCAGTGTTAATGACTCCACCGTAAGAAAGAGACTGGGCAAAAATGGCCTGCATGGCAGAGCTCCAAGACGAATACTACTGATGAACAATAAGAACAGAAAGGCTCGTCACAGTTTTTCCAGAAAACATCTTGATGATACCCAAGACTTTTGGGAGAAGACTCTGTGGTCTGACGAGACAAAAGTTGAAATTTTTGCAAGGTGTATGTCCCATTAGATCTGGCGTAGAAAAGATCTGGCATAGAAGTAACACAGCATTTGAGAAAAGGAGCATCATATCAACAGTAAAATATGAAGGTGGTAGTGTGATGGTCTGGGGATGTTTTTCTGCTTCAGGCCCTGGAAGACTTGCTGTGGTAAATGGAAACATGAATTCTGCTGCCTACCAAAAAATCCTGAAGGAGAATGTCTGGCCAACTATTTGTGACCTCAAGCTGAAGCACACTTGACTTATGCAGCAGGACAAGGATCCAAAACACACCAGTAAGTCCACCTCTGAATGGCTTAAGGAAAACAAAATTAAGACTTTGGAGTGGCCTAGTCAAAATCCTGACCTTAATCAGATTGACATGCTGTGGCATAACCTTAAAAAAGGTGGTTAATGCTCGGAAACGCTCCAATTTGACTGAATTACAACAATTTCACAAAGATGATGGGGAAAAAAGGGTGGTTGGGCCACCCTTAGCAGCAAGAACTGCAATCAAGCGTTTACGATAACTGGCAATGAGGCTCCCTCTTGCTGCTAAGGGTGGCCCAACCAGTTATTAGGTTTAGGGGGCAATCACTTTTTCACACAGGGCCTTGTAGGTTTGGATTTGTTTTTCCCTCAATAACAAATACCTTATTTTAAAAACTGCATTTTGTGTTACTTGTGTTATCTTTGTCTAATATTTAAATTTGTTTGGTAATCTGAAACATTTAAGTGTGAGAAACATGCAAAACAATAGGAAATCAGGAAGGTGGCACACACTTTTTCACACAACTGTACACCAGGATGGGGGATTCATATACCAAGATGGGGTCCAGGATAAGGGACATATATACCAGGATTGGGTCTATATATACACCAGAATGGGGCCAGGATGAGGGACATATATGCCAGGATGGAGGGCATATATAAATACCAGGATGAGGCTAGGATGAAGGACTTACATTCCAGGATTGAGGGCATAAATATTTACCAGGATGGGGCGAGGATGAGGAGGAACATACAGTATATCGCAAAGGTGAGTACACCCGTCACATTTTCATAAGTATTTTATTATATCTTTTAATGAGACAACACTGAAGATTTGACACTTTGATAAAGTAAAGGAGTCAGTGTACAGCTTGTACAACAGTGTAAATTTGGTGTGCTCTCTAAATAACTCAACACACAGTCAATAATGTTTAAACTGCTGGCAACGACAGTGTGTACACCCCTACAGTGAAGAAAATAATTATCTGATCCCTTGCTGATTTTGTAAATTTGCCCACTGACAAAGACATGAACAATCTATAATTTTAAGGGTAGGTTAATTTTAACACTTAGAGATAGAATATAAAAAATAAAATCCAGAAAATCTCGTTGTATAAATCATATAAATTTATTTTCATTTTGCAGTGAGAAATAAGTATTTGATCCCTCTGGCAAACAAGACTTAATACTTGGTGGCAAAACCCTTGTTGGCAAGCACAGCAGTCAGATGTTTTTTGTAGTTGATGATGAGGTTTGCGCACATGTCAGGAGGAATTTTGGTCCACTCCTCTTTGCAGATCATCTCTAAATCATTAAGATTTTGAGGATGTCGATCAGCAACTAGGAGCTTCAACTCTCTCCATAAGTTTTCTATGGGATTAAGTTCTGGAGACTGGCTAGACCACTCCATGACCTTAATGTGCTTCTTTTTGAGCTACTCGTTTGTTGCCTTAGCTGTATGTTTTGGGTCATTGTCTTGCTGGAAGACCCAGCCACAATCCATTTTTAATGTCCTGGTGGAGGGAATGAGGTTGTCACTCAGGATTTTACGGTACATGGCTCATTCCATTCTCACATTGATGCGGTGAAGTAGTCCTGTGTCCTTAACAGAGACACACCCCCAAATCATAATGTTTCCACCTCCATGCTTGACAGTGGGAACGGTGTTCTTTGGGTCATAGGCAGCATTTCTCTTCCTCCAAACACAACGAGCTGAGTTAATGCCGAAGAGCTCAATTTTTGTCTCATCTGACCACAGCACCTTCTCCCAATCACTCACAGAATCATCCAGGTGTTCATTGGCAAACTTCAGACGTGCCTGCACATGTGCCTTCTTGAGCAGGGGGACCTTGCGGACACTGCAGGATTTTAAACCTTTACGGCGTAATGTGTTACCAATGGTTTTCTTGGTGACTGTGGTCCCAGCTGCCTTGAGATCATTAACAAGTTCCCCAAATAAAGTTTTAGGCTGATCTCTCACCTTCCTCATGATCAATGATACCCCACCAGGTGAGATTTTGCATGGTGCCCCAGATCGATGTCGATTGACAGTCATTTTGTATTTCTTCCATTTTCTTACTATTGCACAAACAGTTGTCTCCTTCTCACCCAGCATCTTACTTATGGTTTTATGGCCCATTCCAGCTTTGTGCAGGTCTATGATATTGTCCCTGACATTCTTATAAAGCTCTTTGTTCTTGTCTATGTTGTAGAGGTTAGAGTCTGACTGATTGAGTCTGTGGACAGGAGTCTTTTAGAAATGTTTTTCAAATAGTTTTATTAGGGTTTTAAATATTTTAATTGGGTGGAAAGACAAGGGGAAGGGGGGGTAGGGAGGGAAGGTTGAGATATGGGGAAAGGAGAAAAGGACCGAAGTTAGAAAAAACATTACAAAACTTTTCAAAACAGACCTGTTAATCAAAAGCAAATTAAAACTACATATAGGTTTTATACAAACATTTTTCAAGTTGGAGAGAGATAATATCCTTGGAAGAAGTAATCGGTTTCAATTCTATTCTATTACTTTATCAAAAGATTTAAGAGGTTTAACCGGTTTGGAATTGCTCATACCACACTTTCCACTTTTTGGAATATTTGTTTATTCCGTTATTGTTGACAGCAAATCTCCACTCTATGTTATTGTGGGTGTGGATTTTTTCTAAGATATCAGCAAACTTAGGTGAAGTTTGTTTTTTCCACCAAAAAGCAATCTCGTTTTTAATTACTAAAAAAATATGAATTATGATATACCTTGTGGTGTGTGAAACATCCTCCATATCCAAGGAAAGCAGGGCTCTTTGTGGAGTGATAGCGAAATCTTTTTCAAATGTGTTGATGTGTTTTGTTGCCTCTGAGTCTTTTACAAAGGTGACTATGTAAGACAGCTATCTTTAATTCAGATAACGAGTTGATTAGGAGCGTCTAACTGGTGTGTAGGAGCCAGAACTCTTAATGGTTGGTAGGGGATCAAATACTTATTTCTCAAGGTACTGCCACACTACACAATCCCGCTAGCGATCTCGTTAGCGTCGCATACTAATGAGATCGCTAGCGGGATTGTTTCTATATCGCTAGTGTCGGCCACATTTAGCGATATCGTTAAGGACGCTATCGCGGTTAGCGATCTCCTTAACGACTTTAGCGGTACAAAAGTACCGCTAAATCGCTAAAAAAGGTGCCACACTTAGCGATATATACTTACCCAGCGGGGCGCCAGCGACGAAAATAGGGTCCGGAACGATTCCAGCGACGAGCGAGATCACAGCAGGAAGCTCGTCGCTGGCAGCTGCCACACACAACAACATCGCTAACGGGATCGCTAAATAGTGACGTTTTTTAGCGATCCCGTTAGCGATGTTGTTTAGTGTGGCAGTACCTTCACTGCAAAATGCAAATAAGTTTATATAATTTACACAATGTGATTTTCTGGATTTTATTTTTGATATTCTATTTCTCAATGTTAAAATTAACCTACCCTTAAATTTATAGACTGTTCATGTTTTGTCAGTGTGCAAACTTACAAAATCAGCAAGGGATCAAATACTTATTTCCTTCACTGTAAGTGAAAATAGCCAAATTGTGCCCAACGTGTCAATATTTTCAAGCACTGCCTTAATGCTCCTGGGCATGGAGTTCACTAGAGTTTCACAGGTTGCCACTGGAATCCTCTTTCACTCCTCCATGACGACATCACTGAGCTGGTGGATTTTAGAGACCTTGAGCTCCTTCACCTTCCGTTTGAGGATAACCCACAGATGCTCAATAGGGTTTAGGTCTGGAGACATGTTTAGCCAGTCCAGCACCTTTACCCTCAGTTTCTTTAGCAAGACAGTGGTCATCCTGGAGGTGTGTTTAAGGTCACTATCATGTTGGAATACTGCCCTGTAGCCCAGTTTCCAAAGGGAGGAGATCATGCTCTGCTTCAGTATGTCTAAGTACATGTTGACATACATGGTTCCCTCAATGAACTGTAGTCCCGTACAGCTGGCAGCACTAATGCAGCCCCAAACCATGACACTCCCACCACCATGCTTGACTGTAGTCAAACAAACTAGTCTTTGTACTTTTCACCTGGTTGCCGCCATACACGCTTGACATCATCTGAACCAAATAAGTTTATCTTGGTCTCATGAAACCACAAGACATGGTTCCAGTAATCCATGTAATTAGTCTGCTTGTCTTCAGCAAAGTGTTTGTGGGCTTTCTTGTGCATCATTTTTGGAAGAGGCTTTCTTCTGGGATGATATCCATGCAGGCCAATTTGACCTCTGCAGCACTGGTGATTGTGTAAGGCCTCTTTCACACATCCGGCTGGCGCCTGGCGGCGCCCCCGGCATTTTGCCGCAGCGCCGCATCTGAAAATCTGATGCGCCGCATGCGGCTTTTTTCGCATAGACATGCATTAGCGCCGCATGGCGCCGCATGTCAATGCGTTGCATGCGGTTTTGTCCGAATGCGGCGCAAATGTACATTGCGGCGGCCGGACAAAACGCTGCATCTAACGTTTTTTTTTTTTTGCCGGATGGTCTCTTATCTCTCCAAGCATCAGAAACCATCCGGCAAAAAACCGCATTTTGGGCGCCGGAAGTGTGAAAGCTTTTCACATGCGGCACTGCGGCAAAATGCCGGGGGCACCGCCAGGCGCCCGCCGGATGTGTGAAAGAGGCCTAAGGAAGTGGCAGGTACCCTCGGTTGCTTCCTTCCCCTTTTTATGTCGTTTGGCCCCTGTGCACTTTATATAAATAGCGAACAACAAGAAAAACTGAATGGCACCAGGGTTTATGAGACTTTATATAAATATGTTTGTCATGCATACTGACCGTTAATGTAATATATGTTATGCAT
Organism: Oophaga sylvatica; assembly: GCA_033576555.1. Classification (NCBI taxonomy): domain Eukaryota; kingdom Metazoa; phylum Chordata; class Amphibia; order Anura; family Dendrobatidae; genus Oophaga; species Oophaga sylvatica. Next base: position 68,086,365 of record JARQOD010000003.1, on the reverse strand, counting down.
TCTATGCTATGTATTACTGTATTATGCTGTGCTTGCAATGTTTTCATGTGTATTAACGTGTAATGTATGTGATGTACTCTGTGTTATGTATTGTTGGTAACATGTACCTGCTATGTCTGTGCTTATGTTAGAGACAGGGATAGCAATGGGTTAAAATGTGTGTTAAAAAGAGGAAATTGCTGCTCCCAATCAGTGGTCAGAAGCCCTGGCACGTTAGCCCTGGACTCATGGACTTAAAAAGGACTCAAGGACTTAAAAAGGACTTAAGAACCATAACACGGGCCCCAGGACTTCAGAAGGGCCCCCCGCTGAAGGGACTTTAAAGGCTGGGTCTCACATAACGATACACCAGCGATCCCGACAACGATATGCACTTGTCAGGATCGCTGGTGTATCGCTACATGATCGCTGCTGAGCTGCCAAACAGGCAGCTCAGGCAGCGATCTGGGACAGCGACACTGCGGGTAACATCGCTTAGTTACCCGCAGTGTATGTTGGATACCAGCGCCCTGATGCAGGGAGCTGGTATCCAAGGTACACAGCGGGTTTCCAAGCGCTGCGCGGTGCCTGGAAACCCGCTGTTTACCTTGGATACCAGCTCCCTGCATCAGGGCGCTGGTATCCAAGGTACACAGCGGGTTTCCAGGCACAGCCCCGCGCCTGGCAACCCGCTGTGTACCTTGGTTACCAGCGGATCGCTGGTCTCCCGCCTGTCACACGCAGCGATGCGTGCCTGTCAGCGGGAGACCAGCGATCAAAAAAATGTCCTGACATTTCAGCGACGATCAGCGATACCTGGCAGGGGGGCTGATCGTCGCTGAATGTCACACACAGCGATATTGCTGGTGAGCTCGGTGCTGCGTCACAAAACTAGTGACTCAGCACCGATCTCGGTAGCGATATCGCTATGTGAGACGGGCCCTTAAGCGTCCAGATCCCAGCGAGTGGACTAATGCGAACTTCGGCTACTGCGGCCGTTGTGATTACGGCCGTGGAAAGTGTCAGGGAGAGAGCAAGAAGCAAGTGTTGAAATTGTCTTTTTTGTCAAATTCATCACTGTTCATTAAAAGTTATTCCCTGTACGAAAACAACTGCATTCTTGAACTCTGATTGCCGGGACTACTGTGACCAGAGGAAGAGAAGGTAACCTGTGGGGAAAAAGCTGTGTCAGTCCTGTATTGCATGTGCAAGGGGCCGGGGTGTCTTCAGATTGTGTTTTTTGGGGGAGCTCATTCAGGACTACCACCCCGGTCGCCCCTTGTTAAACTAGCATTCATACGTCTATTTTGAAAAAACAACCTCTGGATATGACGCTGAGCACGTGCACTCAACTTCTTTGGTCGTCCCTGGCGAGGCCTGTTCTGAGTAGAACCAGTCTTGTTAAACTGCTGTATGGTCTTGGCCACCATGCTGCAGCTCAGTGTCAGGGTGTTGGCAATCTTTTTATAGCCTAGGCTATCTTTATGATGAGCAACAATTCTTTTTTTCAGATCCTCAGAGCATTCTTTACCATGAGCTGCCACGATGAACTTCCATTGACCAGTATGAGAGAATATGAGAGCGAGAACACCAAATTTAACACACCTGCCCCCCATTCACCCCTGAGACCTTGTAACGCTAATGAGTCACATGACAACAGGGAGGGAAAATGGCTAATTGGGCACAATTTGGCCTTTTTAACTTTGCAGTTTAGACATTTAATGGCTGTGTGTTGAGTTATTTGGAGGGCACACCACATGTACACGGTTATACAAGCCATACACAGACTACTTTACATTGTATCAAAGTGTCGTATCTTCAGTGTTGTCCCATGAAAAGATATAATAAAATATTTCCAAAAATGTGAGGGGTGTACTCACTTTTGATGGTGGGGGCGATCCAATTCTTGCATCGTTACGCCACTGCTGCTACTGTATATCTCATGTCTATGGACTACTATCAAATATCTGATGTCTATGGACAACTGCAAATAATTTTTTCTTCATTAAGCCCTATAGATGCCCTCTTAAACAGCATTATTATAGATAATTTGTGGCAATGCCAAAAAGAGGTCATAGTCCCACTCTTGTCATCTACTGTTTGTCTACAGTTCTGGCAAAACAATGGCGAGCAGTCATTTACATTATAGCCCAATCAGACATATTGTAATATATTGTTTTCCAGAAGAAACTTTCTACCTACTAAAGATTTGGCAGCCACAAAGTATGCTAGATGAATAATGCCAGCCGCTCCCTGCCTCTCGCTGCCTGATTCCCAGTGCCTGGTATAGAGAGGTGATGACCTCAGTAAGTTTACACAATAAGACACACCTTGTCCTTACACAGTGGTGAAAGCATCACAAAGGTGTCCACGTGTGCCAATCTTACTCTAAAAATAGGTGATGAGGCTATAGCCTAAAAACCACCAGCATCGACTGAGGAAGTGATATATAAGTGCAATACACAATAAGTGCCATCAATATAGCCTTTATATGTAGGGAGTAGCCAAAGTATACACGTTTATTATTCCATTATAATGAGAATGACTCATAACCCAGGAAACAATGCCGCAAGACTGGCTAAATCTGGCCAACATATCTCCAGCAGTAACCCAACCAAGAAGATATGGGAAAAGAAATTAAAAAGACAGGATTGCATCAACACTAGGGCAGCATGGTGGCTCAGTGGTTAGCACGCTTGGGTCCTACATTCACTTCCCACCAAGGAGGATTCTTCCAGGTTGTCCAGTTTTTTCATATATTCCAAAGACATATTGATGGACAATTAAAGAGGTTGTCCACAATTTTAACATCGATGACCTATCTCTTGGATAGGTAATCAATATCTGACCGGTAGGGGTACGACACCTGGCACCCCCCTTGATCAGCTGTTCTCGGTACCAGAGGAGGCTGGAAGGGCTCAGTTGCGAAGCTGTCTACTGATAGTGGCCACAGCCAGGTACTGCACTTCCGCCCCTATTGATTTGGTTTGATTTTTTTACCCCTTGGACTGGGTAAAAAATATATCGCTGGTCCCCAAGGGACTAAACAGCTAATTTACCACCTATTACCAAAGGCTGTGTAAAAGATATAACAGTGTATTATCTGGGACTCCATTTAGTAGAAATAAGGGGCAAGGATCTGAAATTGTACTGTAATTTATTTTGAAATCTGACAAAATTAATGTAAAACATGGAAATTAACCCCAAACCGTTATAGTCATGAGAAATCAGATACAGTACATTATTGAAAAAAATCATAATTTTTGTTGAACAATTTACAATTCCCTAACATAGATATTTTTACATAAATTTTAGTAGGGGTCTATAATTCCGCAAAGCCAGGAGGCCAATAAGGTTTATATCATAATAGATGAGTCCAATGATGCACACTTGGCTTTAGGAATAATGGTGTTCTAGCAGCAAAATTATGCCCTAGTAGGTTCTTTATAGTGCCCCTATGATTTATGCAGTTTCATGTGTCCATGAAACACGGGCCAAGCTCAGATCGCAATACCAGGCCCAGCTGACGGTTCTTGCCCATAATGCAGTTAGTTAAGGTCAGGAGATCTGGCAGTAAGGTGGGGTATTACAATCCAAGCATGATCTGTGTGTCATAGACTCATGAAACTGGTCTAAGAAAAGAAAAATAGATTTGGGTTTTTACCTACCTTTTAATGGTATCCAGAAACAGATGGGTTTTCCATGGTAAGATGCCAAAACTACACTGCAGCATGCTTTGAGCCTATCGTACGTTCTCCAATCTGCTCATCTTTTTCTCTCATGTTGTTTCACTAAAAGAATGAAAGTGAGAAACTGCAGCTGCATCTCCCTCCTCTCCTTTTTTACCTTTTTATATTTTAATATTTTAAGGCCCCTGTTGTCACGGGTGTATCGCCACGAAGATCGTCGCGATTTCACATTCTGACTTCTCGCAGCTGAATTGTTGGTGCTTTGTGTCTGTTGGCAGTGAGGGAGTTAATTCTACTTTTCTCTGTGCTTAGACTGGGTTCAGCCTTGCCCGGCTGCTGTGTATTAGGCACTAATTAGCTTCCTTCAAATACCTGCCATTCTGCTCAAGGAGTTGTCGGTGAAAGCATTCATTCAGACCAGCAGAGCGGATCGTTTCTGAGAAGACTTAAGCTAAGAGTGCCTGTTGTGGTTTATCCTCTCCTCGCTTATTGTTTATCTCCTTAACCTTTTGTGTTCCCTCTGTAGTTGAAGTTTTTGTATGCAAGGCAGTATTTACTTTACCCCTTGTCTGTCTCGTTTGTCTTATACTGTTTATAAGCTGTGACCTGCCCATTCCCTGTGGTGGTAATCAGGGTCCTTCTCAGGACTAGATTACAGTGGTCAGGGATCTACAGGAGACAGGGTTACGCTGGCGGCCTGGACCTCTGTACCATTAACAGTACCTCCAGGTAGAGGGACTAGTCAGGACCCCAGTTTAGGGTGAGCATAGACCCCGGTCCACCTCTATCCTGAGACAGCGTGACACGTATACAGTATAGACCCACAATACATAGGATATTATGTCATGTAATACAATGCTGACAGATATTATGCATACATGTTGATATTTTCTATTATATGAAATATAGAATGTTGTCACACTAGATATATGTTACTGTCATAAAATATATCTGTTATACAGCGTGACATTTTCACCGACCACACTAAAGATTCTCCCCAGCTACCACGGATCCAGTAGCCCAGCTAGCTCAGCAGTTGCAGAGTTTGTCCATGGAGCTGACGGACGTTAAGTCCAAGGTTTTGTACCCCCTGGAGCAAACCAGATCTGAACCTAAAGTAGCTCTCCCGGACAGGTTCACTGGTGGGCGGGACAAGTTTTTTACTTTCCGGGAGGCATGTAAATTGTATTTTCGGCTGCGGCCTCAGTCGTCGGGGAGTGAGGATCAGAGGGTGGGAATTGTCATCTCGCTCTTACAAGGGGACCCTCAATCCTGGGCGTTCTCTCTCCCCCCGGGCTCCCCGACCCTCCAGTCAGTGGACCGATTTTTTACAGCCCTGGGTCTGGTATATGATGACCCGGATCGGGTCTCCCTTGCTGAAATGAAGTTACGTAAGATACAGCAGGGAGATCGTCCGGCGGAGGAATATTCTTCAGAGTTCCGTAGGTGGGCCACGGATACTCAGTGGAATGACCCGGCTCTTAGGAGCCAGTTTTGTCAAGGTTTATCTGACAAATTAAAAGATGTGTTGGCTCAATATGATTCTCCCCCGTCACTGGAGGCCGCTATGGCTCTTGCAATTCGCATTGATAGACGGCTTCGGGAGAGGTGCGGGGTAACTCCGCCCCTGTGATGACTCCACCTCCTTCTAAAGTCCCTAATATTGAGGTTCCCCTGGTTTGTTCCGAGGAACCTATGCAGTTGGGAGGGACATCATTCCGAGGAAGGGGATCGGCGGTGCGCCGCAAGACAGGAAAGTGTTTCTTCTGCGGGAGAAAGGGACATTTTATTGGGGGGTGTCCATCCCGTACTGTACTGAGCAAGAAGTCGCCGGAAAACTATTAATCCCAGGTTGTGTGGTGGACGACAATCTGGGAGTATGTATTTCGTCCCCGGGTCCGTCTCAGTTTCTCGTACCAGCGGAGGTGGTGGTAGGTACGAGAGCTGAGAGGATTTCTGTTCTTCTGGATAGTGGGGCCGGGGCTAATCTGGTGGACGCTCGGTTTGCCCAGGTTCAAGGTATGCAACTGAGTGTATTAGCCAAACCTATCCCCATATTCTCTATCGACGCCAGGCCTCTCGGTCAAGGTAGCTTTGTGCAAGCCGTGCATAACATAGACCTTCGAGTGGGGGCAATACATAAAGAACTATTGTCTTGTTATGTGTTGGAGGGTCTTCCCACTCCTATTGTGTTGGGACTTCCTTGGTTAACTAAACATAACCCAGTTATTAATTGGCAATCCAGAGAGATAAGCCAGTGGGGTGAATTTTGCAATAGTAACTGCATGAACACGGTCATCGGTGCGGTCGTGCCTAGAACCTTACCTCCTTTTCTGGAGGACTTTGAGGATGTGTTTTCAGAGGAGGGGTGTCAAGAATTACCTCCTCATCGCGCGTATGACTGTTCTATAAAATTGCTTCCTGATGCTAAGTTACCTAAAGCTAGGTTATATAACCTTTCTGGTCCTGAGAGGCAAGCTATGAAGGATTATATTTCGGAAAGTCTGGCCAAGGGGCATATTAGACCTTCATCTTCCCAGTGGCCGCGGGGTTCTTCTTTGTGAAGAAAAAAGATGGAGGCCTACGCCCTTGCCTGGATTTCCGTGAGCTTAATCGGATTACGGTCCGGGATCCGTATCCGCTCCCACTTATTCCTGATCTCTTCAATCAGATTGTGGGCGCCAAATGGTTCTCTAAGTTGGATCTCAGGGGGGCGTATAATCTGATTAGGATAAAGGAGGGGGATGAGTGGAAGACGGCGTTTAACACTCCGGAGGGACATTATGAGAACCTTGTCATGCCTTTCGGTCTGACTACTGCCCCGGCGGTGTTTCAACATTTTGTTAATGACATCTTTCGCCACCTAGTGGGACAGTTTGTTGTCATTTATCTAGATGACATCTTAATTTACTC